>JACGWL010000015.1:2640389-3058539 GCA_034509725.1 Sesamum angolense
CTACAAGAAAAGGCGTGAATCCAGGATCCCTTCTAGTATAAGGACTTTCACCTAGCACTTAACACTGTCAGTAATGAACCATCTTCATATGAAGAAGCTTTAAAAACTGTAGACTCTGAAAAATGGATAAAAGCCATGAATGAAGAAATTAAAGCTCTGCATGATAATAATACATGGACTCTAGTTCCAAAACCAAAGGATGCCTCTGTAGTCGATTGTAAATGGATCTTTAAGATAAAACAAGAGAATAACACTTCACGTTTTAAAGCACGACTAGTGGCTAAGGGGTTTACCCAGAAAGAAGGTATTGACTACACTGAAATATTTGCTCCTGTTGTAAAGTATACTACTGTAAGAATCATTCTTGCCTTAGCTGCACATTTTGATTGGGAACTGAAACAAATGGATGTTAAAACCGCTTTTTTACATGGTGATTTAGATGAACAAATATATATGTGCCAACCCCATGGTTTTATAAACAAGGAAAATCCTGATTATGTCTGTTTGCTCAAAAAATCTTTATATGGTTTAAAACAGTCCCCAAGACAGTGGAACAAGAAGTTTGATTCTTTTATGCAAAGTTTAAAGTTTCAGAAAAGTTCCTATGACCCTTGTCTGTATTTTAAATGGGATTCTAACATGCCTGTTTTCTTAGTTCTCTATGTTGATGATATGCTCATAGCTAGTCCTAGTATTACTCTGATTACAGAATTGCAGAAAAATCTTTGTAAAATTTTGAAATGAAAGATCTTGGTAATGCAAAAAGGATTTTAGGAATGACTATTGATAGAGATAGGAAAAACTCTGTTATCTTTCTAAATCAAAAAACCTATGTTAAAACTGTTTTGGAAAAATTCTCAATGGAAAATGCCAAAACCACCCCTGTTCCCTTAGCTGCTCATTTCCAACTCAGCAAAGAACAAAGCCCTAAAACTGAATCAGAAACTGAACATATGAAATCTGTTCCTTATTCAAATGCTATTGGTTCTGTCATGTATCTAATGGTCAGCACCCGCCCTGATATTGCTTATGCTGTTAGCTGCTTAAGTAGATATATGTCAAATGCTGGTCTTCCTCATTGGGAAGCTCTCAAATGGCTTCTAAGATACTTAAAAGGTTCCATTAACACAGGTATCAAGTTCTCTAAAAATAAAGAAGGTGTGAACTTAGTTGGCTATATTGACTCAAATTATGCTAATGATAGGGACTGCAGAAAGTCAACCACTTCTTATATTTTTACTTTATGTGGTGCATGTATAAGTTGGAAATCACAGCTTCAGTCTATTGTTGCTTTATCTACCACAGAAGCTGAATATATTGCTACCACTGAGGCTTTTAAAGAAGCCATGTGGCTGGAAGGTTTGCTCAAAGAAATAAATATTTTAAAACAAAAAGTTACCATTTCTCTGATAGTCAAGCAGGGATTCAATTATGCAAAAATCCTATTTTTCATGATCGTACTAAACATATTGATGTTAGATATCACTTCATTAGAGACATTGTTGGAAAAAATATATTACTCTGGAAAAAATCAAGTCTGAAGATAATCCTGCTGATATGGGTACTAAGTGCCTTCCCATTAACAAATTCAACAATTGTCTAAAGCTGTTAAAACTAACCTAAAATACTTGCTGTAAGTTCTTTCTCTCTTGCAGGTTCTTGCAGTCTGGTCCCCGGCGTTTTTTTTTGGCTATGATGGTGCTTGTATCCAACACCTATGGTTTTTGGACCAAGGTGGAAATTGTTAAAAACTGTGGCCCAAAAAAACCACCTCGGCCCACCAGTCACTATTGGACGGCAGTTTCACTTCGGCCCATTCCATGAAAAGGTCAGCCCATCTTCTACCCGACCCACTAGCCCATACCCGTGTCTTGTTTACCCTATTTACTCCCACCGTCTTTTACTTCCTCAGTCAAAAACCCTAGCCTCTTCCTCTTTGCTGTAAATGACTCTTAGTCTCTCCCACCTCTCTTCGATTCACTCTAAGCCGTCTTCTCCCTTCAAGTTTTTTGGTCCGCCATTAATGGCTGCCTTCTCATATAACCTCCTTCACCGTTGGTCGAAAGACACACCACACGCTTACCACTTGACAGTCTTCCTTCTCCATCCTACCTCTCTCTTGGCTTAGAAACCGACATCTTCTTATAGCCTTTGTGGCTTGCCTGTGTGGCTCTGGTTTATAGCCTTTGTGGCTGGCCTTCGTGGCTCTGTTCTGAAACAGCCTTTTGTGGCTCGCCCTTTGGGTTACTCCGTTTGTGAACTAGCAACCTAGTGACTGGTTAGTGGCCTTGGTGGCTCTTTTGGGTATCCGGTAAAATCGGATCTGGCTTGCTGAGCCTTCACTGTGATCTTAACCTTTGATCTCAGTGCTTACATTATATTCTTGTTTAGATTCTGTTTATTTCATTATTTGTAATATTGCAGTGAAAGGGTTTATTTCTGAACCCGAATATCCTCTGTAACTGTTGATAAAGGCTCGAAACATATGGTTAAGATACCTAACAATATTTATTTTAAATCTCAAGATTATTAAGTTAGTAAAAAAAATTCAGTTCCAATTTATTAGAGGAGAAAACCATTTTCATTTATAGTAGTATAGATTGATTTCGCTCATTTATAAGTATTTTCGTAAATCAACTTTATAAAATTCGTTTCTAGATCACATAATTAATAAATATATGGTTAATGATCTACTAAATTTTGATCTAAATAAGGTCATATATTAAAATTTGATCTAGTATGTGATTTAAACATATTGATTAATATACATTAATATTTTTATATAATTTTTTTATTCACTCATCGCCTGTGTGTGAACGCTGATAGTTATTCTTAAAAAAAAATCTATTATCATACTAATTTTTTATATTAAAAAAATTTTCCTTTAATTCAATCTATTCCTTCAATAAAATTTCAAATATTTACAATAAAATCACACCATAGTCTTTTTTTAATATATTGGGGACTATGTACAGTAAACTAATATTTATAAATATTATCCTGAGGAAGTTCGTAGTGGGTTCGGGAAAAATATAATTTACCCCATGTAATATTATAAATGCGCAAATTACTCCTTATAAAAAATAAAATGAAGCAATTTACTCCCCCATATTTTTTTAAAATTGAAGCGATTTACCTCCCTAAATAGGGGGTAAATTGCTCCATTTTAAAAAAACACAAATAGGTATTTTATTAGTTACGTAACCAACTTTTTGTTTGTCTCATTCTTACACTTATATTTTAAACAAACATTTCTCTATATAATACAATTTAATTGTTTCACTTTCACATGTGAAACTTACTCTTACAGTATTTCACTATGATATCCCTAATTACGCTATAAAAATAATAATAATAAGATTAGTGACAAAGTATCAAGTGATAATTCTAAAATTCTCATTAATAATATATATTAAGTGACAAAAATTAATTTTTATTTTGTCATTATATAATTATTAGTGACAAAAAATGTATAGAAAGCTGTTACTAAATACAATTATGACAGATCTATTGTGATAAGTTAGTGACAACTATTATTAATTGTCACTGAATCGTTGCTATACATGAATTATTAAATTATATTTAGGGACAAATTAATGCACATTTTTGTCACTAATTCATGTTAATTATAATTTTTATAAAATAATAGTAATTATTAAAATCATAAAATTTCTTATTGCGACAAAATAAACAGTATTGTCACTAAATATATGTAATTAGTGACGATACTAAATTGTCATTTGATTTTCTTTTTTATCACTAATCTTTCTATCTTGTAGTGTTATAAATAAATTTCAATATGAAAAATTAAATTTGGTCTATAATTCATTGTATGTAGCCATTCTTATTTTTTTTTAATATTCCATAGAAAAGATACGTAAGTATAAAGTATATGATTGAAGCAATATATATATATATATATATATTATATATATATATATATAGATATATTATATATATATATATATAGACTTAGGCAAATACATTTTATATTTTCGTATATCTTAATAATGCTTTTGACTTAGCCAATTCGGATTTCAATTTTCACCTACATTTGAAAATCCCAACTATTACTATATACCATGGTAAATTACAATCAGCTTTAATAAAATTTGATATAATTATAAATACTCTTTTGTTATTTGAAAAACTATAATATTTTTCACATTTGATGAAATTATTTAATTTTTTGATGGAGGTTTGTCAACTTTGCTTTTGCTATAATTTTTGCTTTATTTAAAATAATTAAAAAGTATAAAAAATTTATCTACTTAGTTCATAATTTTTTTTTTTAAAAAAAAAGTAAGTTATAATTAATAGTCAACAAGGGCATCTTGATCAGTTTACCACAAAAAATATATAAAAACAAAACGGAGGCTAACGAATTTGGCTAATTTTTAGACAATCATTAAATCAATGGGGTATTGATAATTTTTCAAATAATAATGGTAGTAGTTATAATTGTATGAAATCTCATAAGAGCTTGTTGTAAATCACCCTATATATAATATAGTAAAAATAACTTATCATAGATTATGATAATTTAAATTTTGTGAAAATTAATTCCCTTTTGTACTTTATAATTTTTCCTTTTCTTTAATTTATTTATTTTGTATGCATATATATATAATATATATATGCCTTAAAGATAGGTAGATTGCATCAATGATTATTATATATGGTTCTTGATTCTTCGTCGTTAAATGATTAATTATGAACAAGGATGGATGAATATATCACAGTGGGCCCTAAAGTTGATATTTATTTTCACATGTGATGTATGTCAAGTCCCCCATCTTCATTAATTTCAGATCTGGTTATAATTAAATATATATATATATATAATTTGAGTATTTATTAAGATAATCAAGAATATATTCGAAGTTATGGTTTCGAGTCCATCAATATATGGGTATTTTTCATACTTATGAAAGTTATTGTAATTTGTTAATTAGTTTTAGTCATATGATATATATTAGCCTTTGGATTTGGATTTTATGGATGGTTTATTTTTCTGTTGGGTTGGGGCCTTCGTGCCTCTTATTTTTTTTATCCCATCATTTGTAGTCTAAGTTATTTAAGATTTGCTTTCTCCTATCCTTGTAATTCCCCCAACTTTTGATTGGGATTTCTTTTCAATTGTAATGAGTGTAGATAGGTTGGAGAGATTTTCTATTTATTATGTAATAATTTGTAAGGAGCAAGCCTAGACGGTGTAGGTCCATGGAAGAAGTCATGGGTTTGGCCACAGAGATCTATGGAGAAGAGGCCTGAAGGATGGAGCCCACGATAGAGATTAAAAGAAGATAAAGAGGTGTTACACAGCTTATATCATGTTAATGTGTTAGACAACTTATAATAGCGTAGGCCTACCCTTTAAATTGACTGTAGATCCACTACGGATTTGAAAGGATTGCGTGGATCGATCCAGGAATTAGGATAGCGAAAGCAGTAGTAAAAACTCATAATAAAAAACAATTAATAATAAATCATGGTTCCAAGAAATCCTGGGTTCGATGTGTTAACGAAAATAAACAAATAAAAACTTCGGGCTATGGTAGAAGAAGAAGAACTAGAAGAACAAAAATAAACCAAAAGTTTACCTTGAGAATTCTTTCATATTTTTTTTGCCTTTCATTCACGTCAGACTCCAACGTAGAAGTCCTCCAAAGCTAGTCCACACCATAATGAAAATTGGGACTCCTTGGTTCTCCTTGCTAGAAGAGAAAGAAGGAGAAAACACACCCTTGTGTGCAAGAGAGGGGGCGACCGAGAGCTTCAAGGAGGAGGGAGAGAATTTTCTCTTCTTATTATGTTATGGTAATTCCAATAATTAACCCTAGACATATATATATACCTTGTATGAAACAATTAAAATGTATCTAGGTTCATTTTAATGTTCACAAGGTAATATGATCTTTATTCCAAATAAAGAATGACTAGCAAGACACTTTCCAAAAGTGAAATTGCTAGTCAATTATTTCCTTTCCTAGAATTTTCAAGTGTGTCTTAATTAAGGGGGTGTCGGCCGAATTTTATGATTAAAGTTACTAGGCTCACTTGATTTTAATTCAATCCAATTTAATTGAATCTACCTAATTAAGCCCATTATGTACTTAATCCAATTAAATACTCAAGCCCAAATAGTCTTTATTAATTTAATAAATCCAACTTATCAATTAATAAAACCAAACCCAATATAAATTAATCTCATTAATTTATCCATGGGCTAGCCCATCTAATGAACTTCTCTTATCTTAAATAATCCAATTACTTGCGGAATTAATTCTCAATTAATTTCTTATTCATTCTCGGTGATGATGTGTGACTCTTTAGGTTCACCCCTCAGCTAGACTTGGGCTAGTGTTCAACATAATTATTAATTAAATCTAATTTAATTAATCATTTTTTATCAACCCTTGACCAAGAAAGCTCGTCACCATGGGTGGCCGTCTAGCAACGGTCTGTGACACTAGAGATTAGGTGAATTACCATGTGAACTTTTAGGCTTCGAGTTCATATGGGTACGGTCCTTCCGTCTACTGTCTCCCGATCTTGGTCTGGGGTATGGAATTTGGTGTCGGTTCCTATCCTGGACCAGGCGTCTATGCTTAAGTACTTCGAATCGCGTTATGCTAAACAATAAGTATATTATATGTATCATATATTATTATATGATTGGTGTATAGTTTATGAAAGTGACCAATCATATAATAAGTATTATACACTTGTCATGTGATTGGTGTATAATTCAAAAAAAGTGATCAATCGCATAATAAGTATGGTACACTTGATTTGTAATTGATTTGATTGGATTAAATCTGATTTGAATAAAAAAAATTCCACTTCTTAGTTTTTTTTTTCTTTATGGGTTTTTATTTTCTTTTAAAAAAAAAATTGAAATGATTGATGGATTAGTTGAACAAATTTATTTGGCCAAGACTCCATCTAACATTGAGATTTAGAGAGTTAGGTGCAAACAGCTACAGTTGCATGTAAGTGTCGGTAAGCATTTGGAGATGAACATAAATTAAACTACTCATATTCGATTGAAATTAATTAATTATTTCTTTTTTGAATTTAATCTGTTAAAGTCAATAAATGAAACTTGAACAAAATTCACGCTTTGTTTGGGGGCTTTTGAGTTTAACTTGAACTTGATTCGGTTGATATAAAAATGATACAATATACTAATAAAAGGTCAAATTGCTTACACTCGACTTCATGTTTGATCCATTTGAAACTCAATATCAAGCTCAGTTAATTAACAACGTGATCAAATTCAAACGTAATTTTTTTAAGCTCGATGCAACATATGGAGCAGTCTTGAATTTCCAACTCTGACGTAGGAACCTCTATTTCCTATTCTACCAATGACTGTGGCCATAACTTCTTACAGCATAGTCGCATCTCCAAGTGCATAGGAGATACCTCTGCCATGTAATACGTAACATCCACAAATTTTAATACATAATTGTGAGATTAATGGTAAATAATATTTATAAAATTTAGTTAATTAGGTAATAGGGTAAATTATAAATTGCCATACGAACTATAGGCCTTTTTATACTTTACTCACCGAACTATTTTTTGTGTCAACTCAGCTTCCAAACTTTGCATTTTATTTCATTTTTCCGGCCATTTTTTTCCGTCGAATCAAAAATTTCCACACATTCTACAAATTTTGCCATAAATTCTCCGATTTTTTAATGTTCTTACAAGAAAAATCATATACAAGCTATAATTTCAGAAATACATTTACAAAAAAGGACAAATTTTAGCTAAATTAAGCTAAAATTTTGTAAATAGGTTGTCAAATTTTGTCATATCTTGTAAACGTGTCTGTGAAATTTAGCTTGGATGTGATTTTTCTTGTAAAATTAAAAAATTAGAGAATTTGTGGAAATTTTTTTATTCCGGCTGAAAAAATAAACCGAAAACATAGGAATCAGATGGCAAAGTGAAAAAAATCGCAAAGTTTGGAAGTTGAGTTGACACAAAAAATAGTTCGATGGGTAAAGTGTAAAAATGCCTCTAGTTCGGAGAGCAATTTGTAATATACCCTTAGTAATAAACTTATAGATGAAAATTGAATATATTAAACTTTGAATAGAGTAAATAGGAGTTCATTATATATATCTGGAAGCAAATTTATATTAATTAAGAAAATTGAAAAGGACGCAATAGATATTTTAAAAAAAAGTTTAAATAAAATAAAGAAATAAAAAAAGGGTGGAAGTGGCGTGTGCAGCCACTTCCACCGGCCTCACTTTAACACATGCATACATTATTTTATATTACACCAACACATATTTAACCACACACACACACATAATTAAACACAAACACATTAAAACCCCTCCATTTTCCGGTGAGACGGACGGGTAAGTTAATATTATTTTTTTTTATTATTTTTATATAATTAGCAATACTTTCTCATAAAAAAATTCCGTCAACAAACAAATTGAAATCAAAACTGTCTCCGAATCTGACGAAACTTGACCCATAGGATAGGTCACTTAACCATATATGGTGGGTAAATATTTCGCTTATGTGAAATTAATAACTACAGGTTAGTCAAATAAGGTAAGCAACTTCTTTAATAAAACCTGGCAAAATCGCTGAAGTAATAAACTGTCTAGCAATCTGGCGAAAAAGATTGAACCCAGAAAGCAAAGGCTAACCCACTAATCAGTGCATGTAAATTTGCTAGTGAATATAACTACAAGTTAGCTCTCAAATATGAGCTAGCAAACACCCTCTTTAATAAACCGGATCTATAGCCCAAAACAAAAACACACCCACACAACATCCAACAAAAACCCACAACAACCCCCACCACCTCAACACACCAAAGAAAACAATACATAAGAGCGCCACAAACATAAAGAAATAAAAAACTGAGTAACTCTTTCCCCGCAACCATGAACAAAGAAAAACAAACTAATGAACCCCGGTAGGTCTTAACCCTAATTAAGATGCTGGTAATTTGCTATGTGAAAATAATAACTACAGGTTAGTCACAAAATAGGTCAAGCAAAAAACTCTCTCTTATAAAATTAAAACCAAAAATCAATCGCACAACAAAAATCAAAAAAAAGACATGCAAAAAAAAAAAAAAGTTATAAAAAAAAAAACAAACAAATAATTACCTCCAAGAACTGTGACGCCATGAACCCAGAATAAGGTCTTAACCCATAATAGTGCGTGATAAAGTTTGCATAAAATAGAAAAAAAATAATAACACAAGTTAGTCAAAAAATAAGTTAAGCAAAAAACATTTTGTTTAATAAAAAAAACTGTGAGCAAAAACAAAATAAGAAAATAAAAAAAATTGGTCTCCGAATCTGCCCAAAAAACATTGACGCAAGAGTTAGGTCTTAAACCCATAATGTGCGTAGTAAAATTTTGTTAAGTGAAATAATAAACTATAGGTTAGTCAAACAGGTAAAGCAAAACTTTCTTTAATAAAAACCCTGCACAAATTGCCCGAAAAAAGTAAAAAAAACTAAGAATCGCTTAGAATCTGACAAAGTTGACCCCAGAGAATAGATCTTAACACCATAATAGTCGTGGTAAATTTGCTAAAGTGAAAAATAACTCCAAGTTATTCAAATAGGTTAGCAAACTTTCCTTCGTATCATAACACAATCGTTGTGAACACAAATTTAGAAATACACCACAAACGGTTCTCCAAACTTACGAACTGACCCAAAGGTATCTTATATATTATTGAATTAGTCTTTCCCTAGATATAATTCTTAAATAATTCATCGATATGTACTGTTTAGGCATGCGTGAATAGTTAGTGAATAATGCTATTTAAGCTTAGTGCTCAAAAATTTAAATATCACAATGTTGACATAAAAATTATCTATAGTTGATTGGTAATTAACTTACTAATTGTCATTATTTAATAAATTAATTACCTTACTTAAAAAAATTGATATATTTGATTCTCAAAATTATTCAATCGGACCATATTAAATAGCCAAATAAATATGTAATTATATGTATTTGTGTTTATAGTTACCAATGTTAGTAACGAGGAATTTGATAGTAAAATTCATTTTAAAGAAAACCATTTTTTTACTGATCGAAGATATATTTAAAAAAATTAAAAAATTAAATATTTGAGAAAAAATATATGATTATCCTAAACAGAAGAAAAATGAGATTCTCATATTAATTCTATTTAGGAATATTATTAAGCACGGTAGATATAAAAATATGAGGGGTTTGAATATATGAATTTTTATGAGTTGGTTGATAAATTAAATACATACATGCGAAGTTTAGAAAGTTTATTTAGTTAGGAAATAATGGAACGGAAATTTGTATTTCGATAGAAATGAAATATTAAAAGATTGTTGGAAATTATACAAATTAATATTTAATATTCTATTTAAAAATTATGATATTATTGAAATATTAATTATATGCTTTGTAACTTATTATATGATCTGGAGAAATAAAGTTAAGGGGGACTGAAGAGTGGTGTATTTGATAATTAAACAAATAAAAATTAGGTAAGCGATCGAGGTTAAAGTGAATAATTGGCGTTACTATATATGTTTACAAATTATCCTCTTGGCAAATGTCTGATACTATTGCTTACCTGATCTTCTAGTAGATTCGTACTGCCATATGCAATTCGTATTTTTGCGATGTTAAAGTGAGTGAATGCGAATGGATTTAATATTAATATGATTTATGTCGTTGCAAAATAAAACTGCTGAAATAGATTAAGTCATTACATTTTACATAAATTGATGTGTTGGTTTTTGGTAATATGGAAAATGAGTTAATATATGCATCTTATGTACTAGCTGCTCTTACAAGAACCTTGAACTGGGATATGTGTGAATGAGTTGAGTTACTGTGGAAATTTAATAAAAATTCAATATGTTCTCTACACCCTTTGATGACGCCAAAGGACTACTTCGTGCGCGAAAAACAAATTGGCCTTCTGAGCGAGCATAACATAAAGTAGGAATTATATTAAGCCTGGACCGAAGCTAGTTTAGCTCTATGGGAAAAAGTATAAACGGCCCCTAAAGGCTTGCGTTCTATTGGATCTATGAAATTTGGACCCTTTCGTCCATCTTCGATGTGTATAAAAAAATAAAACCTGGCACCCCATGCTATAGACAAATACGTTTGTGTTTAATAGAAAGGTTTGACCAAATCCAACTTCTGAAGGTGTGAGAATGTGAGTGATGTGTATGGATTAATAGTTGTCAGTGGAAATTATAACAGAATATAATCACCCTAATAGCTTAAGCAGACTAAATGATGAAGAGAGAAGTATGTATAATTATATGCATTTATTTATATAGCGTAAGAGTGGTTAGACGTATTGCTTCAATATTAGATTGACCCTAAATACGGCTTGAGTTTATGTTGAGAATACTAAATGTCTATTTGAAAATAAGTGACTATATACTTCAAGATTTAAAGTTGTATATATAGTGTATGTGAAACCAATCGCAATTTATAAATTTAAATTAACTATTATATAAGTATGTTGCGTCATCCGTTTATACTCTGTAGATTCATTTTTGATGTACTATACATAGATAAGTCCACGCTGCGTCCTATGATATAGCAAATCTACATTAAGTTTACACAGACTCACTACAACCTGCTGATAAACGATTGTCAAGCGCCCAATAGAAGAGATACATCATTCGCAGGTCCCTCATCTTAGATCTCTCGAATAACTATGAATGCGATCAGATCTCCATCGTTTGTCTAAGCCTACGAGGCAGTTTATCGACAATATATATATGTCTAGTATCTCAATCATTATCGTCTACTGTATAATTACAAATTTGACACTCCTCTCTCAGTTGCACAAAGAGGAACTAAATGATGCGGAATGCTGGTCGAGGAATATAGACTTATGCGACTACTCTATAGTGAGTTATTTCTGTCCACAATAGTGTTCCTATTGATATATGATCATATAAATGATAATAATATAGTGAGAGATTGATGGTGATATGTTTGTATTGACGTGATGTTTACTACTGTGTGCATATAGAGAATTAATGTGAACATAAATTGGAAAAATACAATAAAACATGGGTGAATTTTATCTTTATAAAATATAATGTTAAATAGGAATTTTATAGCTTGTAGTATCGATAGAGGGTGCTACATAATGAAAGGGGAGGGATCCACTTCTTGGAACTCATCATCCTCGCTACATACTTTGAATGCACTAGACAAGGCTTATAATGACTGTGTCTGTGAAACAATCACCTCTCGCACAGATCCAAGATACAGTCATCGTATGCCCGTGACTGCCACAATTCCTTAAGTCTGAGACTACTCCTGTACTATAAGAGCCGGGAACTCAAGTCATACCGACCAAGCCTCCAAGGCTTTCATATGATGATCCCCGCGAGTTCAGTCGACTTGACACCTAGTCAATCAACCCATTAAGATCGCATAGACGTCCTACGTCTATCGCCGATGAAATGGGACACTTATCTAATGAATGCAACTCTTGATGCCAGTTTACACAGGACGCTCGATGCCCATTTTTGAGGTCCTCGACTTGGAATATTTCAGACCCAACCCTAGGCAGTTGATTTCATGACCGCTATCCACTGCGCAGTTCAGCTATTGCATGGTTGTTAGAATTGTCGTGGGCTTTGTTGTGGTTGAAAAGAATATACAAACATGCATGATGAGCATAACAAATTATATGCCAATGGTGAAATACGAATCATATTCACTCAATAATATTACATAAAGACCAATTGTTTTTATGATTTGATTACATGCATGCTAATCTAATTGGCTTCCAGGTCACTTACCTAATAATCTCCCACTTGACTTAAAGCTAATCACCCATTGACCTCAATCCCATGTTATCTAAATGTTGAATATGAGCAATTTGCGATATCGGCTTGGTAAGTGGATCTGCTGTGTTTTCTGCTGAGCTGACTCAGTCCATCCTGACGTCACCTCTACTCACCATCTCTCTAAGCAGATGGTAGGGTCTAAGAATATGTTCGAAACGGTGATGAGATCTCGGTTCCTTTGCTTGTGCTATCACCCCATTGTTATCGCAGAAGATAACTACGGGCTCAACAATGCTAGTATCACATCCAACTCTTGGATGTAGTTTTTCCTCCAAACCGCTTCCTTAACTGCTTCCTTAGTTGCTATGTGTTCAACTTCCATGGTGGAATCTGCTGTGGTAGCCTCCTTGGAACTTTTTACCACACCACCATTCAACTTGAATGCAAAACCTGATTGGGACTTGGCATCGTCATCGTCTGACTGGAAAGTAGCGTCACTATAGCCTTCCATATCAACTCTCCACCACCGTAGATCAAGAACATATCTTTAATTCTTCTCAGGTACTTGAGTATGTTCATGACCGCGCTCCAGTGCACCTCCCCGATGCATGTCTGATATCCGCTTATCACACTCAAAGCGTAAGCGACATCTGGCCTGGTGCACTGGACAACATATTGAATGCTTCCCATAGCTGAAACACAGGGGATGTCCAACATTCTTTTAAGCTCCTCATCAACCTTAGAAGACTACTTCTTGGACAACTTAATCCCATGTCTCATTGAAAGGTGCCCTCGTTTTGAGTTTCCATCTTGAATCTCTTCAAGACTTTCTCAATGTACGAGGATTGAGTTAGCCCTAACTATTGGAATGGTGACCAAAAGTCAATTGGATTAGCAGTTTGCTATTGGTCAATTTTTATCAAATAATATTAGACTAAATACGGTAAGAATTCATCATGTTGGCAGTCTATTTTTGTTATGCTTACCACTAACATTGAATGGAACTTCAATGTCATAGAGAAATGCCCACAGACCGAAAGGTTAAACCTACGGAGTTGGGCTGCGCATAGGTTTGGCGGCTATGAAATCAACTCTTGAGGGTCGGTCTGAAACGTTCCAAGTTGATGACCTCGAGATAGGACATCAAGAGTTCTATAGAGATTTGTACTAAGTACTGCAGCAGTGTTTTGTTGGCATAAGACGTGGGTCGTCTGTATAGTTTTAGTGGGTTAGTTGGCCAGATAGTCGACTGATTGAAATAACTCGCGGGAATCGTCATATGGAAGCCTCTTAAGGCTTGGTCGGTATGGCTGGGATTCCCGATTTCAATAGAACAGGATTAGTCCTCGGACTTGAGGAATCATGACAGTCACGTGCATACGAAGACTGTATCTTGGATATGATGAGAGGTGTTTGTGTCATGAGGCATGGTCATCATAAGCCTTATCCAATGTAGTCGGAGTATGTAGCGAGGACGGTGGATTCCAAGAGAGAATCTGTCTCCTGTCAGTATTGTGACAGTGAGATCTCCTATGCGCTCTGAGATGGTTTAGACTCTTCAAGTATATGACTATACGATCGACCGAGTGGGAAGGATTTCCCTACGATGATTAGTAGAGTAAATGCATCTCGAGTTTGCAGTATAGATGCCTAGTTAAGGATGGGAACCGACGGCCAATTCCATTCCCTAGACTAAGGTCGGGAGACAATTGATAGTAGGACCGTATCCGTATGAAATTGGAGCCTGAATGTTCACGCCACTATTCACCAAGTCTCTAGTGCCATAGACTGTTGCTAGACGACCACCCATGGTAACAGGCTATTTTTGGTTATGGGATAATAAAAAATAATTAATTAGATTGGATTTAATTAATTGTGTTGGTAGCACACCGAATTCCAGATGAGGGTGAATCTAAAGAGATTTAGACACAAATCATGAAAGGTGAGGGAAATTTGGAATTAACTTCGAAGAGGTGAATTAATTTAATTAGATAAAATCAATTCTTGGAGAGTATAAATGATTGAATCATTTATGAGGAATAACTCATTAGATGGATAGTTCGGAGTTTAATTGAATTTTGGACTTCGCCTTTTTTTAAATTGATTGGATTAATTTAAAGGAGGCTTGGGGTAATTAATTAGTGGTTGGATCCATTAATTAATTAGTAGATGGACTTATCTAATTAGTGAATTGGATTCATTTATTAAAAATGGGCTAGACATAATTAGTTGGACTAGTTATACTTGGTTGGGCTTAATTAATTAAGTGGATTGGATTCATTTAAATAATTAAGTGTCTTTTGGACTTTTAATTATTTGATTGGATTAAATATTTACTTGGTCTTTCTTTGTTGAGCATTTTATTTAATTAGATTAAATATTTAGTCCAAGAGGAATGGTGTTCGGGCTCAATTTGACTCGTTGGACAAGCAAATTGAATCCGGTCTAAATGCATAAAGCCCTAGCCCATATTGACCTTTGGTAGGTCCAAAATAGCTGAAATTTGGCTGAAAAATAAACACAAAAATTCGTGCAAAAGGTGTGTGGAAAGTGGGAAGAGGAGTCTTGGGAAGTCGTTGAGAAGATGTGGAAGTTGGAAGATTAGGTCTCTTTTCATATCTCAACCTATTCATTCCAACTCTCCCACTTACAAACCCTAGCTGTTTTTTTGATGTTTCCACACATAAAATTTCGTGCTACTCTCCCAAGAATTAAAAAAAATATTCTCCTCGCCCTCTCTTGAAGTTCTTCTTGGTTTAGAACCAAGTGAAGAACAAAGGAGATCGAAGCACACTAATTCATAGTGTTGATTTCAATTCCTCTTCCCTCAGATTTAATCCTTGCTAGCACAAGGATAAATCTAACTTTTGAGTGTTGTATGGACGATATTAGAGGTCTCCGATATTGGAGTCTTGCGTGGACAAATGCCGGAGAGGAGATCTATATGTATTCCCGGTCGGAGGAGAAAAGCGAAAGGTAACTGTATATTTGTTTATGCTTTCGTTTTTATTTAATTCATTAGCCTAATTGCATGATTAAATCTGCAATTATTACACCCAACACCCGAAAAAATATCAAGGGTACACCCCTTGATCTGGATTTAATTGTTTAATTTATCGATTTTTTAATTTTTCGCGTTTTCGCCGTGCTTTCTGGGCTGATCCACTTCTTTCAAGTGGTATTATAGCCCGATTTGGTGTATAGGCTATGAATCTTACATGTATTATCTGTTTAGAACATGATTACATGTCTTTGATGCATGAGTTTTTATGCTTTGGTTGCATATCTATGTGCTAGGGTTTATGCATGTTTAATTTTGTGTTTTTAAATTTTGGACATGGGAATCTATGAAAATTTTATTTTCTGTATTAATGATTCATTTGGTTTCATAGTTTTTAGAGAATAAAAAAAATTTGGATTTCAGAAAACGACGCAAGCAACCGCTGGCAGCAGCTGACCGTGCACAAGCGTGCTGCTTTGTGCGCGCACGCGCTTGGGCACGACCAGTTGACCGCTGACGTCGATTGGACTGATTTTATTTTTTTTCTAGAAATTTTATTTTTCTATTTTTTTCTGATTTGTCTGGAATAATTATTTCTGGTGATTTTAATTTTGATTGAGATTAGGTATCTCCTAAAATTAAATTACTAAAATTAATTAAAAAAGAATTTTCACATTGAATCATTTTGCATGGATATGTGATTTTATTATTTATGTCCAACTTTTAATTTATAAAATTTAATTTTATTTTAGCACTTGAATATGTGATTTTATTATTTATGATATTGGTTATCGAATGGATGCATGAGTATGAATTTGATTGATTAATTTTCATGCTTGTTGATATGTTAATTGGATTAACATGGGATGATCACAAAGCCCTAGGACCGAATGTATGGTTTATTTTCTGTTGGGTTGGGGCTTGCGTGCCTCTTAAGTTTTCTCTTAACTCTCTCGTTTTTAGTCTTGGAATTATGAGGCTTGCTTTCTCCCTCTCTTGGTACTCCCCTCACTTGTTGATTGGGGTTTCTCAATTTTATGATGTAACAAGAGTAGATAGGAGGTGAGGATATTTATCTTTTGTAAATAAAATGTAAGGATGGCAAGCCCAAGGCGATAAAGGCCCATGGAGGAGGTCATTGGATGGCCCACGGAAGATCTATGAAGAAGAGGCCCGGTGGAGCCCACGATGGAGAGCCTAAGAGAATAAACAGGAGTTTACAAGGCCCATTGTATGTTAATGTGTTAAAAAGCTTGTAATAGCGTAGGCCTACCCTTAGACTGACCATAGATCCACTGAGGGCTTAGTGGGTCGCATAGGTTTTGGGCTTTTGATCATCCAACAGGGGCATGCTAGGCTTTTATTTTGCATGCGTGTATTTTTTAATGCGTTAATATATTGGATATATTGATCATGCAAAATACTAATATTGTGACGAGGCCTCAGCATATTATAACAAACTCTCACTTGGTGGGACCAAGTTTAAATATTAGATCCTTAAAAATGGAAATAAATGATGGCTTGTTATTCCCATGTGTCTCATCCAAAGTAATGTAGTGAGGAAGCCAATTTCATCCATATGTGGCCTCACGGGTCGTGGCACCTGTGGACTGAAATGAAGCTGCACTGTTACTGTGAACAAAGTGAATACACACCTATGTTTCTGTCTCACGAGTCATGGGGGGTGATAGTGTGTGCTATGATTCAGTTGATGGATTAGGATTAATGCCAAGTAATATAATTTCTGTGCCTTCCATCCGTAGTAATGTAGTGAGGAAGTTGATTTCAATCATACGTGGTCTCACGAGTCGTGACACGTTTGGATTGAAATGAAGCTGCACTACTATTATGAATGAAAAGTCTACACATCTATTTTCCTGTCTCACGAGTCGTGGGGAGTGATAATCTGCGTATGATTTGGTTGATGGGTTGGTCTAACATCAAGTAATGTGATTCGCTTGGAGTCCTCGGAATAACATGAAAAGGTGAGGCAAAATATCTTAAGGATCTCGTAGATTGAGAATGCAATTGGATACCTCCCACAAGGCTATTTCCATATGAATTGTAAAGGTGGGGCATGGAGACTTTCTTCTGTGGACCTCAAGCCACTAGGAAAAGGTTTTTCAAAACCCCATTTGAGAGTAATGGGCTTTCGTAGAAATAGTGAGAGGGTTAATGACTGAAGTCCAAGTCCTTAACTTGAACCTAATATTATGAAAATCTGCTAATATTTTCTATTTATTACAGATGTCTCAGAATCCACTTAATGCTATACTTGAGGCTAATAAATTTGATGGAACAAACTATTCGAATTGGCTGAGAAATTTGGGATAGTCCTTGATTTCGAGAACCAGACCTATGTTTTGGATAAGTCTCTACCTCAGATTTTGCGGGAAGGGTTCCTGCCCAGAGAACGTTTGATGTTCGAAAACTTTACTCAATGGCATGAAGACAATCGGAAAGTTCGGAGTATCGTATTGAGCTTGATGAGTAATGAGATCCAAAAATAGTATGAAAGGTATGCGGATGTCTGGTCCATAATGCACCGCATGAAAGAGCTTTATGCGGTACCGGATCGACATATTAGATATGCCGTGACGAAGGCATTTTTCGGCATGAGAATGATTGAGGGATCATCCGAACGAGAGCATGGAGTGATGATGCTATCCCTTATGAAGAAGCTTAAGGACCTCTAGGCTGATTTTGATAAGGAGAAAACGTACGTTGACGTGATCTTGCAATCACTACCTCCCTCTTATGATCAATTCATTATCAATTATAACATGAATAGGCTTGAGAAAAGCATTCATGAGTTGATTAATATGTTGGTCCAGTACGAGGCAACGATTGAAAAATCTGCACCACTGGTATTAATGGGAGAGACTTCAAGCTCTAAAGCGAAGGGCAAGGTTGCCGGACGCGAGAAGAGGAAGAAGGATCAGACGTCTTCTACTGTTGCTAGCACTTTGAGTGCTCCTATTACACTGCTAGGCGGGGGTAAAGGAAAGAGGAAGAGACTTCGTCAGTCAAATATTCTGAATGATGTTTGCATTTATTGCAGAGAGAAAGGTTGGAAGAGAGAGTGTCCTAAGCTCCTCTCCGATGAAGGTAAAATTGTTAACTTGAGTATTATCATAATCGCCATCCTACTCTTAGTATTTGATACCAATTAACTCATAAAACTACGAATGGTTTGCAGGTGACGATGAGGAGCTGAAAAGCCGAAACAAGAAGGTCCCCTAAGGTTTAGCGATAGCAGGGGCTGTTGCTGCAAAGACTAGGGACTTGGTTAGGCTCAGTGGTGATCATGTTAGGATAGTATCTATATAACCTAGCATGATAGAAATAACATTTTCAATTATTATTGAACAATTTTGATTACATATTTTGATCAATATAGTCTTTTTATTTGACATTATTCATGTCTGTTGGTGAAAACTTTCACTATCTCATAATTGAATTATGAATACTCAAATAAAAAATAAATCAATAATCAAGAACGGAACATACAATCATGGTAGGTCAATCTTTTCTAGTTGAGGATGAGAAAAATTGATGAGTTCAAAAAGTACTAGAAATAGGCAATTTGGATCCATTAGCTTTCAAAACATTTACTGAGATGGAGAAAGACAACGAAAGCTCTTTTATGGAACAAAATGAGCTTACCAATTTTGTGTTGGATTGGGTCCAATGCGATGTCCATAAGTTACTAAAATACACAAAATTAGTGTAGGGTTCACAAGTTTAATTTTGTTTGATGAGGATCAAAGAATTAGACATTGAATGGTGCACTAAACTGATTACTTTTTGATTGGATCGAGAGGGTGTGTATTTAGTGGGGTTCTTTTGAATATAAAAAATGAGAATGTGATTTTCACTTGGTGAAGTTCTTCCTCAAAGAACCACGATTGATCGGTCTCTGATAAGGAAGAAATCAAACTAAGTTGGACTTGTTTGATCGGTGTTTCATTGAAACGAGTTGGCCCTTATTGTATGATGAAACTCTCATCCCACAAAGTATTTGAGTTAATAGGATGGTCTTATATACGTCAAGGAAATAGTGGGAGTAGGTTTTCATACAAAGCATCATTTGTAATCTAATGGCATCTCTAACTAACCATATTCTAGTCCTTATTTGTCCATGGAATTGGATTTTTAAATCCAAAAGGACATAAGGAGGAGCGATGTGGGACATTATTTGAATCAATGGCTTGGAGCCCAAGGATTCACTAGGAAGTTCAAACTAGGTTTGAAACTTCACAAAACTGGAATATGCGATCGTACTAGATATGATTTGATGAGCCTGAGGTCAGTAAGAGTTGTTGTGAGTTCTAATGTGTTTGGTGTAAACGTCTTACTTATTTAGAATGAGGTTAAGATGTTTGAAAAATACTAAGACACAAATACAAAGTTGTTCATGAAATTTTCCATAAAAAAGATTGGATTCCCACATTAGGGACGAGCTGTTCAAGAATCAGTCATAGAAGACTGATGAGAAAACTTAACTGTTCGAGACTCAGTCATGATTGACTAATGAGAAAATTTAAGCTATTCAAGACACAATTGCGTCTAACTGATGAGAAAGCTCAGATATCTAGGGCATCCCCTACGTCTGTGTTACTTTGGTGTACTGGACCTGATATTGTGTATGTTATGGGCATGATGCAATGTCTAGGGCAACCACAAATAGGCATTAGACAGTTGTCAAAGCGGTTTTTAATACCTGAATAAGGACTAAAGAAGTGTTCATGACACACGTTTGTGAAGAGTTGATTCTAGAAAGCTAAAGCGATACTATCTTCCAAACTCATGTGAATAATAGATAAGTCCTCAAAGTATAGTCACGTTCGGACTTGATAGAAAGCATGGTAGCTTGAAAGCATTTCAAGTAGATGCCTCATCTTAAGAGTTGAATGTGGGACGACATTAACAAGTCGATCTTGGAAAGTGGTTTAGATAGAAAAACTGCATCCATTGGATGGATGTGGTGCCTAGCACGTCCGAGCTAGTTGTAGCCTTGGAGGCGAACGACAAGGTTAAGGCAAGAGCCTTTTAGGCCCGAGATCTCATCATAAGATCCACGGAAATTCTTAGACAACAACTATCTACAGGCAACGATGGTGAAGGAAATACACAGTTGGACCGCGTAGATCCAGCAGAAAATAAACTAGACCTACAAAACCGTGCCGGTGTCATAGATTGCTCATACTCAGAAGTGAGGGACATGGGCAATTGGCTTAATGGTTAAGTGGGAGATTGTAGGAATGGGTGACCAAAAGCAAATTGGATTGACGGTTTGTAATTCGCCAATCTTTTCAAATAATATTAGACTGATGAATATGGTAAGAATTCATCATATTGGCAATCTATTTTTGTTGTGTTTACCACTAACACTGAATGGAATTTGAATGTCATAGCGAAATACCCACAGATCGATAGGTTAAACCCACGAAGTTGGGCTGCGCACAGGTTTTGCAGCTATGAAACCAACTCTTGAGGGTCGGTCTGAAACGTTTCAAGTCAAGGACCTCGAGAGTCCTATAGAGACTTGCACTAAGTACTGTAGTCGTGTTTCGTCGGTATATGACGTGGGTCGTTTGTGCAGTTTTAGTGGGTTAGTTGGCTAGGTAGTCGACTGACTGAACTGACTCGCGGGAATCGTCATATGGAAGCATCTTAAGGCTTGATCTGTATGACTGAAATTCTCGATTCCGATAGTACGGGATTAGTCCTCGGACTTGAGGAATCATGGCAGTCACGTGGATACGAAAACTGTATCTTGGATAGGCGAGAGGTGGTTGAGGCATGGTCTTCATAAGCTTTATCTAGTGTAGTCGGAGTATGTAGCGAGGAACGTGGATTCCAAAAGAGAATCTGTCCCTTATTAGTATTATGTCAGTGAGATCTCCTATGCGCTTTGAGATGGTTTAGACTCTTCAAGTCTATAGCCATAGCGATTGATCGAGCGGGAAAGGATTTCCTATGATGATCAGTAGAGCAAAAGTTATCTCGAGTATGCAGCATAGATGCCTAGTTAAGAATGGGAACCGACGCTCAATTCCATGCCCTAGACAAAGGCCGGGAGATGATTGACAATAGAACCGTATCTATATGAAATCAAAGCCTGAATGATCACGCTACTATTCGCCTAGCTTCTAGTGCCATTGACTGTTGCTAGATGGCCACCCATGGTAACGTGCTATTTTTGGTTATGGGATAATAAAAAATAATTAATTAGATTGGATTTAATTAATTGTGTTGGTAGCACACCGAATTCCAGATGAAGGTGAATCTAAAGAGATTTAGACACAAATCATGAAAGGTGAGGGAAATAATTTGGAATTAACTTCGAAGAGGTGAATTAATTTAATTAGATAAAATCAATTCTTGGAGAGTATAAATGATTGAATCATTTATGAGGAATAACTCATTAGATGGATAGTTCGGAGTTTAATTGAATTTTGGACTTCGCCTTTTTTTAAATTGATTGGATTAATTTAAAGGAGACTTGGGGTAATTAATTAGTGGGTTGGATCCATTAATTAATTAGTAGATGGACCTGTCTAATTATGAATTAAATTCATTAATTAGAAATTGGCTAGAAATAATTAATTGGTCTAGTTATGCTTGGTTGGACTTAATTAATTAAGTTGATTGGATTTAAATAATTTAAGTGTCTTTTGGAATTCTAAATATTTGATTAGATTAAATATTTACTTGGACTTTCTTTGTTGGGAATTTTATTTGATTGGATAAATATTAAGTCCAACATGAATGGTGTTTGGGCTCAATTTGACTCGTTGGACAAACAAATTGAATCCGGTCCAAAATGCTTCAAGCCCTAGCCCATATTGACCTTTGGTAGGTAAAAAATAACTGAAATTTGGCTGAAAATAAACACAAAGATTTGTGCAAAAGGTGTGTGGAAGTGTAAGAGGAGTCTTGGGAAGTAGTTGAGAAAGATGTGGAAGTTGAAAGATATGAAAGTGGTCTCCTTCCATATCTCAACCTATTCATTCCAACTCTCCCACTCACAAACCCTAGCCCTTTTTTTGATGTTTCCACATACAAAATTTCGTGCTACTCTCCCCAAGAATCAGCAAATATTCTCCTCCTCCCTCCCTTTGAAGTTCTTCTTGGTTTAGAACCAAGTGAAGAACAAAGGAGATTGTAACACACTAATTTATACTGTAATTTTGATTCCTCTTCCCATGGATTTAATCCTTGCTAGCACAAGGATAAACTAACGTTTGAGTGTGGTGTGGATTATATTAGAGGTCTTCTATGTTGAAGTCTTGCGTGGATGAATGCCGGAGAGGAGATCTACACGTATTGTCGATCGAAGGAGAAAAAACGAAAGATAACTATTTAACTAGGAAAAGATCAAGGGTACACCCCTTGATCCGGATTTAATTGTTTAAATTACTGAATTTTTTATTTTTCACGCTTCCACTGCTCTACCCGGGCCGATCCACTTCCTTCACTAGCATCCTTCTAGATCTATCCCTATAGATTTTGATGCCAAGGATGTAGGAAGCCTCACCTATCTCCTTCATGGAAAATTGTGTGGACAATCACGTTTTAATGTCGCCTAACATCTTGACATTATCACCAATGAGCAAGACGTCATCGACATAAAGCACAAGGTACGCAATCGAGCTCCTACTGATCTTCTTGTATACACAAGGATCTTGTTCTTTCTTGATGAAATCATATCCCCGTATAACTTCATCAAGACACGTGTTCCAGCTTCGAAAAGCTTTTTGAGGCCGTAGATAGATCTTTGGAGACGACAGACCTTCTGTTCTTCTCAAACGGAAGTGAAACCCTCTCGCTGAGCCATAAAGATCTCTTCCTCAACGAAACCATTGAGGAAAACCGTTTTCATGTCAAAATCATCTGCCATATCTCATAGTCATACCATGTTGCTGTGGAAAGCAATATCCAAATGGCTTGGCCATAGCTACGGGCGAGTAGGTTTTTTCAAAGTCGACCCTAGGTTTTTGAGTTTACCCTTTCACCACGAGCTTAGCCTTGAAGGTTATAACCTCCCCGTCAGCTTGAAGCTTAAGTTTGTAGACCTATTTGCACCCTACAGGCCTGATGCCTTTCGGTGGGTCTGCTAGTGTCCAAAAATGATTTGAACCCATCGAGTCCATTTCGGATTTCATGGCCTCAAGCCACTTATCCGAATTGATGTCCGACATTGCTTCTCCATACGTCCTCGGATTGTTATCCAACTGACTAGTCAACCTTATGAATCCGTACCTCTTAGGTGGTCAAGATTCTCTGGTTGATCTATTAAGGACTGGAACACCATCAGTGGGAATTGAAGGTTCAAGTGATGTTGCATTATTCTGCTGAGGTGTTTCACTTGATTACTCAATTAACACCTCCTCTCATTGGCTATCCGTAGGAAAACCTTTTTCCAAGAATACTATGTTTCTCGAGACAAATATCTTTTGCTCAGATGGATCATAAAAGTAATATCCTGTAGTTTCTTTTGGATATCCGACAAACCTACACAGACTAGATCTCGAATCTAGTTTATCTCCTATTAGCCTTTTGACGTATGCAAGGCTACCCCACACTCTCAAGTACTTATAGGATGCAGGCTTGCCATGCCATATTTTATATGGCGTCTGAGGTACCGTCTTAATTAATGGATTAAGCAACTTGCTCTGCCATGTTAAGCAACTTGGCCGCCGTCTCAAGAGCGTAACCCCAGAAGGATGAGGGCAATTTTGTAAAATTCCTCATGGTTCGAACCATGTCCAACAGGGTTCGATTCTTCCTTTCAGCCATGCCGTTCAGTTGCGACGTTCCAGGAGTAGTCCATTGAGAGAGAATTCCATTCTCTTTTAAGAGATCGATAAATTCACCACTTAAATACTCTCCGTCTCGTTTTGATTGAAGGGCCTTGATTTTACTGCCAGTCTAATTCTCGACTTCAAATCTGTATTTCTTGAACCTTCCAAAGGCGTCAAACTTGTACCTCATTAGCTAAACATAACCATACCGTAAGTGATGATCGGTGAAAGTTATAAAGTATGAGTATCCTCCTCTAGCCGGAGTATTCGATGGTCCACAGACGTCTGTACGATCAGATCTAATAGACTATTGGTGATCGTGCTATGTCCAATAAAGGGCTTCTTGGTCGTTTTTTCTTTCAGATAGGATTCATATGCTGGTAGGTTGTCCAAATTATCTATTTTTAGACTTTTTGGGTCCCCCAACTTCTTTATCCTATGTTTAGAAATATGGCCTAGCCTTGCGTGCCACTGCTATGCATTTTGCATGATTATCGAATTTTCATTTGTGTTGGGCAATCATAATAAAATTTGTCTGTTGGAGAATATAAAGACCATTGACTAATGTTCCAAGTAGATGAGAGTTATCATCATATAAAAAAATGTTTCTATCGATCTTAAATGCATAACCATTATTATCTAAAATAGGAATAGAAATAATATTCTTGATCATGCTCAGTACATAATAATAGTCTTTTAATTCTATCCGAATATGATCACTAATAACTAAGCTGAGAAATCCTGTGACTTCCGCAGCGACGACCTTCCCATCGCACAGCCTTAGAATTATCTCGTCCTTACTTAGCCTTCTGCTTCTTTCCAACACCTAGAAGTTATTGCAGATGTGAGCACCACAACCAGTATCCACCCAAGAAGCAGCATTAGTTATCATATTTACTCTAATCACAGTTGTAGAGGAGTTGTGGGCACTCCCTCTTCCAATGCTCCTTTCCGTGGCAATGCATGCGGATATCAATTACCTTCGACCGCTGAGTACCTCCAACGTTCCCTTTTCCTTTTCCTGTTGGGGCAGCAGGGGCTGTGACAACCTTTCCCTTTCCTTTCTTCCTCTTCCAGCATTTGACCCTTTTGCCTTTCGCCTTGGAGATTGAAGCTTCTCCTACCAATACCGTCAGTGCAGACTTGTAGGTCATTGCCTCGTATTGAACCAGTATATTGATTAACTCATTAATAGACTTCTCAAGTCCATTCATATGGTAGTTAATAGTAAACTAGTTGTAGGATGGAGGAAGTGACTGAAGGATCACGTCAATGTACGTGTCATTATCAAGCCCAACTTGAAGGTCTTCGAGCTTCTCCACTGGGCGGTCGTGTGCATGTACCGAGATGAGATGGCCAAGTCCCTTGTCCCGGAAAGGCAGCCGTGTGCATGTACCGAGATGGCCAAGTCCCATGCCTGGCGATTTTTCCCAAGTCCCGGATCAGTAGCCAAGTGCATGTACCGAGATGGCCAAGTCCCTTGCCCTTGTTATTTTCCCAAGTCCCGGAAAGATGGCCAAGTCACAAAACAGACGGCGGTCGTGTGCATGCACCGAGATGGCCAAGTCCCTTGCCTGGTTATTTTTCCCGAGTCCCGAAAAGATGGCCAAGTCACAAAAGAGATGATGCCCGGCCCTGCCCGTTGCCTCGCCCGCCCCCGACGTCGCCCGCGCGAATGCCCGCAAACGGCCGTCGTCCCTGACCGTCGCCCCCAGCCGCCGGACGTCGTCACCCGCGACTGCCCGTCGGCCGGACACGATAGGCCGTCTGCCCCCGCACGTCGGCAGGGGGCCGCACAAGCGCGCGCGCCCGCATCGGCTGGGGGTCGGCCTAGTACTAAGAGGACGTCGGCAGGGTGCGCACCTCGGCAGGGGGTCGGCCCAGTGCGCGCGCACATCGGTAGGCCTCGGCAGGGCAGGGTGCACGCGCGCATCGGCAGGCCTCGGCAGGCCCGCGTGCGCGCGCGCATTGGCCAGCCTCGGATCTAGGTCCCGAAGAATGCTTTTGTCACGGTATATCTAATATGTTGATCAGGAACCGCATAAACCTGTTTCATGCAGAGCATTATCATGGGAACGTCATCTAGCTTATCATATTACTTTTGGATTTCGTTAGTCATTGAAGCAAATATGATACTGCGGATCTTGCGGTTTTCCTCAAGCCATTCCTCAAACGTGAAACGTTCTTCCGACGAGGACCCCTTATGCAAGATCGTGGGGAGCGGCTTGTCCATGACATTGCCCTAGTTCTCGAAATTTTTAGGACAATTCTGAGATTCCGTAGCTAGTCGTTATAGTTTGTGCCAGTGAATTTGTTCGTATCCATAATCAAGGTTAAGAGATTCTTAAACATTTTCTGGGAAATAGAAAACAAATAGAAATCAACAAATAATCGTAATATTACAAATAAGCTTAAAGACTTGGTCTTTCAGTCTTTTACTCTCCCACTATTTATACGAAAACCCACCACTCTTAAGTGAGATTTCGGGAATAGTATTTCCTAGTCGGCTTCGGATTCACAAGTGCGTTTATTATGCCCCGCTTTTACAATTCACACAATAAAGGCTTTGTGGGAGGTACCCTGTACTATTCTCATTCCATGAGATTCCCAAGATCTTTTGCCTCACCTCTTCGTATGATCCCAAGGACTCCACTATTCCAAATGTGCCATGACTCGTGAGACCATATTTGGGTAGCGTTAGCTTCCTCACACAATAAAGGCCTTGAGGGAGGTACCCTGTACCATTCTTATTCCATGAGATTCTCATGATCTTTTGCCTCACCTCTTCGCATGGTCCGGAGGACTCCAAGTGAATCATGTTTCTTGGTGTTAGACTCGACCCATCAACCGAATTGCATCTCAATCGTCGCCCCCACGACTCGTTAGATAGGGAAACGCTGAACATGCTTCTTCATTCATAATAATGGTGCAGCGTTCCTCTATTCCAAATGTGCCATGACTCGTGAGACCATATTTGGGTAGCGGTAGCTTCTTCACACAATAAAAGCCTTGTGGGAGGTACCCTGTACCATTCTCATTCCATGTGATCCTCAAAATCTTTTGCTTCACCTCTTCGCATGATCCCGATGACTCCAAGCGAGTCATGTTACTTGGCGTTAGGCCCGACCCATCAATTGAATTACATCTCAATCATCGCCCCCACAACTCATTAGACAGGGAAAGGCTGAACATGCTTCTTCATTCACAATAATGGTGCAACATTCCTCTATTACAAATGTAGCATGACTCGTGAGACCATATTTGGGTAGCGATAGATTCCTCACCATATTGTTATGGATGAAAGACTTGGACGGATCAAACCATTATGATCCAAATCCATCGTGGGCAATATTTAACTTGGTCCAATCAAGTGAGAGTTTGATATTTGAGTTTTAGACCAAGACCTTATCACAATATATGTTGCATGCGTAAATATCAAATATTTAAAGCCTTATCGAAACATAGCATACCCCTGTGGGATGATCACGAGCCCAACCTATGCAACCCACTTAGCCCGTAGTGAGTCTTAGGACTGTGTAGGGTGGTCCTATGCTATTACAATTGTGATTTACCCATTAGCATGTAAATGGGTCTTCAAGCTCCTCCTTTCTTCGTGAGCCTTCTTCTCCAAGCAACAACATTTACATAAAATGTAAAACTTCACCAAAATAATCCTAGTCTACTCTTATTACATTAGAAATAGAAATCCGATCATATGTCGGGAGGAGTATATAGTAAGGGAGAAAGAAAGTCTTATTATTGCAAGGGAAAAAACGAGAGAGAGGAGAGAACTATTAAAAATCACAAGGGCACACAGACCTACCAAACAGATAGAAAACCATACATGCAAATAATCATGCTAGAAACTATAACATACATCCCAATGTATACAATGTAATATCCAATATTACAATGAATAATCATGTGCAGAAAAACAAGTCCATATTTGTAATTTAATAGGATGACCTGTACCGTGCATCCAATGCCCATAAATAAAATATATCAATTAAAGCCCATTTTTTTTTTTAGAAAAAATCTAATTTTTAACCAAAAACTAAATCAACAATAATTGACAATTTTCAGAAAATGTGCAGGAAACAAAAAATCCAATTTTCTGGAAGAAACGGCGTAAAAGGACCAGCCGTCGACCGTCTACCATGCCAGCAGGCGTGCTACCTGCACAGTGTGCACGGCTGCGCTGCATAGCAGCACTGCGCGCGCGACCATTCTGCCTATGTGCAGGCACTGCGCGCGCGGCAGTTGCCCGCGCACGCTTGGCCACTCGCTCGTCATGCACTGTCGGTTGGTATTGTATTGCTATAGTACCAAAACAGATTTTTTTTATTCTACACATTAAATTGAAAATTCCCTAATCATCCAAAAATTCACAAATAAGATATGTAATTTCTACACCTTAATTATTCAAAAATATAAGCAATAATGGAAACATGCTTTAAAGCAATAAAAACATAGACATGCTTAATCACATAACCATAGCCTACATCGAACCGGGCTCTGATACCACTTGAAAGGATTGCGGGATCGGCCTGGGAATTAGGCGAGCGGAAGCGGTAATAAAAACTCATAATTAATATAAAATAATAATAAGAAATTGTGGTTTTAAGGGGTGTGACCTTGGAATTCTGGGGTGTTCGATGTGGTTAGCGAAAATAAACAAATAAAACCTTCGGGCTATGGTGGAAGAAGAAGAACTAGAAGAACAAAATAAATCGAAAGTTTACCTTGAGAATTCTTTCATTTCTTTTTGTCTTTCATTCACGATAGACTCTAATGTAGAAGTCCTCCAAAGCTAGTCCACAACACACCGAAAATTGGGACTCATTGGTTCTCCTTGCTAGAAGAGAAAGAAGGAGAAAACACACCCTTATGTGCAAGAGAGGGGGTGGTCGAGAGCTTCAAGGAGGAGGGAGAGAATTTTCTCTTCTTGTTATGTTATGGTTAATTATCCAATAATTAACCCTAGACATATATATATATATATATATATACCTTGTATGGAGCAATTAAAATGTGTCTAGATTCATTTTAATGTTCATAAGGTAATATGATCTTTATTGCAAATAAAAAATGACTAGCAAGGCACTTTCCAAAAGTGAAATTGCTTGTCAATTATTTCCTTTCCTAGAATTTTCAAGTGTGTCTTAATTAGGGGCGTGTTGGCCGAATTTTAAAGATTAAAATTACTAGGCCCACTTGATTTAATTCACTCGAATTTAATTGAAATCCACCTAATTAAGCGCATTATGTATTTAATCCAATTAAATACTTAATCCCAAATAGTCTTTATTAATTTAATAAGTCCAACTTATCAATTAATAAAGCCAAACTCAATATAAATTAATCCCATTAATTTACCCTTGGGCTAGCCTATCTAATGGACCTCTCTCATCTTAAGTAATTCAATTACATGTGGAATTAATTCCCAATTAATTCCTTATCCCTTCTCGGTGATGTTGTGTATGACTCTTTAGGTTCACCCTCAGCTAGACTTGGGCTAGTGTCCAACATTATTATTAATTAAGTCTAATTTAACTAATAATTCTTGATCAACCCTTCACCAAGAAAGCCTGTTACCATAGGTGGCCGTTTAGTAACAGTCTATAGCACTAGAGACTAGGTGAATTATCGCGTTAACTTTTAGGCTTCGAGTTCATACGGGTATGGTCCTTTCGTCCACCGTTTCCCGGCCTTGGTTTAGAGCATGAAATTTGGTGTCGATTCCGATCCTGGACCAGGCGTCTATGCTTAAGTACTTGAGACCGTGTTATGCTAAATTGTTCGACATAGGAACTTCTTTTTCCTATTCGATCAATGACTGTGGCCACAACTTCTTACGAGGTTGTTGCATCTTCAAGTGCATAGGAAATACCTCTGTCATGTAATGACAGGGGACAGATTCTTTTCTTGTAACTTATCGTCCTCGTTACATACTTTGACTGCACTGGACAAGGCTATTAATGACTGTGTTTGTGACACTATCACTTCTCGCACAAATCCAAGATACAGTCATCGTATGCACGTGACTCCCACGGTTGCTCAAGTCTGAGGACTATTCCCGTGCTATCGGAACCCGGGACTCAAATCATACCAACCAAGCCTCCAAGACTTTCATATGATGATCCCTGCGTGTCAGTTCAATCGAATTGACACCTAGTCAATAAACCTTTCAAGATCGCATAGACGTCCTACGCCTGTTGCCAATGAAAACAGCACTCATCCAATAAATGCGACTCTTGATGCAAGTCTACATAGGATGCTCGATGCCTATTCTTGAGGTCCTTGATTTAGAACATTTCAGACCCAACCCTAGGCAGTTGATTTCATGACCACTTTTCAATGCGCAGTCCAATTGTTACGTGGTTGTTGGAATTGATCTGTGGGCTTTGTGAAGGAAACGGATCGGCCCGGGAAGGGCGACGGAAGCACGAATAATCGAAAAATGATAAAACAAGCGATAGTTAACGAAATTAATACCCGATCAAAGGGCATACCCTTGATCTTTCTCGGGCGTTCGGTGTATTAAATATAAAACCATAGGCCAAGAATCACGAGAAAAACAAGGAGCGAAAACCATAAATGGAGTTTACCTTTGTCGTTTTTCTCGTACGGCTATAAGTGTTGTCTCCTCTCCATTTTCATTTCCAGATCCGTCCACGACGAGACCTCGATCTTGAGATCCTCCCAAGAATGACACACCACCACTAAAGGATGTGAGATTTGCTAGCAAAATCTCCACAGAAGAGATGGAGATTAAAACAATCGCTATGAATTAACGTGTTTTGATCTCTCTTTCGTTTTTCCTTTTGATCTCTAAGACCAAATGAAAAACTGATATGGAGAACATGGGAGAGAGAGAGAGGCACGAAATTTGTGAGGTTTTAGAGGCTACTATGTGTTGTGTGTTTGGCTAGGGTTTTAATGAAGGTATATATATGACCTAGTCATACACATACTAGGAGTCCTAACCTAGTTAGGCTCCAAAACAACCATCCTAACCCTAGCCCCCTTTATGCACAAAATTTTTCATATTTAATCAGCCAAAAACCTTCCAGAATTGTCCTCATTGACTTAGCCAAGGTCTAACCAAGGCCTTGGGCTTGTATTTAATGAACCGGGCTCGATAGGATCAAGCCCACGTCTTATGGACTTATATTAAATCATAAGCCCAACATTAAACTCCTTATCTTTTAATCTAATTAAAAGATCCAAGCCCATGCTCTCTCTTTTAATCTAACTAAAACTGCACAGACGACCTATGTCTCCTGTCGACGAAACACAGCTGCAGTACTTAGTGCAAGTCTCCATAGGACCCTCGATGCCCAATCTCAATGTCCTCGACTTGGAACGTTCCAGACCGACCCTTAGGAGTTGGTTTCATAGCTGCCAAACTTATGCGCAGCCCAACTCCACGGGTTAACCTTTTGATCTGTGGGCATTTCGTTGTGATATTGAAACCCCGTTCAATATCAGTGGTAAGCACAACGAAACATATTGCCATCTTGATGAATTTTTACCATAGTCATCAATCTAATATTATTTGAGAAAGATTGTCAAATGGAAAACAGCCAATCTAATTGGCTTTTGGTAAACCTTTCCAACAATCCCACTTGATCATTAAACCGATTACCCATGTCGTTCAGAACCTTCTGAGCATGAGCAATCCACAATACCGACTCGATTTCGTGGGTCTACTTTATTTTCTGCTGGTTCTACACAGTTTAACTGTGTATTTCCTTCACGATCGCTGCCTGCAGATGGTTGTTATCTAAGAATTTTTGTAGATCTTGTGATGAGATCTCGGGCCCATAAGGCTCTTGCCCTAGCCTTGTTGTTCGCCTCTAAGGCTACAACTGGCTTGGCTGTGTTAAGCACCACATCCATCCAATGAATGTTGTTTTTCGATCCGAACCACTTTTCTTGACTGACTTATTAAAGTGGCCCCACATTCAATTTTTAGGATGGGGCGTTTGCTTGAAATCCCTCCAAGCTACCATGCCTTCCATCAAGTCCGAACGTGATTATACTTTGAGGACTTATCCATTATTCACATGAGTTTGGAAGCTAGTATCGCTTTAGCCTTCTATAATTAACTCTCCACAAATCGTGTGTCAGACACACTTCTTTAATCCATATTCAGGAGTTAAAGACTGTTCTTGCCAACTGTCTATTGCCAATTGGTGTATTTCCAATATACGTTGTGTCATGCCCTAAGCATACACAATATCAGGTCCAACACACCAAACTAACACTTTCGTGTCGTCTTCGGCACAGACGTAGGGAATGTCCAAGACATCTGAGCTTTCTCATCAGCCAACCATGACTGAGTTTTGAATAGCTCGACCCTAATGTAGGAATCTAATTCCTTTTATGGAGAATTTCGTGAACAACTTATATGTGTCTTAGTGTTTCTCAAACATCTTAACCTCATTCCAAATGGGAAAGACGTTTATACACTAAACACATTGGAACTCATACCAACTCCCACTGACGTTGGGCTCATTTTATCAAATCATACCTAGTATGAACCTTAGATAAAAATGAATATTCCAGTTTTACGAAGTCTCAAACCTAGTTTGAACTTCTTAGTGAATCCTTAGGCTCTAAGCCATTGATTCCAAACGATGTCCAACATCGCTCCTCCTTATGTCCTTTTGGATTAAAATGCAATTCCCATGTACAAATAAAGACTGGGATATGGTCAGTTACAGATGTAGTTGATTACGGATGATGCATTTGAGAAGTTATATGAAAACTTAATCCCACTATTTCCTTGACGTGTATAGGACCATCCTATTAACTAAAGTACTTTGTGGGACGAGAGTTTCATCATATAATAAGGGTCAATCAAGTCCAACTTAGTTTGATTTCTTCCTTATCAGAGACTGGTCAACCGTGGTCCTTTCAGGAAGAACTTCACTGAGTGAGAATCACATTCTCATAAAGAACTCTCACTAAATACACACCCTCTTGATTCAATCGAAAGTTGATCATGTTGGTTCACCACTCCGAGTCTAATTCTTTGAACCTCATCAAATAAAATTAGACTGGTGAACCCCCACCGCGATCTTGTGTATTTTAGTAACTCACAGATATCACACTGGATCTAATCCAACATGTAACTGGTAAACTCATTTTGTCCCATAAAAAGAGCTTTTGCGGTCTTTCTCCTTCTCAGTTAGGTTTTTGAAAGCTAATAGATCCAAATCGCCTATTTCTAGTGCTCTTTGAATCCATCAATCTCTCTCTTCCTTAACTAGAATAGATTGACCTACCAGGACTGCAAGCTTGGGTTCTTTGATTATCATTTTATTCTTTATTTGAGTATCCATAATCCAATTATGAAATAGTATACGTTTCACCCAGCAGACATGAATCCATTCAATGTCAAATAAGAAGCTTTATTGATCAAAATATGTAATCAAAATTGTCCAACAATAATTCAAAACATTATTTCGATCATGCTAGGTTACATAGATACTATCCTAACATGATCACCATTAAGCCTAACTAAGCCCCTAGTCTTTTATAGCAACAGCCCTGCTATCGCTAAGCCTTAGGACCTTTTGTTTTGGCTTTTCTACTCCTCATCACCATCTGCAAACCATTTGCAAATTATGAATTCGTTGGTATCCAATACCAAGAGTAGAATGGTGATTATGTTCATACTCAGTTAAAGATTTATACCTTCATTGGAGAGGAGCTTAGTACACTCTCTCTTCTAATGGCCCTTCTCTCGCAATAAATACAAACATCATTCGGAATCCTTGACTGATGAACCCTCTTCAGCTTTCCTTTACCCCCGCTTAGCGGTGTAACAGGAATACTTTAAATGTTAGCAGTGGTAGAAAACATCTCACCCTTCTTCCTCTTTTCGCGTCCGGCAACCTTGCCCTTCGCTTTAGAGGTTGAAGCCTCTCCCATTAGTACCGTCGGTGCAGATTTTTCAATCGTTGCCTCGTACTTGACCAATATATCAATCAACTCATGAAGGCTTTCCAAAACCATTCATGTTATAGCTGATAGTAAATTGATCAAGGGAGAGAGATAGTGATTATAGAATCAAGTCAACGTACGTTTCTTCCTCCTTGAAATCAGCCTGGAGGTCTTTGAGCTTCTCCACTAGGGAAAGCATCATCACTCCATGCACACGTACGGACGATCCCTTAATTATTATCTTGTCAAAGAATGGCTTCGTCACGGCATATCTAATATGCCATTCCACTGCCGCATAAAGTTCTCTTCATGCGGTGCATTATCGACAAGACGTCCTCATACCTTTCGTACTGTTCTGGATCTCGTTACTCATCAAGCCCAGTACGATATTGTGTACTTTCCGATTGTTCTCATGCCACTGAGTAAACTTTTCGAATGTCCAACGTTCTCCAGGCAGGAACCCTTCCGGCAAAGTCCGAGGTAGAGACTTATCCAGAAGGTAAGTCTGGTTCTTGAAATCGAGGACCATCCTCAGATTTCTTAGTCAATCCAAAAAGTTTGTTCCATTAAATATTAGCCTCAAGTATAGTTAAGTGGATTCTTAGAAATTAACAATAAACAGAAAAATAAGCAGATTGTAGGTTCAAGTTAAGGACTTGGACTTCAGTCATTAATCCTCCCACTATTTCTGCGAAAGCCCAACACTCTCAAATGGGGATTCGGGAGAACCATTTTCCTAGTGGGCTTGAGGTCCACAAGCGAAATTCTCCATGACCTGCTTTTACGATTCACATGGAAATAACCTTGTGGGAGGTATCCAATACCATTCTCGTCCTACAAGATCTCGAAGATATTTTGCCTCACCTTTTCACGTGATTCCGAGGACTCCAAGCAAATCACGTTACTTAGTGTTAGACCAACCCATCAACCGAATCATACCACAAACTATCGCCCCCCACGACTCGTGAGACAGGGAAATAGAAGCGTAGTCTTTTTGTTCACAATAATAGTGCAGCTTTATTTCAGTCCAAACGTGCCATGACTCGTGAGACCACGTGTGGCTAAAATCAGCTTCCTCACTACATTACTGTGGATGGAAGGCATGGAAATTACATCACTTGGCATTAGTTCTAATCCATCAACCGAATCATAGCACTCACTATCGCCCCCCACGACTTGTGAGACAGGGAAATAGGTGTGTATTCACTTCGTTCACAGTAACAGTGCAGCTTCATTTCAGTCCAAACGTGCCACGACTCGTGAGACCCAGTATGGGTGAAATTGGCTTCCTCACTACATTACTGTGGATGAGATATGGAATAACGAGCCATTGTGTTTATTTCCAATTTTAGGGTCTAATATTATTAACTTGGTCCCTCCAAGTGAGAGTTCATTTTAGTAGTTTGACCGAGGCCTCATCACAATTAATATCTTGCATGTCAATATATCCAATATATAATGCATTAAAACGCATCGCATGCAAAATAAAAGCCTAGCATGCCCCTGTTAGATGATCACAAGCCCAAAATCTATGCGACCCACTGAGCCCACAGTGGATCTATGGTCAGTCTAAGGGTAGGCGTACATTATTGCAAGATATTTAACCCATTAATACATTATGGGCCTTGTAATCTCTCTTTATTTCTTCTTTTCCTTCATGGGCTCCGTCCTTCGGGCGTCTTCTCCATGGATCTCCGTGGGCCAATCCATGGCCTCCTCCATGGGCCTCCATCGTCTGGGCTTGCTCTTTACAATTATTAAAATAAAGTAAAATCCTCTCCACCTATTCTACTCTCATTACAACTTGAAAAGAAACCTCAATCAATAGTTGGGGGGAGTACATTAATAGGGAGAAAGCAAGCCTTAAACATATTAGGCTAAAAACGAAGAGAAAAGGAAAATAAGAGGCACGCAGGCCCCAACCCAACAGAAAATAAACCATACACAGGGTCCAATGGCTTCGTGATCATCCATGTTAATCCAATTAACAAAATAGCACATTTATTTCCAAAATAAACTTGCACCCAAAATATAATGCAAACCATGCATTATAATTAATGACATCCAATATCATAGTTTAATTACACATCAAATCTCAGAAATTTATATGTAAAATAATGCAACTTAATAATGGACATAAGTGCAACCCATGCAAAAATTAATTCTTGTTTGAAAACCCATCCAAATTAATTTTAGTAATTTAATCTAGGGAAATACCAAATCTCAACCAAAAATTAAATTCACCAAAATTAACTGTTTCAGAAAAAATATGGAGAAACATAAAAAAAAAATAAAAATGAAAAATTCAGAAAAAATCAGAAAAATTAGGTTAGATGACCGGCCGGCTGGTCAGCAGGCCGCGAACAGCGCGCCCTGACGCGCGCGCCCCTGCGGGCGCGTTGGCCGGCCGCGCGCGCGCCTGCCTGACGGCCGACAGCGTCGACCGCTGTTCGTTTTTATTTTTTCGATTTTCTGAAACCTTTTTTTCTGCAATTTCTGAAACAACAAGAAAATTATCAATTTTCAGAAATTCCAAATTTCAATAAAAAATCTCATGTCCAAAATTAAATGCAAAATAAAACACATGAACCCTAGATCTAGATATGCAATTAAAATCCAAAAATCATGCTTCCAAAAGCCGATTAAAAATATGTAAACATGCTGAAACACGTAATACACGTTAGATTCTAGGCCTATACACCGAACCTAGCTCTGATACCACTTTAAGGAAACGGATCGGCCCGGGAAGCGCGGCGGAAGCGCGAATAATCGAAAAATGATAAAACAAGCGATAATAAATGAAATTAATACCCGATCAAAGGGTGTACACTTTATCTTTCCCGGGCGTTCGGTGTATTAAATATAAAACCATAGGCCAAGAATCACGAGAAAAATAAAGAGCGAAAACCATAAATGGAGTTTACCTTTGTCGTTTTTCTCGTACGGCTACAAGCGTTGTCTCCTCTCCATTTTCGTTTTCGAATTCGTCCACGACGAGACCTCGATCTTGAGATCCTCCCAAGAATGACACACCACCACTAAAGGATGTGGAGATTTCGTGCTAGCAAAATCTCCACAGAAGAGATGGAGATCAAAACAATCGCTATGAATTAACGTGTTTTGATCTCTCTTTCGTTTTTTCTTTTGATCTCTAAGACCAAATGAAAAACTGATATGGAGAACATGGGAGAGAGAGAGAGAGGCACGAAATTTTTTAGGTTTTAGAGGCTACTATGTGTTGTGTGTTTGGCTAGGGTTTTAATGAATGTATATATATGACCTAGTCATCCACATACTAGGAGTCCTAACCTAGTTAGGCTCCAAAACAACCATCCTAACCTTAGCCCCTTTTATGCACGAAATTTTGCATATTTAATTAGCCAAAAACCCTCCAGAATTGTCCTCATTGACTTAGCCAAGGTCTAACCAAGGCCTTGGGCTTGTATTTAATGAACCGGGCTCGATAGCATCAAGCCCACGTCTTATGGACTTATATTAAATCTAATTTAATCATAAGCCCAACATTAAACTCCTTATCTTTTAATCTAATTAAAAGATCCAAGCCCATGCTCTCTCTTTCAATTTATAAATCCAATTTATAAATTGAACCAAGCCCAATAAAATTAATCCAATTAATTTTACTAGCTAACTTGAAATTCTAATTAATCCAATTAATTTAATTTCAAGTCATCCATCCAATGGATTGGTATAAATAAATGATCGAATCATTTATTCTCTCCAAAGATTAATTTAATCCACTTAAATTAATCTAACTCTTCTAGAATTAATTCTAAATTAATTCTATCCCACTATAGTGGTAGGGTGTGACTCTTTAGGTTCACTCTTCAACTAGACTTGGGCATGTGTGACAACACAATTAATTAAATCTAATTTAATTAATTATTTTCGATTATCCCATAACCGGAAATGGCCCGTTACCATGGGTGGTTGTGTAGCAACAGTCCATGGCACTTGAGACTAGGTGAATGTTGGCGTGAACATTTAGGCTCCGAATCCATACGAGTACGGTCCTACTGTCAACCGTCTCCTAGCCTTAGTCTAGGGCATGGAATTGGGTATCGGTTCCCATCCTTGACTAGGCAGCTATGCTTAACACTCGAGATGCGTTTACTCTACTGATCCGATCTAGGAAACCTATCCCTGATCGATCAATCGCCTTGGCCAAAGACTTTTAGAGTCTAAACCATCTCAAGGTGCATAGGAGAACTCTCTGTCATATAATGACAGGGGATAGATCCTCTCTTGGAATCCACCGTCCTCGCTACATACTCCGAGTGCACTAGATAAGGCTTATAATGACCATGCCTCATGACACAGCCACCGCTCGCCATATCGAAGATACAGTCTTCGTATGCACGTGACTGCTATGATTCCTCAAGTCAGAGGACTACGAGAATCGGGAATCCCAGTCATACCGACCAAGCCTTAAGAGGATTCCATATGACAATTCCCACGAGTCACTTCAGTCAGTTGACTACCTTGCCAACTAACCCACTAAAACTGCACAGACGATCTACGTGTCCTGCCGACGAAACACGGTTGCAGTACTTAGTGCAAGTCTCCATAGGACCCTCGATGCCCAATCTCGAGGTCCTCGACTTGGAACATTCCAGAGCGACCCTTAGGAGTTGGTTTCATAGCTGCCAAACTTATGCGCAGCCCAACTCCAGGGGTTAACCTTTCGATCTGTGGGCATTTCGTTGTGATATTGAAACCCCGTTCAATATCAGTGGTAAGCACAACGAAACATATTGCCATCTTGATGAATGCTTACCATATTCATTAATCTAATATTATTTGATAAAGATTTTCGAATGGAAAACAACCAATCCAATTGGCTTTTGGTCAACCATTCCAACACTTTGTTGTGATGTTTAAAAAGAATATACAAATATGCATCATGAGCACAACAAATCATATGCCAATGGTGAAATACTCATCTTATTCACTCAATAATATTACATAAAAATCAAGTTATTTCTAGGATTGGATTACATGCATGCTAATCTAATTGGCTCCCAGGTCACCTATCTTAACATGATTAGTGGGTCGCGTTGATTTTTGGACTTGTGATCATCTACCAAAGGCGTGCTAGGCTTTTATTTTTGCATGTGATGCATGTTTATTAATGCCTTAAGATTCTGAATATTGAGCATGCAAAACATTAACTTGTGATGAGGTCTTGGTCAAAATCTAATAACTCTCAGTTGGTTGGATTAAGTTAGAATATTAGACCCTAAAATGGAATTTAAAACAAAGGTTTTTTTCATGCTTTCCATCCACAGTAATATAATGAGGAAGTTACTTTTACCCGAATATAGTTTCACGAGTCATAGCACGCTTGGACTGGAATGAAGCTGCACTATCATTGTGAAAAAAATTAATCCGCTTCTATTTTTGTGTTTCATGAGTCGTGGGGGGCGATAGTTTACGCTATGATTTGGTTGATGGGTCGGGTCTAACGCCAAGTAATTGGCTTGGAGTCCTCAAAATCACGTAAAAATAGTGAGGCAAAATATCTTGAGGATCTCGTAGGTCGAGAATGGTATTAGATACCTCCCACGAGGCTATTTTCTATGTGAATCGTAAAAGCGAGGCATGGAAAATTTTACTTATGGACCTCAAGCCCATTAGAAAAAGGTTTCCCAAAACCTTGTTTGAGAGTGATTGTCTTTTGTAGAAATAATGAGAGGGTTAATGACTAAAGTCCAAATCTTAACTTGAACACAATAGTATGGTAATCAACTAAACCTTTTTCTGTTCATTGTAGATGTCTAAGAATTCACTTAACTCCATACTGGAGGCAAATAAATTCGATGGAACCAACTACCTAAATTAGCTGAGAAACCTGATGATAGTCCTCGATTTCGAGAACCAGACTTATGTTCTGGATAAGTTTCTACCTCGAACATTGGCGGAGTGGTCCCTGCTCAAAAAACATTTGATGTTCGAGAAGTTTACATAGTGGCATGAGGATAACCAAAAAGTCTATATATATATATAATATCGTACTGGGCTCGATGACTAACAAGATTCAGTAATAGTACGAGAGGTAGGATGATGTTTGGTCGATAATGCTCTGCATGAAAGAATTTTATGCGGTACTGGACTGATATATTAGATATGCCATGAAAAAGGTATTTCTTGGTGCTAGAATGGTTGAAGGATCATCCATATGAGAGCATGGAGTGATGATGCTATTCTTAGTGGAGAAGCTCAAAGATCTCAAGGCTGATTTCGAGAGGGAAGAATCGTACATTGACATGATCCTACAGTCTCTTATTATCAACTCTAACATGTATGGGTTTAAAAAAAGCTTTCATGAGTTGATTAATATGTTAGTCCAGTATGAGGCAACGATTAAAAAATTTGGGCAGTCAGTACTAGTGGGAGAGGTTTCAACCTCTAAAGCGAAGGGCAAGGATGCTGGAAGCGGGAAGAGGAAGAAGGTTAAGACATCATCAACTGCTGTTAGCACATTGAGTGCTCCTGTCACAACGCCAGGCAGGAGTAAAGGAAAGAGGAAAAGGGTTTGGTAGTCAAGCATTCCAAATGATGCTGGCATTTATTGCTAAGAGAAGGGCCATTGGAAGAGAGAGCGCCCTAAGCTCCTCTCTGATGAAGGTAAACCTTCAATTGAGTATTAACATAAGCACCATTATGCTCTTGGTATTGGATACCAGTAATTCATAATATGTGAATGATTTGTAGGTGGTGATGAAGAGTAGAACAACCGAAACAAGAAGTTCTTAAAGCCCCACTGTTGCTAAAAAGACTAGGGACAACATTAAACTTATAGGTAATCATATTAGGATAATAAGCTAGAATGATCGAAATAATATTTTCATTCATTGTTAGACAATTAAGATTATATAATTTGATCAATAAAAGCTATTTACTCGATTTTGAATGGGATTTATATATGTTGGGTTGAACATAAACTCTCACTATCTCGAATTGGATTATGAAAACTTAAATAAAGGATAAAATTGATAATTAAGAACAAGACGTACAGTTTTGATAGGTCAATCTCTTCTAGTAAAGGAAGAGAAACAGTGATGGACTCAGACAGTATTAGAAATAGACTACGTTGGATCTGTCAGCTTTTAAAACATTTTCTAAGAAAGGGAAAGATCGTGAAAACTCTTTTGTGGGATAAAATGAGCTTACTAGTTATATGCTAGATTGGATCCAATATGATAGTTGTAGACCACCAAAATACACAAGATCAGTATGGGATTCACAAGTCAATGATGTTTGAGGAATTCAAAATATTAGACTCGGCATTGTGAATAAATTGATTGCATTTTGACTGGATTGAGAGGGTGTGTACTTAGTGGGAGTTCTTGAATATCAAGAATGAGAATGTGTTTCTCACTCAGTGAAGTTCTTTCTGAAGGGACCATAGTTGAATGGTCTCTGATAAGGAAGAAATTAAACTAAGTAGGACTTTGTTTGATCGGTGTTTCACTGAAATAATTTGGCCCTTATTGCATGACAAATATCATTATGCAAAGTACTTGAGTTAATAGGTTTTTCCTATATACGTCAAGTAAATAGTGGGATTTTAGTTTTTTTTTGGTACAACTTTCTCGAAAACGTCATTTGTGATTTCATTTTTTTTCTAACTGGCTATATTCCTGTCCTTGATTGTCCAATAGATTGGATTATAATCTAATAGGATAGAAGGAGGAGCGATGTGGATATCATTCAGAATTAGTTGCTTGGAGCCTAAAAATTCATTGCGTAGTTCAAGCTGGGTTTGAGACGTCACATAATTGGAATTATTCGATTTGTCTGGATCATACTACATATGCTTTGATAAAATGAGCCCTAGGTCAGTGGGAGTTGGATTGAGTTCAAATATGTTTAGTGTATAAACTTCTTACTCATTTAGAATGAGGTTAAGATGTTTGGAAAACATTAAGACACAAATGTAATTGTTCACAAAATTCTATATAAAAGGAATTAAGTTCCAATATAAAAGGGATAAGTTGTTCAAGACTCAGTCATAGTTAACTGATGAGAAAGCTTAGGTTGTTCAATGCTGAATTTTGTCTGACTAATGAGAAAACTTAGAAATCTCTGACATCTCCTACTTCTTTGCCGTAGGCAACATGAAATTGTTGATTCAGTGTGTTGGACTTGATGTTGTGTATCCTTTAAACATAAAATGTATATTAGGAATACAATGATAAGGCAGTAGACAGTTGTAAAGAACAATATTAAATACCTGAATAAGATTAAAGAAGCATTCCTCTTACACGATTTGTGGAGAGTTGATTATGAAAGGCTAAGTGATATTAGCTTCAAGATTCATGTGAATAATGAATACGTCCTTAAAGTATGGTTATGTTCGGACTTGATGGTGAGCATGATAGCTTGAAGGGATTTCAAGCAAAAATTTCATTTTAAAAGTCGAATGTCTGACGACGTTTACAAGTCAGTCTTAGAAAGTGATTTGGATGTGGTGCTTAGCATAGTCGAGCCGATTGTAGCTTTGGAGGCAAACAACAAGGATACGAGAAAAAGCTTTTGGGTCCGAGATATCATCACAAGATCCAGAAGATCAAGCAATAATGGTGAAGGAGACGTATGGTTAGACCATGTAGTGTTAGAATAGATGACTAGATAACCAATAGGATTGGGCTTTTGTAAACTATTTCTGACAATTTTGATGTAATATAATATTTATGTTTTTTTGAATAAAAGTAATTTTCAAACCATGACTTGATTCTTTGTTGTGTTTACCTGTTGTGTTAATATCTATTTAACTGCTCGACAAAGCCCACAGACCAAACGAATAAATCCAAAGGGTTGGGCTGCGTATTAGTTGGCGGCTTTGAAACCAACCTCTGTAGATTGGTTTGAAATACTCCAAGTCGAGTACCTTGAGATAGGACATAGAGTATCCTATAGAGACTTGCACTAAGTACGGCAGTCGTGTTTCGTCGGTAGGAGACGTAGGTCATCTATGTAGTTTTAGTGGGATAGTTGACAAGGGTAGTCGATTGATTGAACTGACACGCAAGAACCATTATATGCAAGCCTCCTAAGGCTTTGTCGGTATGACTGGGATTCTTAGCTCCGATAGTACGAGATTAGTCCTCGAACTTGGGGAACCATGGCAGTTATATGCATACGACAACTGTAGCTTAGATCTGGCGAACATTGTATGTGTCGAAAGATACAGATGTTATAAGCCTTATCTAGTGCAGTCAGAATGGGTAGGAGTCTTGCAAGGTCTAGAGGTGTTTTTCAGGTGTAGGAGTCTTGCAAGGTCAAGACCCCTTGCTATATATATAGCTCTAAAAATACTCCTAGCTGACCTCTAACGGCTGCTGCACACAAACCCACAAAATTTTACTCTCTCCCTCTCCAAAAACGTTCTCAAGATCTTAGAGATCGAAAGAGCATTCAAGAACCAAACGCTAATTAATAGCGTTTCTGGTTCTTGCACTTTTGTGGTGCTTTTGCTAACACGAAATCAGCACATCCTTTTAGTGGTGGTGTGTTAGTCTTTAGAGGATCTTCAGATTGAGATCTTGAATTGAAATGATGAATGGACTCAACGCTTGAAGCCAAACGAGAAAACAACAATTGTAAAATTCTGATTTAGAATTTCTGTTGCTCTTATCTTGTTTTCTCTTATTCATGGCCTATATATATTTTTATATTACACCGAACGCCCAAGAAAATATCAAGGGTACACCCCTTGATCGGGAATTTATTTGCTTTAATGTTCGATTTTCAATTTTTCGTGTTTTCGCTGCTCTTCTCAGGCCGATCCACTTCCTTCAAGATGTATTAGAGCCCGATTAGGTGTATAGGCCTAGAATCTAACTTGTTTTATGTGTATTTACATAATAACATATTTTAATCGGTTTTAGAAATATGATTTTTATTTATTTAATTGCATATCTAGATTTAGAGTTTTGTATGTTTTAATTTTTCATTTAATATGGACATGAGGATTTTTTGAAATTTGAAATTTCTGGATCTAATTATTTTTCTTGTTGTTTCAGAAATTGTAGGAAAAAAAGGAAAAAAAATTAAAAAATCAAAAAACAGCACAAACGTGCAATAGTCCTGTTGGCCAGGCACGCGCGCGCAGGCAAGAGCCTGCACGCACGCTTCCTAGCCAGAGCGCCTGCCAGCGTGCCTGCAGGTAGGCTGCACGCAGAACTGCGCACAGGCATGCACACTGTGTGCAGTGTCTGGGGCGCGCGCGTGTGGCAGGCAGGGGCACCTGCGGTTTTGGTCCCATGATACATAACACGTGACCGTTAGAACCTTTATAATTTTGGTCTCATATGTTATGGAATTCTTACTTTTGGTTCCGTAACTTTAAAGAAATAACACTTTTGGTCCCATACACTTAACGGCCACGTGGCTTTTCAGTTGAACACCTAACGAAAGGGTGAAATGTGACAAAAAGTACTACTATTTTAAAGTTATAAGACCAAAAGTGTGAATCCAATAACCAATGGGATCAAAAGTTGAAAGCTCCAAGTTAAGGGACGAAAAATGCTATTTCCCTGAGGTTTAATTTTGTGGCTAATTTTCACGTGATAAGTTATTATAGGAATATTAATTATTCTTAATTTATCTTTAATGATGATATATGATTAAATTAATGGCTAATTGTGCTCCATTAATTAGAAAAATTGCTAAACATAATTAATTTGCTAATTATTATATTATTTTTTGGAGTAACTTAAAATTATCATTATTAAATTATTATGAGTATGAATGTGCCTTTGAAAATATTGTATTCAAGAATTTGTAACTATTGTAAATAGAGGATATGCATTTATCATCCATCATTATTATCTATAAAAATTGAATGTCTAGAAAATGCATGATCAGATGGTATGAGCCTCTACAATCTTCTATATATTTTCTATATATGAATTCACTGAACAAATTGTTGGATTTATATATTAATTTTCAAATCTTAGAGTGCAAGTCACTATATGTTGGAATGGGTGACCAAAAGCCAATTGGATTGGCTGTTTCCTATTCGCCATTCTTCACGAAATAATATTAGACTGATGAATACAGTAAGAATTCATCAAGTCGGCAGTCTGTTTTCGTTACGCTTACCACTAACATTGAATGGGATTTCAATATCACATCGAAATGCCCACAGACCAAAAGGTTAAACCCATGGAGTTGGGTTGCGCATAGGTTTGGCGGCTGTGAAACCAACTCTTGAGGGTCGGTCTGAAACATTCCGAGTCGAGGACCTTGAGATAGGGCATTGAGAGTCTTATAGAGACTTGCACTAAGTACTGCAGCCGTGTTTTGTCAGCATAAGACATGGTTCATCTATGCAGTTTTAGTGAGTTAGTTGGCCAAGTAGTCGACTGATTGAACTGACTCGCGAAAATCGTCATATGGAAACCTCTTAAGGCTTGGATGGCATGATTGGAATTCTCGGTTCTAATAGTATGGGATTAGTCCTCGAACTTGAGGAATCATAGCAGTCACGTGCATACAAAGACTATATCTTGGATATGGCGAGAGGTGGTTGTGTCGTGAGGTATAGTCATCATAAGACTTATCTAGTGCAGTCGGAGTATGTAGCGAGTACGGTGGATTCCAAGAGAGAATCTATCCTCTGTCAGTATTGTGACAGCGAGATCTCCTATGCGCTCTGTGATAGTTTAGACTCTTCAAGTCTATGGCCATAGCGATTGATCGAGTGGGAAGGAATTTCCTACGATGATCAGTAGAGTACACGCATCTCGAGTATACAGAATAGATGCCTAGTTAAGGATGAGAACCGACGCCCAATTCCATGTCCTAGACTTAGGCTGAGAAACAGTTGACAGTACGACCATATCCATATGAAATCAGAGCCTGAATGTTCACCCTGCTATTCACCTAGTCTCTAGTGCCATGGACTATTGCTAGACGGTCACCCATGGTTTAACGAGCTATTTCTGGTTATGGAATAATAAAAAATTAATTAAATTAAATTAAATTAATTGTGTTGATAGCACGCCCAAGTCTAGATGAGGTGAACGTAAACAGTCACATACAAATCACGAAAGGTGAGGGAATTAATTTAGAACAAATTTCGGAAGAGGTGAATTAATTTAATTAGATTAAATTAATTCTTGAAAAGTGTAAATAATTGGATCATTTATGAGGAATAATCCATTAGATGAAAACTTTGGAATTTAATTAATTGGATTAGTTGAATTTTGGACTTAACTTTTTTTAAATTGATTGAATTAATTTAAAAGAGGCTTGGGGTAATAATTAGTGGGTTGGATCAATAATTAATTAGTAGATGGACCTATCTAATTAGTTGGACTAGTTATGCTTGGTTGGGCTTAATTAATTAAGTGGATTGGGTTCATTTAATAATTAAGTATTTTTTTGGACATGTAAATATTTGATTGGATTAAATATTTACTTGGACTTTGTTTGTTGGGCATTTTATTTAATCGGATTAAATATTAAGTCCAATAGGAATAGTGTATGGGCTCAATTTGATTCGTTGGACAAGCAAATTGAATCCGATCCAAAATGCATCAAGCCTTAGCCCATGTTGGCTTTTGGTAGGTCAAAAATAGCTGAAATTTGGCTAAAAGTTATCAAAAAAATTCGTGCAAAAGGTGTGTGGAAAGTGGAGAGGAGTCTTGGGAAGTGGTTGAGAAAGATGTGGAAGTTGGAAGACTAGATCTCCTTCCATATCTCAACCTATTCATTCCAACTCTCCACTCACAAACCCTAGCCGATTTTTGATGTTTTGACAAATAAAATTTCGTGCACTCTCCCCCAAGAATCAGCAAAATATTCTCATCTTTCTATCTTTAAAGTTCTTGGTTTAGAACCAAGTGAAGAACAAAAGACATCGAAACAATCTAATTCATAGTGTGATTTCGATTCCTCTTCCCATGGATTTATCCTCGCTAACACAGGGATAAATCTAACGTTTTAGTATGGTGTTGGAGATATTAGAGGTCTCCTATGTTGAAGTCTTATGTGGACGAACTTCTGAGAGGAGATCTACACATATTGCCAATCGGAGGAGAAAAATGAAAGGTAACTATATATTTGTTTATGCTTTCATTTTTATTTAATTCATTAGCCTAATTGCATGATTAGATCTAAAATTATTACACCAAACGCCTGAAAAAAGATCAAGGGTACACTCCTTGATCCGGATTTAATTGTTTAATTTATCAATTTTTCGCGCTTCCGCCGTGCTTTCTAGGCCGATCCACTTCCTTCACTATACTCCACAAGTATTTACATAAACAATATTTTTATGAGATTTTCATTGATATTGAATATTAGAGCAGTTGTACGGGTGAAGAGTACTTTTCTCTCGGTGCACAGATTTATTGATGTGGTATGCTTCATATGAATTAATATGTAAAAGTATTTGGTGAAGTATATTGAGAGTAGAATAAAAGAATGAATTAGATGAAATAATTTTTGGCGCTGACATTTTAATATCATTCTAAGAATACAATTATTATTGTGTTTATTTTGGATGATTAATGATACCCTTGTTGTGTAACTAAATTCTTGCAAATATTGTGAAGTATGAGGGTATGCATTAATTTATTTAATATATAATAAGAGTCCACAACATATTATTTTATGAATTATGATGCCCCCTCAAAATATTGGACTGAACACTCAAACAAAAGAAGCCAGCCTAACCAGTAGGGGGCAAAACCTACAAGCAAGATACATCAGCCCTGCTGACCACGAGTCCAACTAGGCCATCACTAAGGAGGAAAAGCCACAGGTTTACCTCATACTTTATTGAATTAGCAAACTCAAGAATTAAGCTCATTCTAGCCGGACACATCATTATACAGCTGGACGGACACGCCATATAGCTTGTCACCACATTATGACACATCATCCTAAAAAATCTCCAGGTGGTTCCAAGTAAACCGATGGCAATTGAGCTGAGAGAGTTGAGGAGCAATCGAGTCTTAGATTTTTAGCATACCGAGTAAGACTCAGTCCACCTGACGTATCTCAGTCAATTTAAGTCCAAATCATACGTGGTTTATTTGGTTATTTAGCTGATTCAAGAGGCTTCGAAATTCCATAGGACTCTCCACAACACACCTCATATATATCCTGCTCTGTACACGCCTATAAATAGAGGTCTTGTGAAGTCATTTGGTAACATCAACCCTCACTCTCAAACTCTGACTTATTCTGTCATTTCTCTCGCAATTTTAGGCTATTTTTAGCTTATATTTTGTACTCCACATAAATATATACACTTTATCATTATTGTACAACATTATCCTAACTTTAATTCAAGTTTCCTTTATAATCGTTACTAATTTAAGCATCAAAGTGCTAACCTCTGTATTGCATGATAGTCTCCATTGATCTCAGAATTTTCTTTGAAGATCCTTGACCTTGTGGCCGAGAACAAAAATCTTGTAAGCATCATTAATGGCGCCATTTTTGGGAACACTTGAGCTTTGGGGTGAGAAATAGCAAGTTCAGATAATGGAGTGACAATGTATCCTATTAGAGAAACTCTTCCTTCCCTACTGTAGCTGGCTCTACCATTCCACCTCCAGATCCAGCTGCATGAGTTGTTAATGCTCCTATTTGATTTGAACTTAGGAGTAGCCAGTGCTCCAGCTCCAGCTCTAACTCTCGACCAAACAACTAGATTTTATGCCATGAACCCACTTTTATTGAGTAGATTTCTCAGTTCACCATGGAGATGATCAACTTGATCCTCCGCAATTCTCAAGTTAGCGGAGCAAGACCCATTTTTCAGTTGGAAAAAAGAGAAACACTAGAAAGCGAAGGCACCGATGAACAGATTCTTGTTGGGCTCTAGTAGGATCGATCCACACCTGTTGACTTCCCGAGCAAGAAATCAGCTGACGTTTAGCCCCATGAAACCTAACAATCACTGAGGAAAGAGATGTGGAGCTTCACTCGCAAGTAGCAAAAGATGCCATACTCACTGAATGTGGCATTTCCTTCAGTGAGGACATCATGGTGGAGGAGTTCTCTGCTCATTTCCGAGCACCTTCGCACCTACCTACTTATGAAGGTACCACTAATCCAGCTGAGCATATCTGTAAGTTTGAAAACGCAGCCATGCTACACGGGTATACTGATGAAAGGATGCTTTCTTGACCATGGAACGATTATATTCTCAGGATGTTTTAATCCTGGAGTTCCTACTCATATTTTTACATAAGTCGTCCCTAGCTGACATACAAACTTACAAAAGCTACCACTAGCCGGCACATGTTCCTAATAAGTTACCACCAGCCGGCGAACACGCCTAATAAGTCGCTCCTAGCTGGTACATGCTTCTACACAAATCACCCCTAGTTGGAGTACGCTTCCAATGGTTAATTACAAAATTAGTCTTGCAACTTAGGGTGATTGGAAATGTAGTCATTTAAATTTATGCACTGGAAATTTAGTCCTGTAAGTTTCTAAAAAATTGCTATTTTAGTCCTCTCGACATATTTGGATAAATTTTGGATGATTTACCCCTCTACAGCCTTAAATGCGTATTTTAGTTTATTTTCACTAATATTGCATTTTTATGTATATGTTTACCTATGCTCGCCTAGAACGGTATAAGAGCCTAAGTTTATTAAAGAATTATTTATCTATATTGCATTTACATATTTTTTTCCACTAATGGAAGAGACTCCTTAAGAGAATGGAATTGAACGAAAGTTCGAGTTATGATGACAACAGAGAATATTTCCAAATTCTGAAAATGCAAAGAAGGGATTTCCTTATAGAAATTCTCAAAAAATGTGACAACAGTGCGTATAGGATTGACTCGACTCTTCTCACACTAGAAAAAAAAAACAAGAATGGATGACAAATTATCAAGTCCGCCAAATATTATCAGGGAATGCAGTGAGGCGTTTACACTCCATTGAACTCCATGGTAGAATACCAGCTAGGAGAAACAGAATGAGTAAATTCCTTCACCAATACAATTCTAAAAATTATGTTTAAATGAATAAACTGGAAGGAACTCGAATCAGATACTCGAAGATCTCATAAGATCTAAGTGAAATTCAAAAGACAATTCAAGACTACGCACATAGGTTAATCCATATGCCTATTAGAAACTTTGAGCGAGAAGGTGGATGAGATCCTTAAGATCCTTCTAGATCTACACAAGGATATTGCAGATCTGAAGACTAAAGTCACAGATCTAAAGAGAAACCACAGGGAAAACCCTGAAACATCTAGATCCAGATAAGCGCGAATCAGGGATGGGCTTAAGCTAGTGTCTTTTCTACATCAAAAAGGAAAGGTGATGGAGATTCCAAAGCCAAAGACAATAGAAAATCTGATCCTTGAAGCCACCAAATACATAAAATAATGGGGGTAACGAGGGCAAATCTATCAAGTCTATAAGAATTGGCTGAATCCATTTCCCAACTTAGAATTGTGAACCTAGTGAACATTCAAACCAATGAACTCACTCGAGCACTACCACTGTTGGAGGGAAGTACAGGTTCTAGTGATCCTCCATAGGATCATGCAATGGGGGAAAATACAGATTTCCACACCAAAACATTATCAATGTTTGTGGGAACCAGACTTAGAGAGGGTTCAAAAAGAAACCCAAGGAGAGTGTCATAAATTACACTCTGGTCAAGGAAAATGCTCCAGCCCTTCCATCCAAACTGCACCATACCAACCTGGATGTTATTAACTTTTAAACATCAAGAAGCTGATAGATGTAATGGTTGCAATCATGAAGATAGTAGCAACTACTCTAGAACTCAACAAAGAAAACTTCATAAGATTGTTGGAGTTAAGGTTGGAGGGTTCTGTGAAGTCCGGATGGGATAATAACTCAAAAGACACCAAATCCAGTATCCTTGCTGGAGATTCTAAGAGCCTAATGGCAGAATGACTAGGAAGGCTTATTAAGATGCACTTCATTGGAGATGGATATTTCGAAGGAAGTAGATCAAAAGAGGCTAGAGAATACGCACAAGCTCTCTTTGGCTTTAAAACTAAGGAGCATTTGCATAGTAAATAAATATATGTATTGGTTTTGAAGTATTTCCTCCAAAGTGGGTAGCAATAGAAGTAGCAGCTCCCATGTTCTTTGCAAAGATCTACAGTCCATGGAGGAAAATATTGATCCAATCATACAAAGTACCCGAACGACAGCTGGATACAGTTGCATGGAGGATGTTTCCTCAAAGACAGGCTGCCGGATAGGTGTTATCAAGCAGCCATTTAGAAGAACATGAAAAAGCTGAGAGGTATGATCAAAACAACCCCTGTTTTGTTGTGATAACAATGATTTTCTTACGATTATAGGAGAATCAAGTGAGTCAAGGAAGAAGAGGAAGCAAAGTAGTGACTCCTACCCTAGGAGCTCCAAAATAACCGCTTTTAGGTGGAGATCATAGTGGTCCACATCAAAGGTAAGATCCTATAAATCTGGATAGAAGACAGGACAGACAAGAGCCTCATCTCAAGGATCTAGACGAATAGATACGAGATCCACATGAGAACCCATATGAAGAGAACTTTCAGACGAGCCCATACTAGAGTTGAAAGTTTTAAAGACAACAACTACTAGACATGCGGTGCAAAGGGACATATATCTCCAGTCTGCTTGTAGAAATGTGGTGATTTAAGAAAATCTGAAGCTACGGATGACATCCTAGACGCAATCTACTATAGTAATTTGGTACCCATCTACCAATTCGAAAAACATCCTTTAGATTAAAGTGTCTGTAAGGAAAAAATAGAAATTGATTCGGATAGATTTAACCGAGTTAGAGTAACTACCATGAAGAGGATAGGCTTCAGACATCTGAAAGCCTGTCAGGATTCTTTTTTGGGATGACAGTGTCAAATAAAATCATGGAAAGAATCATGCGTTAAGATTCCAACTTTCACCCGTACGATAGGTTTAAGATTGGAGGAACGGGATAGTCCTCAACCAAATAGAATTGAACTAGATTAAACATCATATAATCTACAAAGTAAGTTCATGTGAGTTTACTATACCCATGGAACTTACTGGTAATATTATGGAATGAAACTTATTTTTAAAGAAGAAATTCTTGAAGAATTCAGTAAGTATAAATAAGAAGTAGTTGTTACTATGAAATGGACCCAAATAGGAGCTATTGAAGTAGTAATAAAAACACCTTTTAGGGAATGAATTGATTTAGAAAAAATTTATCAATAATGGATAGAAGAATCAATAGCTTAAGAGATGGTAGTATTAGGACAATCATAGGTAATCATTATACAGGAAAATTAATGTTTGACATTCATCCTGGAACTGCATACAACCTAGCAGACCAAGATTTCAGCAGAGTTTTAACCCTGCATTCGGATTTTGAAAGAAAAGACCTAATGAAAGAAGGAAATATACCATATTCTATAACCTATAGAATAACATATGCCCTTTCCATACTCGTCATTTTGATTTATTTCATAGGAAAGAGTATATTGAGATTGCTAGAATTTTTAAAATATTTGCTAAGGTAATGACACCTATCCAATTAAGATACCTAAAATAAGTGGTTGATATCATAATCAAGGATCAACCAGTTTTAGGACGAACACTACGATCTATAGAAGCAAAAAATACTTTTAAGAAAATAGGATAATAGGCTACAAAGGAAAATAATAGGAGAAGATAAAAATTCGACTCCTCAAGCAATTAGGGTGTATAATGTAAAACTTAGATGCCGTGAAGGCATGAAAGAAATACAAGTTGTATTTTATATCACTAAGAAATAAAACTTTTTTTCTTGTGTTGACTTATGTAATTTGCAGCAATTTGCTATTGGTAGTTATGGAGGCATGTTAGAAATAGGAGGCCATGCAATTCTAGTTGCAGGTATTGCAGGACAAGAAAATGAGTATGACTTTGGGATAAAAAGAGTAAATTATATTTTGCCATCCGAAATATGACCGTTTTTACACTTTGGCATCTAAACTTTTTTTTTGTGTCAACTTACCATCTGAACTTTTATAAAATTTTACACTTTAAAATTTATAACTATTTTTCACCAAGTTTTTTGTTAAAAAAAAATCATATGCAATGCACATGTGATATTTAAAGGTCATTTGATGTGATATTTTTCACATATGCACAATATGTGATGTTTTTTTGATAAAAAAATCACAAAAAAGACGATCATATATGGTAAAGTGCAAATTTTGCAAAGTTGAGATGGCAAGTTGACACAAAAAAAAGTTGAGATGTCAAAGTGTAAAAACGGGGCATAGTTCGGATGACAAAATGTAATTTACCCGGATAAAAATTCTTGGCAAATCATAAACCATGGGGAAGAAAAGGTAACAGTATGGAATTCAGTGTTGATGGTGCTTCCATAAGGATTGAATGACTAGTCCCTTTCCATATACATATTTGTTGGTATGTTATATGATCAATATAAGATAGAGTATTTTGTAGTTTATATTGATTTAGGATAAGGGATTTGCATTGCAAAATCTAGAGTTTTTCTTAAGGAAGTAAGGGAAACCTTACCCATTATTGCGGGAAAGGTTTTTAGAGGAGCAGGATCATGGTTTAGGGTATGATTAGAGGAGCAGGATCATTTTAGAGGAGCATGGCAAATTGTAATACTCAATAAAGGAATAGGAGAAGCAAAGATCATGATTAGAGGAGCATCAGAAAACCTGGTTTAGGGTAAAAACACCTCCTATCTACTTTCATGGTACAAGTGCTGATATATTGCTTGGTAACAATTTCATTCAAACGTTTGCAAGATATATACAAGATAATTAGAGGACCCTATTAATTTTTACTACTAACTGTGGTAGTGTGATTTAGGTTTTGTAAAGATAAAAGGCTTTTAATAGGATAATGTCCATAAATTTTCGTAGCAAGCGTGGCGATTCTGATGCCAAATTAACTCAACCAAAAATGCAGGATAAGAGAAAGTTTGGCAAAGGTCTTTTGTTTTTTTAGGCCACAGGGATTCATTGACAGCTATAGCTATTATGAGTAATATGAGGAAGAGATGAAGAACCTCAAAGAAGCATTGCAGGAAATAAGGACACTAAACATAAGCGAGGAAAGCATGCTTTTCATCAAAAATATCAAGTGGCTCATCCAAAGAAGTTTTAGTGAAAACCCTCGAACATGGTGGGATAGGAACAAGATCGAAACTACTCTAAAGAAGAGTGAAAATACGAGTATGTTCAATACAAGCCTATCCAGGTGAAGAAGGAGGATATGAAGGATATGCAGAAAATCATCAAGGAACATATCAAGCTTAAACTCATCGAGCCTGGAGTCTCTGCTTACTTTCCTGGTTTTTGGCAAGAAACTATGGTGATATAAACAGAGGTAAATACAAGTTGGTAATTACGTATCAAGGTCTCAATAGAAAGAGTGTTTTCTAAATTCGATTTCAATATGATTTTTATTAGATCAAGATGGAAAACGAATCAAAGAAATTTACGGCATTCTCCACACCACAGGGACAATATATTTTGAATGTGGATATTTTAAAAAAATGGATATTCTTTTTAAAGATCACTTTGAATTTATGTTTGTCTACACTGACGACATACTAATTGCATCTAAAAATATAAAAGATCATATTAAACATCTTGAACTATTTTCTAATGCATGTCATAGAGAAGGATTAGTGCTTTCTGAGAAGAAAGCTATTATTGCAGTCAATAAAACTTAATTGTTAGGAATTCTTATTGACAAAACAGGGATTGAGTTATAAGAACATATTATGGAAAAAAATTCGCAATTTTCCAGATGTGCTCAAAGATAAGAAGAATTTGTAGAGCTTCTTGGGAGTTGTTAATTTTGCAGGTGTCTTTATTAAGGATCTTCTGAAATATAGAAAGAATTTCACATCACTTTTAAAGGCAACTGAAAGTTTGAAGTGGAAGTAGGAAGAAATTCACACCCAAAGGGTTCCTGAGCAGAAATAGGTTTGAAGTCACCTGCCTAAGCTTGCTATACCGCAGGATGAGGATGAATTTATAGTCTACACGGATGCCAATGACTATAGATGGGCAACGATACTCTTGGAAAAAACTACTACAGGGGAAGAACCTTGTAGATATACAGGAGGCTTGTTCTCAAAACAACAAGCCAAGTCTGGCACATCAACGTGAAAGAGTTCTTTATAGTCTAAAAGGCTTTTAAGAAAAGACCTTTATTTTTACTTGATAAAAGATTCACATTAAAAGTTGAAATACTAATGCTAAGCCTTTCTTCAAAAGCAAAATGAAATCTAAAATTGAGAACATTATTGTTTTAATACTGTCATTATAATATATCACCAGAATGTTCTTGCGTATTTCTTGACAAGAGATGGAGGCATCTGAAGCGAACTCCATTTTGAGGCTCAGATATCTGAGAGAAAATCTTGAGAAGCTTTATAAGAAGTTTGAATAGCTAAGGGTGAAAGCCAAGTAGCTGGCCAAGTCCAGATCACGATAAGGAGTACCATACTAGTTTTTAGTTCATTATGGAATGACTTCATGGAACCAATTCAAAAGACATCTTCTTTGGTGATGACTCGCTAGTTAAGAAAGCAGGGCTCTAAACCTGCGATTAGAGTACATGACTCTAGACTTGTAGAGGCAGATTCAAGTACCGCTTGCATGAGGCCATCACCAGAGTCTGGTGAAACGAAAACAATTGAGTCACAAGAAGTGCAAACTCCTGCTGATTCAAGTCAACCCAGTACCTTCGAGGTTAAAGAGGAAGAGATTAACCTTATGTCAATGCCCAACACCTCTAAGGTTAATACTAACAAATTGATATCTTATTCTATGTGGTATGTTTACAAGCAAATGTGGGAAAATTTAATTTCTCACAATGGAGTGAATCCAGGAAATGCCATAATCACAACATCCAAAAATTGTAACAGTCTGGATGTTAGAGGGATCTAAATCAGAAGATGTTCGAGAATGGTATGATTTTAGAGCTCTGGCTTCAGTTCTTAATTTCAGCAAGTTGTTTGGAATTTCCAAGCTTCTGTAGTAGATTAGTGGGCGGCCTATGACGTAGGGCAAAACAATCCCCAATAAAATGAGGTGATATTTTGTAGTTGAAGTTCATATTAACAGCTCCAAAAACCACAGGAAAAGGATCACATTCAACTTTTCATTTTATCAAGCTGTAGAGGTCATACATGATAGCTTTCAACAAAATCAAAACTGTCTCAAAAGAAGCTCCACTGGTATCAGCCATAAGTGAGAATTATATTCTACTCGGAGGGCTTGGGGACTATAAGTTTATGCCATCGAGATGGACAAAGTGAAGTACATTTAAAATCTTCTCAAACAAATAAAATGGATTGTTCCTGTTACATTCCATAAAAGGAAAAAAATATCGAGTTTGTGGAGTGCTTGTTCGAGAAAAAGAGAATGCTAATATAGGAGAACAAGCTACCAGCAACTGAATCTATAAGGATGAAAACATGCAATATGTTGCATGTTGGGCAATGGCATAACCATGTGTGCCCTAGTTGTGAAAGTAGGAGAAACCTTTGTTTGGAACTAAAATTTGGGTAATCCAAAAGAAACCCAAACCAAAACCTGATAAGGGTAAAAGAAAGGATTTTTACAGAGCGTAGTGAAAACCACAGAATGTAAACATTCAAAAGCAAGACTATCACCAGATGAAGATATTGGTCAACAGTCAGAAAGAAGAAAAACTAGCTAGGAATCATATGGCCGACAAGCCATCATGACTAACAGTTAGAAAGGACGTGAAAGATGAAGAATGCAATAACGACATTCGAAAAACATAAAGAGACGACGAACACAATGTTATCATAAAAAAAATAAGTTTAAAGTCCGTGTTTGAAGTTCGCGGACATATATAAATAAAGAGGCAATAAAGCAGATGGGATCATAAAAAATTTTCTTCAACTCTTCGAAGCATAATATTTTGAGTTTCAAAATCTTTGAAGTTTTAAATTCTTAGTTTTATGGGGGTTTCCCAACAACTATAGTCCTATGTATGAGAGGCTAAATAGTTGTCTCCTCCAATAGAGGAACAAATATCTATGTAATATTTCATATATTTCTTCCATAATGTAAAGACTTTTGTTGTATCTGTTTACCCAAAATTTTATTAATTCTTTGTTTCGGAGTATGTTTTGCGCCTTTAGGTAGAAAACGAAATAGAGTTGTGCTGTTTTGTTGCTGAAGGAGCCAAGTGCCTACGAACCTCTGCTGCAGTATTGTGGTTGGAGGAAGTCTGCAAACCCGAGGATTTGGAATACCTGAAAACAAGTCGGTCAAAGAAATGTATGAATTTATAGAGGCTTAATTTTATTTGGAAGCATGTTGAGCCAAACCAAGAGCATATGTATGGACTATAAGGATTTTTTTTCTATAGAAGGGCGAAATGGGTATTAATTTGGCTTAATTCTACCAAAGGACCAAGATCGCAAAGATCTAAGAAGAAATAGGACAACATTGCCATACCAAAAAGTTAGAGGACCAAATTGCCATAACCCCACAGATACAGGGCCAAAAATGCATTAAACCCCGCGTCCAATAAGTTGCCCTTAGCTGGTGTACGCACTTACATAAGCTGCCACTAGTTGGTGCAGGCATTAACATGAGCAACCACTAGCTGGCACATGCATCCAACTTAGCTATAACCAACTGACATATACAAAATATAATTAGCTTACAGCCAACACCCTTACTTCAATTTCCAACTGCCTTTTGTTGGCACATATGTTCTAGTATAACTGTTATAGAACCTGTTTAGGCTAATTTACTATTTGAGTTCTACCCTTACTCATTTAGTTTGAGATGTATTATCTCCTACTAACGAAATCACATCTTTCTCGCTAATGACAGGAGCGGCAGGATCAAGTACGCATGCATTAGCTGGGTAAAGCAAGTCAATATTTGATAGGTTACTTAAACTTATAGGCTTGTTGCAGCAAAGACTTATCTACTTGGGTTAAAATTATCTTCCCTACTTACCTAGTTTTCTGGTTAAACTTATGCGATAAAGCATCCATTTTTGTAGGTAAGTTATACTAGCAGGAGATAGAGAAACCTCCGTATTTTGTTCTACTTTGCATTACTCTAATACCTGTAGTGAACATTGTTATGTAGAAATATAAATTAGGTATGTCTTAGCTAAGTACTTACACAAACCTGTATGAACAACAAAATATAGCAGAAAAGTCAAGCAACCAAGCTAATTAAAACATCCCCTGGATCCACGCGTTTTAGTTCATTTGGGTAGAAGGACACTCCAACTGGAGTCCTTCAACAAATCAGCATTACTCAGAAAGCCTAGTAGGATTCATCCTGTTAATGAGCATGAAAGATCTCTTATTCTTTGCAGGATATCCTACTACTCCGGTAGTCCAGCTTTACGATTTACATTCCTGTAGTGGGGGGAGGGGGGGAGTGATGATCCCCCTTAAAATATTGGATCGGGTCCACAAATGAGAATAGGTCATCATTGAAAGGAACTCATGGATCGGCTCGGGATAGGAGAGCAAAAGTGGTGATAAAATAAATATAACTAAAATAATATGACTATTAAAACCGTAGGTCCAAGGAGTGTACCCTTGGAATTCCCGAGCATTCAATGCGGTTAACGAAATAAGCCATTAAAATTTTTAGGTTATGGTAAAAATATAAGAACGAATAGTGCATTATAGAAAAATAAAAGTTTACCTTCAAAGCTTTCGTTCCTTGCCTTTCGTTCATGCTAGACCCCAATATAGAAGTCCTCCAAAGCGCGTCCACACCACACTGGAAGTTGGGAGTTCTTGATTCTCCTAACTAGAAGAGAATGGAGAAGAAAATACACCAAGTGTGTTAGGAGAGTGGGGGCGGCCGACTAGGGTCCTAGGAATGGAGATGATTTTTTTTTTGTTATGCTATGATTAATTATTTTAAATAATTAATCCTAGCATATATATATATATATATATATATATATGTACCTTGTATGGAACCATTAAAATATGTCTAGGTTCATTTTAATGTCCACAAGGTAATAAATTCTTTATTCCAAATAAAGAATGAATAATAAGGCACTTTCCAAAAGTAAAATTGCTAGTCAATTCTTTCTTTCCTAAAATTTTTCAAGTGTGCTTTAATTATGGGTGATGGCCAATTTTTATGAAAACAAATACTAGGCCCACTTGATTTTAATTAAATCCAATTTAATTAAAATTCACCTAATTAAGCCCATCATTCTTTTAATCTAATTAAATGCATGAGCCCAAATAGTGTTTATTAATTTAATAAGTCCAACTTAATAAATAATAAAGGCAAGCTCAATACAAATTAATCCCATTAATTTATTCTTAGGCTAGTCCAACCAATGGATCTCTCTCATTTAAGTAATCCAATTTGCGCCATCGGCTTGGTAAGTGGATCTGTTGCGTTTTCTACTGAGCTTACTCGATCCATCCTAGCATTGCCTCTTCTGACCATCTCTCTAAGTAGATAGTAGAGCCTAAGAATGTGTTTGGAATGATAATGAGATCTCGATTCCTTTGCTTGTACTATTGCCCCGTTATTACTGCAGAAGATACCCACGGGCTCAACAATGCTAGGTACTACACCAAACTATTGGATGCAGTTTTTCAACCAAACTACTTCCTTAGCTACTTCTAAAGCTGCTATGTATTCAGCTTCCAGGGTGGAATCTGCTGTGGTAGCCTACTTGGAACTTTTCCAAGCAGCCACACCATCATTTAGCTTGAATACAAAACCTAATTAGGATTTGGCATCGTCATTGTCTGACTAGAAGCTAGCGTCGCTGTAGCCTTCAAGTATCAATTCTCCACCATCGTACATCAATAACATATCTTTAGTCATTTTTAGGTAATTAAGTATGGTCTTGACCACCCTCTAGTTCGCCTCCCTGACACATGCCTGATATCTGCTCATTATGCTCAAATCGTAGGCGACATCGGGCCTGGTACACTAGACAACATATTGAATGCTTCCCACGGCTGAAGCATAGGGGATGTCCGACATCCTTTTAAGTTCCTCATCAGTCTTGGGAGACTGCTTCTTGGAAAACTTAATCTATGTCTCATTGGAAGGAATCCCCGTTGAGTTTTCCATCATGAATCTCTTCAGACTTTCTCAATGTACGAGGATCGGGTTAGTACTAACATCCTTTAAGATCTATCCTTATAGATCTTGATGCCAAGGATGTAGGATGCTTCACCCATATCCTTCATGGGATATTAAGTGGACAACCATGCTTTAATGTCGCCCAACATCTTGACATCATTACCAAAGAGCAAGATGTTGTCTGCATAAAGCACAAGGTACACAACCGTGCTCCCTGATCTTCTTGTATGGACAAGGATCATGCTTGTTCTTGATGAAATCATAACCCTATATAACTTCATCAAAACGTGTGTTCCAGCTTTGGGAAGCTTGTTTGAGGCCATAGATGGACCTTTGGAGACTACAGACTTTCTATTCTTCTCCAATGGAAGTGAAACCATCCGGCTGATTCATAAAGATCTCTTCCTCAACGGTTGAGGAAAGCCATTTTCACGTCCATTTGCCATAGTTCATAATCATACCATGCTACAATGGTAAGTAGTATCCGAATGGACTTGGCCATGGCTACGGGTGAGTAGTTTTCCTCCAAATCGACCCTGGGTTGTTGAGTGTCTCCTTTTGCTATGAGCCTAGCCTTGGAGGATGTAAACTCGCCGTCAACTCCAAGCTTACATTTATAGACCCATTTGCATCTTACAGACCTGATGCCTTTTTGATTTGAACCCATCGAGTCCATTTCGAATTTCATAGCCTCAAGCTACTTGTCCGAATCGATGTCCGACATTGCTTCTTCATATGTCCTTAGATCGTTATCTAACTAACTAGTTAATCCTACAAATGTGTATCTCTTAGGTGGTCGAGATTCTCTGGTCATTTTACAGAAGACTGGAACACTATCAGTGGGAACCAAAGGTTCAAATGATGTTGCATCATTCTGCTGAGGTGCTTCATTTGCTTCCTCAAGTAACACCTCATCCCATCGGCTATCCACAGGAAAACCTTTTTCCAAGAACACTGTGTTCCTCGAGACAAATGTCTTTTCCTTGGACGGATCATAAAAATAGTATCCCGCAGTTTCTTTCGGATATCCGACAAACCTGCACAGACTAGATCTCGAATCTAGTTTATCTCCGACTAGCCTCTTGAGGTATGCAACGCTACCCTACACTCTTAAGTACTTGTAGGACGCAGGCTTTCCATGCCATATTTCGTATAGTGTTTGAGGTACCGTCTTAAATGGTACTATGTTAAGAAACTTGACAGCCTTCTCAAGAGCGTAAGCTTAGAAAAATGGGGGAAATTTTGTAAAACTTATCATGGATCGAACCTTATCCAACAGGTTCGATTCCTCCTTTCAGCCACGCCATTTAGTTGTGGCATTCCAAGAAGAGTCTGTTGAGAGAGAATTCCATTCTCTTTTAAGTAATCGATAAATTTACCACTTAAATGCTCTCCGTCTCAGTCCGACCGAAGGGCCTTAATTTTATGACCAGTCTGATTCTCGACTTCAAGTCTGTATTCCTTGAATCTTCCAAAGGCCTCAGACTTGTACCTTATTTAGGTAACGTAACAATACCGTGAGCGATTATTGGTAAAAGTTATGAGGTATGAGTATCCTCCTCTAGTTGGAGTATTTAATGCTCGTCTTTATAGATTAGATCCAATAGACCGTTGGTTAGCGGGCTTTGTCCAACAAAAGGCTTCTTGGTCATTTTCCCTTTTAGACAGGATTAGCAAGTTGGCAGCTTGTTCAAATCGTCTACCTCTAGACTCTTTGAGTCTACCTACTTTCTTATCCTATCCATAGAGATATGGCCTAGCCTTGCGTGCCATAATTGTGCATTTTTATGATTATCTAATTTTTGTTTGTGTTGGGAAGTCATAAACAATTTGACTGTTGGAGAATATAAAGACCATTGACTAATGTATCAAAAAGATGAGTTATTATCAATCATCAAATAAAAATTAGTTTTATCGATCGTAAATGTATAACCATCATTATCTAAACTAGGAATGAAAATAATATTCTTGATCATGCTTGGTACATAATAATAGTCTTTTATCTATCCAAATATGATCATTAATAACTAAGCTGAGAGATCCCACGGCTTCTGCAGAAACGACCTTCCCATCGCCCAGCCTTAAAATCATCTCGTCCTTACTTAGCCTTCTGCTTCTTTCCAGCACCTACAAGTTATTGCAGATGTGAGCTCCGCAGCCGGTATCAATGCCTAAGAAGCGACATTAGTTATCATATTTCACTTAAATCACAAATACCTGGGTCTGAGTGGAGCTGTGTGAACTCCCTTTTCCAATGCCTATTTCCTTAGCAATGCTGCATACTTCATTTGCCTTCGGACCGCTGAGAACTTCCAACCTTCCCTTCCCCTTTGCCCTCTCTCGCATATCAGACGGGGTAGCAGGGCGTCACGCTCGGCGTCAGTAGTGGTTGCGACAACTATTTTCCCTTACCTTCTTCCTCATCCAGCGTCCGACCCTCTTGCCCTTTCCATGGAGATTGAAGCCTCTCTCTCCACCAATACCGTCGGCGCAGACTTGTGGGTCATCTCGTTATTGAGACCAACATATTAATTAACTCATGAAATAGACCTTCTCAAGTCCGTTCATGTTGTAGTTAATTTTAAACGGGTCGTGCGCGATGAGGAAGTGACTGAAGGATCACCGTCAGATGTTACATGTCATTTCAAAGCCTAGCTTTGAGTCTTAGCTGACTAGGATAACATCTTGACCCAAACATTGCTTTACAGACCACTTAACTTTGTACAACAATCCTTCGGCAATCTGTCCTAAAGAATGCTTTTGTTGGGGCATATCTAATATGACGATTAGGAACCGCATAAACCTCTTTCATGCAGAACATTATCGAGAGAACATTACCCAGCCTATCTTATAAGCTTTTGGATGTCCTTACTCATCGAAGCCAATATGATACTGTGGACCTTGCAGTTGTCCTTAAGCTAGTTTTTGAACGTGATACATTCTTCGGTGAGGAGACCCCTCAGGCAACGCCTGTGAGGAGCGGCATTATCCAAACATAAGACCTGGTTTCTCAAAATCTAGGACAATCCTCAGATGCCCATAGCAAGTCGTTATAGTCTCCATTATCTGGGTCAATGATTTTAGACATTTTCATATGAAATAGAAAATAAATCAGAAATCAGTATATGATCTAATATTATGAATAAGATTAAAGACTATCTTTTATCTTTAACTCTCCCACTATTTATATGAAAACCCATCACTCAAGTGGGGTTCGGTAATAGTGTCCCTAGTGGCTTGGATCCACAATTGCGTTTATTATGTCCCACTTTTACGATTCACACAATAAAGGCCTTGTGGGAGGTACCATACCTTCTCATTCCAGGAGATTCTCAATTCTTTAGCCTCACCTCTTCGCGTAATCCCGAGGACTCCAAGCAAATATGTACTCGTGCTTAGGCCGGACCCATAACGGAATTGCATCAACCGTTGCCTCCACTGTCAGTCACTGAGTATAGGAAAATGGTGAACATGTTTCTTCGTTCAAAACATATGGTTGCAACCTCTTTCAAATCAATGTGCCACGACTCGTGAGACTACAATTGGGTAGCGATAGTTTCCTCACCACATTGTTGTGGATCAAAGGCTTGAATAGATCAAAATCATTTTGATCCAAGTCCATTGTGGGCCCTAATATTTAACTTGTTTTAACCAAGTGAGAGTTTGATATTGAGTTATTGACCGAGAACTCATCACAAATAGATATTGCATGCATAAATATCAAATATTAAAGCATTATAAAACGCATCACGTGCAATAAAAGACCTAGCACACCCCTATTGGATGATCACGAGCCCAATCTATGTGACCCATTAAGCCAACAGTCTTAGAATTGGCCCTATACTATTACAATTGTGATTTACCCATTAACATAAAAATGGCCCTTCAAATTCCTCCCTTCTTTGTGGGCCTTCATCTTCGTGAGACAACATTTACATGAAATGTAAAATCTCATCAAAAAATCCTAATCCACTCTCATTACAATAAAAACATACGTCACATGTATATAATGCAATATCCAATATTGCAATAAATAATTATTTGTAGAAAACACAAGTCTAAATTTGCAATTTAAGAGGATGATCGTGCATCGTGCATCCAATGCTCATAAATAAGATATATCAATTAAAGCCCCTTTCTAATTTTAGAAAAAAAATAATTTTATCCAAAATTAAATTAGCAATAATTTATAATTTTCAGAAAACATGCAGAAAAAAAAAATATAATTTTCGAAAAGAAACGGCGAAAAACAACCCAGTTGTCGGCCATCGGTCACGGAAACCGAAGCGATGCCCGTACTACTGGCGGAGCGCACACAGGATCAACGCAGCACGCACGCGTGCCCCCTCGCGGCATGCCCTACCTGCTCGCATGCGGACAATGTGCGCGCTGGCCAAGCAGCGCCCAGGCTGTTGCTCGCGCGTGCCCGGCAGCACACACGCCGTGCACTGGTGATTGGCAATGCACTGCTAAGGTGCCGAATATTTTTTTTTCTACATAATATACTGAAAATAAAAAATAAGTATTTTTCAAAAAATCTAAGTTTTTAAAAAAAATACCTAAATCATCCAAACAAAAATATGTAATTTCTACACCTAATTATCCCAACAATAAGCAATAATTAAACATGCTTCCAAAGCAATGGAAAACACATAGGCATGCATATACACATAACCATAGCCCCACATCAAATCGGGCTTTGATAACATTTGAAAGGAGCTCGTGGATCGGTCCAAGAGTAGGCAAACGGAAGCGGTGACAAAATAAACGTAATTAAACAAATATGACGATTAAAATCATGGATCCAAGGAGTGTACTCTTGGAATTCTCGGGCATTCGATGTGGTTAACGAAATAAATCTTTTAAATTTTTGGGCTATGGTAAAAATATAAGAACGAAGAGTGCAAAATAGAAAAATAAAAGTTTACCTTCAAAGCTTTTATTCCTTGCGTTCATTCATGCTAGGCCTCAACGTAGAAGCCCTCCAAAGCGCGTCCACAATACACCAGAAGTTGAGAGTTCATGATTCTCCTTGCTATAAGAGAATGAAGAAGAAAACACACCAACTGTGTTAGGAGAGAGCGGGCGATCGACTAGGGAGATGATTTTTCTTTTTCTTATGTTATGATTAATTATCCCAAATAATTAGCCCTAGCATATACATATACCTTGTGTATGGAACCATTAAAATATGCGTAGGTTCATTTTAATATCTACAAGGTAATATTTATTTATTCTAGATAAAGAATGACTAACAAGACACTTTCCAAAAGTGAAAATTGTTGGTCAATTATTTTTTCCAAGAATTTTTCATGTGTACTTTAATTAGCGGTGATGGCCAATTTTTATGAATAAAATTACTAGGCCATTTGATTTTAGTTAAATCTAATTTAATTGAAATCCACCTAATTAAGCCGTATGTATTTAATCCAATTAAATATTGAAGCCCAAATAATCTTTATTAATTTAATAAGTCCAACTTAATAATTAATAAAGCCAAGCCCAATATAAATTAATCCCATTAGTTTATCTTCAGGGTAGCCCATCTAATAGACCGCTCTCATCTTAAGTAATCTAATTACTTGCGGAATTAAATTCCAATTAATTCCCTATCCCTTCTCGGTGATGTTGTGTGTGACTCTTTAGGTTCACCCCTTAGCTACACTTGGGCTAGTGTCCAACACTATTATTAATTAAATCTAATTTAATTAATCATTCTTGATCCACCTTTGATCAAGAAAGCCCGTCACCATGGGTGGTCATCTAGCAATGGTCCATGGCACTAGAGACTAGGTGAAGTATTGTGTGAACTTTTAGGCTTCGAGTTCATATGGATACGGTCCTTCCATCTACCGTCTCCCGGCCTTGGTCTAGGGCATGAAATTTTGTATCGGTTCCCATCCTGTACCAGACATCTACGCTTAAGTACTTGAGATGCGTTACGCCAAATTGTTTGACGTAGGAACATCTTTTTCCTACTCAACCAATGATTGTGGCCACAACTTCCTACAGCATAGTTGCATCTACAAGTGCATAGTAGATACCTCTGTCATGTAATGACAGGGGACGGATCTTCTTCTTGGAACTCATCGTCCTCTCTACATACTTTGATTGCACTAGACAATGCTTATAATGACTGTGTTTGTGACACAATCACCTTTCGCACAGATCCAAGAAACAGTCATCGTATGCACATGACTGCCATAGTTCCTCAAGTATGAGGACTACTCCCATACTATCTGAGCCGGAGACTCAATTCATACCGACCAAGCCTCCAAGGCTTCTATATGATGATCCCGCTAGTCAGTTCAGTCGACTTGACACTTAGTCAATCAACCCATCAAGATTGCATAGACGTCTTACGTCTGTCGCCGATGAAATACGGCACTTATCCAATAAATGTGACTCTTGATACAAGTCTTCACAGAACGCTCGATGCCCATTCTCGAGGTCCTCGACTTGAAACATTTCAGATCTAACCCTACGTAGTTGATTTCATAACCGCTATCTAATACGCAGTCCAACTGTTGCGTGGTTGTTGGAATTGGTCTGTGGGCTTTGTTGTGATGTTGAAAAGAATATACAAACATGCATGATGAGCACAACAAATATATGCCAATGGTGAAATACTCATCTTATTCACTCAATAATATTACATAAAGATTAAGTTGTTTTAGAATTAAATTACATGTATGCCAATCTAAGTAGCTTCCAGGTCACCTATCCTAAAAAACATAGATGGCTCCGAGCCCAGCTAGCCCGCCAATAGGGGGCAAAGGCCACAAGCAAGACAAATCAACCCAGCTTGCAGACCTAAGAAATAAGCAAGGAGGAAAATTCCATAGGCTTACCGCCTACTTTATTGAACTGGCAAGCCTAAGAAATAAGCCCATTCCAGTTGAAAACGTCATCATACAACCGGATGGAGATGTCATATAGCTTTCCACACATTATGACACATCATCCTAAAAAATCTCTAGGTGGTTTAGGATAAATCGATGGCAAATGAGCTGGAAATCCACGAGTAACAAATTCTCGAATTTCAGGCATACCTGGCAAGACTCAATCTACCCGATCTATCTCAATCAAAGTAAGTGTAAACCACATGCGGTTTGTTCTGTTAATTAGCTGATTCAAAGGGCTTTCAAATGCCGTAGGACTCTCCACAAAAATCCCCTCTCCTACTCTATACACACCTATAAATAGAGTTCTTGTGCAGACATTTTGTAATATCAACCCTCACTCTCAAACTCTCACTTATTCTCTCATTTCTCTCTCACTTTTTAGGCTATTTTGAGACTATATTTTGCACTGCACATGAATTTATACACTTTATCATTATTCTCACTTTAATTCAAGTTCACTTTATTCTTTTTAAGTATAACTGTAACTAATTCAATCAGTGGAGTGCTAACCTTTATTTTGTAGAGTTAGTCCCCGTCAATCTTAGAATTTTTTTAAAGGTCCTTGAACCTTGTGATGTGATCAAAAATTTGGTAAGCATCAGACTATGTGCAATAGAAGATAATTAAAGTAAAAGAAGGTACGGAGATATAAAATATTTGCAATTGACAATTTTCTCCAATGATAAAAGGGAGTGTGGTGATTGTGTGGACCAATTTACAACTTAATTAGAATTGATGCACCGAGTGAAATAGTCGAAGTATTAACTTATTTAGTCATAAATTTTGAAAATCATTATTTTGATTCACATGGAGATTTGCACTAAGAGTCGCATTCGTTTGATGAGTGCCACATTTCATTGGCGATAGATGTGGGATGTCTATGCATCTTAGTGGGTCGATTGGCTAGGTGTCAAATCAACTAAACTGACTCACGGGGATCATCATATGGAAACCTTGAGAACTTGGTCGTATGACTTGGATCCCCAGCTCCGATAGTATGGGAGTAGTCCTCAAACTTGAGAAATCACAGCAGTCACGTGCACATGGTGACTGTATCTTAGATCTGTGCGAGAGGTAATCGTGTCACAGATATGGTCATCATAAGCTTTGTCCAGTGTAGTCGGAGTATGTACCGAGGACGGTGAGTTTCAAGAAGAGGATCCGCCCCTTATCAAAACATGACAGAGGTATCTCTTATGCACTTGGAGATGCATCCACGCTTTATGAAACTGTGGCTACAATTATTGGTCGAATAGGAAAAGGAGGTACCTATGTCGAGCAATTTGGCGTGAGGCGATCTCGAGTATTAAGGCATAGATGCCTAGTCCAGGATGGGAACCGACACTAAATTTCATGCCCTAGACTAAGGTCGGGAGCCTAAAAGTTCACACAGATAATTCACCTAGTCTCTAGTCCCATGGACCGTTGCCAGACGACCACCTATGGTGGTGGATTTTCTTGATCAGGGGTTGATCAAGAATTATTAACTGAATTAAATTTAATTAATAATAGTGTTGGACACTAACCCAAGTCTAGCTAAAAAGTGAACCTAAAGAGTCACACACAAATCACCGAAAGGAACGAGGAATTAATTTAGAATTAATTTCGCAAGTAATTAGATTACTTGCTAGATGGGAGATCCATTGGATGGAAGGTCCAAGGATTAAATTAATGGGATTAATTTATATCTTGGGCTTGTCCTTATTACTTAATAGGTTTGACTTATTAGATTAATAAAGACAATTTTGAGTTTAAGTATTTAATTGGATTAAATACATAATGGACTTAATTGGGTGGATTTTATTAAATTGGATTTAATTAAAATCAAGTGCGTCTTGAATTTTTATTGGATGAAAATCGACCAACACACACACAATTAGCACATGGAATAATATAGGGAAGGAAATATTTAACTAGCAATTGCCACTTTTGGAAAGTGCCATGCTAGTCATTCTTTATTTGGAATAAAGAATATATTACCTTGTGGACGATAGAATGAACCTAGATACATTCTAGTACATGCATACAAGGTATATATATTGTAAATAATTATTTGGAATAATTATTACAATGATTACACAACACAAAGTTTTCTAACCTTAGAGCAAAAATCGGCTGCCCCCTTCTCTCATTCTAGCACTTGTTTTTCTTGTTCTCTTCTAGCAAGGAGTCCAAACAATCTATCTCCAGTGTCGTGTGGATGAATTAGAGGGTTCTTGCGTTGAAGCCTCGGGTGAATGGAACGAGCAAAGTAGAACAACGAGCAGTTAAAATCGAAGAGGTTATAATCGATTAAATTTACCATTTCTCTCGTTTTTTCTTTTACCATAGCCCACGTTTATTTCTGCATTTTATTTAAATTATGTTACATCGAACGCCCGGGAACTCCAAGGGTACACCCCTTGGAACCACGGTTTTGCAATTAATTTTTTAATATCTTTTACAGCTTCCGCTTGCGCGTTTCCTGGCCAATCAACGCGATTCCTTTCAAGTTGTATCAAAGCTTGATTCGATGTAGGGCTATGCTTTATGCGAATAAGCATGATGACATATTTTTTTATCGCTTTTGAAGCAAGTTGTTGTATTGCTTATTTTCACAATTGCATGTAGAAAATTACTTCTTTGATTTTTGTAATTTTCTTGATGATTTAAGTATTTTGAAAAATTGGATTTTTTTGGAAACAAAAAAAATGGGCACTGTAGTAATGCACTACTGACCGGCAATGCATGGCGAGCGCGCAGCCGGCCGCACAAGCAATGGATGCCCCACACTGCACAGGCGCACGCACAAGCTATCTGCTCATGCACGCTTCGCGCAGATAGTGCGAGTGCGCACGGGCGACCGAATGTGCTACTATTATGCCGACGGCCACAACTAAGCCGTTTTTAGCCGTTTCTTTCGAAAAATTGAATTTTCTAATTTCTTCAAAAAAATTGAAAATTAATATTTTTTGCTAATTTTATTTTAAATTAAATTGGATTTTTTCACTTAAATTAAGTTGATTTATTTATGTGGATTGGAAGCACAGCTTATGATCATTCCTTTAATTTGCAATTTTTAAACTTGTGTTTTCTGCATATAATTGTTTGTTACGATATTGGATATCGCAATTTTTGTACATAAGATGTATATTTTAATTTCTAGCATGATTAATTGTAATTATGTGCTAGTTAATGGTTAATGGATGATCACGAACCCTAAGACCGCATATATATCTCTTAATTTTGTTGGGTGGGCCCGTGTGTCCTTGTAATTTTTTATTTACTTCTCTCTCTCTCTCTCGTTTTGTGCCTTGGATTAATAAGGTTTGTTTTCCCCCTCCAATATGTATTTTCCCCAACTTCTGATCGGGGTTTCTTTTCAAATTATAATGAGAATAGATTAGAATTTTGGTGAAGTTTTAATTTTTATGTAAAAACAAAGCCCATGGAGAAGAAAGCCCACGAAGAAAGAAGAATATTTCCAGGCCCATTTACATGTTAATGGGTAAATTACATATGTAATAGTATAGGGCCATCTTAGACAGTCTTTAGACTCACTACGGGCTCAATGAGTCGCATAGGATGGGCTCGTGATCATCCAACAAGGGTATGCTAGGTTCCATTGCATGCGATGCGTTTATTTAATGCTTTAAATATATGATATTTATGCATGCAATGTTATAATGTGATGATACCTCGGCCTAAAACTCAATTCTAACTCTCACTTGGTTCGACCAAGTTCAATATTAGGCCTATAATGGACTTGGATCAAAGTTGTTTTGATCTGTCTAAGCCTTCCATCCACAGCAATGTGGTGAGGAAGCTACCGTTGCCCAAATGTGGTCTCATGAGTCGTGGCACATTTAGAATAGAGGAAAGCTGCACCACTATTGTAAACGAAGAACCATGTTCACCATTTTCCTATCTCACGAGTCGTGGGGGGCGACGACTGAAATATAATTTGGTTGATGGGTCCGGTCTAACACCAAGTAACATGATTTGCTTGGAGTCCTCGGAATCATGTGAAGTGATGAGGGAAAAGATCTTGAAAATCTCATGGGATGAGAATGATATAGGATACTTCCCACAAGGCCTTTTTTTCATGTGAATCGTAAAAGTGGGGCATATTAAATGCACTAGTGGATTCCAAGCTCACTAGGAGGCATTTTCCTGAAACCCCACTTGAGAGTGGTGAGCTTTCATATAAATGGTGGGGAGTTAAAGACTAAAGACCAATTTTATAAGCTTATCAATAATATTCAGATCATTTGCTGATTTCTGTTTATTTTTTATTTTCTAGAAAATATCTAAGAACCCTTTAACCATGATAATGAAGACTAACAAATTTAATGGGACGAACTATAATGACTGGCTACGGAATTTGAGGATTGTCCTGGATTTCGAGAACCAGGGCTATGTCTTGGAGAAACCGCTCCCGACGACCTTGTTGGAAGGGTCCTTGCCCAAGGAACATGTCACGTTCAAAAAGTGGCCTGAGGACAACCGCAAGGTCCGGAATATTATATTGGTTCAATGACTAATGACATCCTAAAGCAATATGATAGGCTCATTGATGTTCCCTCGAAAATGCTCATTATGAAAGAGGTTTATGCGGTTCCTGATAAGCATATTAGATATGGTGCCAAAAAAATATTTTTTGGGACCAAGGTTTATGACATCCTAGTGGAGAAGCTCGAACATGTCAAAGTTGCGCTTGATAATGATACATACATAGATGTGATTCTATAGTCACTTTCTCCGTCCTACGACCCATTTATTCTTAAATACAACATGAATTGGCTTGAGAAGTTCATAAATGAGTTAATTAATACGCTGGTCCAATACGAGGCAACAACCTACAAGTTTGCACTGGCGGTATTGGTAGAAGAGGCTTCGACCTCCAAGGCAAAAGCCAAGAGGGCCGAATGAAAGAAGAGAAAGGAAGAGGCCGTCGCAGCCACTGCTAGCGCCGTGGCCGCCCCTACTGGTCCGGTGCGAATGGGCAAAGAGAAAGGGAAGGTAGGAGGTTCACAGTGGTCGAGGGCAAATGATATCTGCATGCATTGCCAAGAAAAGGGGCATTGGAAGAGGGAGTGCTCATAACTCCTCTCCAACCCAGGTATGTTTGTGATTGAAGTGAATATGATAACTATTATGCTTCTTGGGTATTGGATACCGGTTGTGGAGCTCACATCTGTAATAACTTGCAGATGTTGGAAGAAACAAAAGACTAAGTAAGGATGAGAAGATCTTAAGGCTAGGCGATGGAAGGCCGTTGCTGCGGAAGCCGTGGGATCTCTCAATTTAATTATTAGTGATCATATTCAGATGGAATTAAAGAACTGTTATTATGTACCGAGCATTATCAAGAATATTAATTCCATTCCTGTTTTAAACAATGATGGTTATGTTTTTGTGATCAATAAAAATAGTTTTTATTTGATGATAGATAATGACTCTCATCTGCTTGGTACATTAGTTGATGGTCTTTATATTCTCCAATAGTCTAAATGGATTATGACTGCCCAACACAAATGAAAATTAGATAATCATGATAATGCACAAATATGGCACGCAAGGCTAGGCCATATCTCTGAGGATAGAATGAGGAAGTCAGTGGACTCAAAGAGTCTAGAGGTAGACGATTTGGACAATCTACTAACTTGTGAGTCTTGTTTAAAATGAACAATGATCAAGAAACCTTTTGTTGCACAGAGTGCGCTTGCCAACAGTCTGTTGGATTTGATCCATACGGATGTCTATGGACCATTAAATACTCTGGCTATAGGAGGATACTCATACTTTATAATCTTCATCGATGATTGCTCATGGTATGGTTATGTTTACCTAATGAGCTACAAGTCTGAGGCCTTTGAAAAGTTCAAGGAATACAGGCTTGAAGTCGAGATCAAACTAGCCGTAAAATCAAAACCCTTTGATCGGACCGAGGCGAGGAGTATTTAACTAGTAAGTTCATCGATTACTTAAAAGAGAATGTAATTCTCTCTTAATGGACTCCTCCTGGAACACCACAACTGAATGGCGTGGCCGAAAGGAGGAATCAAGCTTTGTTGGACATGGTTCGATCCATGATGAGTTTTAATGAATTGCCCCCATCATTATGGGGTTACGTTCTTGAGACGACAACCAAATTGCTTAATATGGTACCCATCTAAGACAGTGCCCCAAACTCCATATGAGATATGGCATGGCAAACCTGCATCCTACAAGTGCTTGAGAGTGTGGGGTAGCCCTGCATACGTCAAGAGGCTAGTTGGAGACAAACTAGATTCAAGATTTAGTTTGTGTAGGTTTGTCAAATATTCGAAAGAAATTGTGGGATACTACTTCTATTATCCGTCAGAGCAAAAGGTCTTTATCTCGAGATATGCAGTGTTCTTGAAAATGGTTTTCCTACAGATAGCCGGCGTGATGAGGTACTACTTGAGGAAACAAGTGAGGCACCTCAGCACAATAATGCAATATCATTTGAACCTATAGTTTCACCAATAGTGTTCCAGTTCTGTATAGGTCGACCAGAGAATCGCGACCACCTTATAGGTAAAAATTCTTGGGACTGATCGATCAACTGAATAATGATCCAAGAACATAAGGAGGAGCGATGTCGAACATCAATTCGGATAAGTGGCTTGATGCCATGAGATCCGGAATGGACTTGATGGGTTCAAATAAAGTTTAGACCTTCGTAGACCCACCTAAAGGTCTTAAACTTGTTGGGTGAAAATGGGTCTACAAACGTAAGCTTGGAGCTAAGGGGGAGGTTACTGCCTTCAAGACTAGGCTTGTGGCAAAAGGATATACTCAATGGCTTAGGGTCGATTTTGAGAGAATCTATTTGCCCGTAGCCATGGTAAAGTTCATGCGGATCCTACTTGCCATAGCAGCATGGTATGACTATGAAATACGGAAGATAGACGTGAAAACGACACTTCTCAACAGTTTCATTTAGGAAAAGATCTAGATGGATCAGCCGAAGGGTTTCACTTTTGTTGGAGAGGAACAGAAAGTCTATCGTCTCTAAAGGTCCATCTGTGGCTTAAAACAAGCTTCCCAAAGCTGGAACACACATTTTGATGGAGTTACACGAGGTTATGACTTCATGAAGAATGAGTTTGATCCTTGTATATATAAGAAGATCCATGGGAGCACGGTTGCGTACCTTGTGCTTTATGTAGACGACATCTTGCTCATTGGTAATGATGTCACGATGTTGGGCGATATTAGAGTGTGATTGTCTACTCAATTTTTCATGAAGGATATGGGTGAGGTTTCCTACATCCTTGGCATCAAGATCTGTAGGGATAGATCTAGAAGGATGTTAAGATTAACCCAATCTTCGTATATTAAGAAGGTATTGAAGAGATTCAAGATGGAGAACTCAAAACGAGGATTCCTTCCAATGAGGCATGGGATTAAGTTGTCCAAGAACTCCCAAGATTGATAAGGAGCTTATAAGGATGTCGGACATCCCCTATGCTTCAACCGTAGGAAGCATTCAATATGTTGTCCAGTGCATCAGGCCCGATATCGTGCAAGCTTTGAGCATGATGAGAAGTTATCAGGCATGCGTCGAGGAGGTGCACTAGAGCGCGGTCAAGACTATACTTAAGCACCTGAAAAGGATTAAGGATATGTTCTTCATCTACGATGGTGGGGAATTGATACTGGAAGGCTATAGTGACGCTAGCTTTCAATCGGATGATGATGATGCCAAATCTCAATCGGGTTTCATATTTGACCTGAATGGTGGTGTGGTTGCTTGAAAAAGTTCCAAACAGGCTACCAAATCTACCATTCCTATCCCTGGTCTCAAGCCAAAGGATTTCTCATTATTTAACTTGTTACAAAAAGCTGCGTTCATTATTTTATTCAACATAAAATGCGAAAGAAGTGAACCATCTTCTTTTAAGCTTCAACTTGTGTTAAAGTAATCTCATTAAGCGATTAAGACCTGTGAACCCAAACCTTCCCCTTAGCTCTATAAAGACATTTTCAACTTGAAAAAAAGATGCTAAAGCTATTTATTGTTGTTCGGAAGGATTCGTTTACTTCTTCCAAATTGCTTATGTTATGTAAGAACTAGTAGAAGTGTCTTTAGACACTTGAGTTGCTGCACCCCCACGGGTTGGTTGGTATGATATATACTCGATTACTCATACTTGATTGCTTGAGCAAGAAGAAAGTACATCGATTCCCAGTCAGTATTGAAAGAGAACAGAGCGAAGTGGGCTGTGTAATCATTGCAATTTTTACTCTTTTCCAACAATTAATGTTTATAGTTGGGTAGGTTCTATTCCCAGTCTGTAGTGCTTTTGCCGTCAATCTATTTCCAGTAACTAATTTGGCTTTTGGAGTGCCCCGTAATCCTTGTTCCCTTCTGGGGAGGTCTGTTTGATATCCAAAAACTGCTCAGCAATAGTCGGAGAAGTGGAGAATGTTGGGGCGAACCTCAAAGAACAACTATAGAAGAGATAAAGAAGATAAAGAGATAATTCAATAGCTCTATAGCTCATTAACTCATAAGTCCACGTCCGGGCTAGGGCATCTAGCTCAGAACTCATAGCTCAAAGAAGGAACTCTTAGCTACTAGTTCAGATGGAATAAGATCAGTAGAGCCTTACTCCATTCCTTCCTCTAGTTTGAAAGGTCGGCTCGGGTAGCTCTCTTGGCTTACAGACAGGCTTATAGTTGGGTAAGCTTTCTTGAAGTTCATATCAGACTTGGAAGGTAACTCGCTTCCTGTGATCTAATGTGCTGGCTGGGGGAATGAAGAAGAGAAATTGACCAAAGAAAGAAATACAAACCAATTACGCTTGCAAGATCAAACACCTAAGATTTGCGCTCTGCTTCCTCAAGCCTAATCGAAGGTGCTGAGACTCCAAGGACACTAATCCTTTACCAAGATGGTACAACTCGAGGTGTAAGTTTCATTCTGGCAGAGTTGGTCAATTTTCGCATTGAACCCACAAATCGCTGTAGTTTTGAGTTGCACCGAGATCATTAGGACATACTCATAGAGTTCAATCACTACTCTTCGATTGGGTTTTTATACCCTTTCTTGCTTCTCTTCGAGTCATCCAGTAACCTTTTTTTTCTAATAGTGCCCAGCCGTAGGTTGCCCCTCATACACTAATCCATTAGGAACCAGTAAAGGATCTGCCACTGCTTTCCTTGATCCATATTATATATAATATTTTTTTTCTAGTGCAGTAGCATATTTCCTCCGGGACAAGGATCTTTCCCTTTCCTATTCTTTCTTACCATTTGTTCTCATCATGCTATTTTTACCACCTTGTGAGGAGAATCTGCTTTCTATAGATAGGCCCAGAGAGGCTCTTGTTCAAGCTTTACCAAGTGGCCACACCAATCTTGCCATTCATTCATGCACTTAGCACGTTAGACCACCAACAATCATAGGATCGAGGTCTACCTTCTTCATTTCCAAAATTCCATTCCTTCTTTCCCACTTTCATGTCAATAAAATAAAAAGTGAGAATTTTTCCACACATAGCACGAAGAGGTATGGAGGAAATTAGTTTAGCCCTATGGCAATAGATAATGAGAAGGCTGAACTCATTCACCTTAAATGTGAGAAGTGAGAGGTATGGATGCAATCTCAATCCGACTAACTCTTCAGCCCATCTCTTCTTTATCTCTTATCTATGCCAATCAAAGAAAAAGAAAGGCAGGGGTTGGAAGAGAACTACCAATGGATTTGGCAAACTACGATGAAATAGTCCTCCAAAGCAGCAGCCTACTTTAGGTGTCCCAAAAGGCAAATGGGCACAACAGGTTTGACATCTACTACAATAGAGAGAATCCACTTCAAATAATCACGCCTCTGTTAGGCAGCGTGTGGAATGGCCGAGGTAAGGCTGGCTAATCGTACGTAGCAGGCTCGAAGACCCTTGGTTCTGGAAGGCACATGACTCCAAACGCTATGTTGAATGTGCTACGGATTCTACCACAGAAGTTGAATACATAGTAGCATCAGAAGCAACTAAAGCGGTTTGGATGAAAATCTACAACCAAGAGTTGGGTGTGGTACCTAGCATTGTTGAGCCAGTATTTATCTTCTGCGATAACAATGGGGCGATAGCACAAGCAGAGGAACCGAAATCTCATCACCGTTCTAAACACATTCTTAGATGCTACCATCTGATTAGCGTTAAGGTGAGCACAGGTGATGTTAGGATGGACCTATTCAACTTAGCAGAAAACACAACATATCCACTTACCAAGGCAATGTCGCAAACTGCTCATATTTGGATAAGATGGATTTGAGGTTAATGGGTGATTGACTTTTGTTCAAGTGGGAGATTGTTAGGATAGGTGACCTGGAATCCAATTAGATTGGTGAACATATAATCTATTTGACCACAACACGATCTTATGTAATATTATTTAGTGAATAAAATGAGTATTCACTAATTTGCATTTTCTTTGTACTCATCATGTATATTTGCATTTTCCTTAAATATCAAAACAAAGCCCACAGACCAATTTGACAATCGGCCACAGTTGGATTGCGCATAACATGAATGGCGGTCATGAAATCAACTGCCAAGGGTTGGGTCTGAAAAGTTCCAAGTCGAGAATCTCGGGAATGGGCATCGAACGTCCTATAAAGAGTTACATTAAGAGTCGCATTCGTTTTATGAGTGCCGCGTTTAATCTGCGATAGATGTGGAATGTCTATGCGATCTTAGTCGGCCACCTGGGTAGGTGTCGAATCGACTGAACTGACTCGCGGGGATCGTCATATGGAAGCCTTGAGGGTTTGATTGGTATGTCTTGAATCACCGGCTTCGATAGCATGAGATTAGTCCTCAGACTTGAGGAATCACGGCAGTCACGTGCCCACAATGACTCTATCTTGGATCTGTGCGAGAGGTGATTGTGTCACAAATATGATCATCATAAGCCATGTCCAGTGCAGTCAGAGTATGTAGAAAGGACAGTGAGTTTCAAGAAGAGGATCCGTCCGCTGTCAAAACGTGACAGAGGTATCTCCTATGCACTTGGAGATGCATCCACACTCTATGAAACTGTGGCCACAGTCATTGATCGAATAGGAAAAGGAGGTTCCTATGTCGAACAATTTGGCGTGAGGCGATCTCGAGTATTAAGGCATAGATGCTTAATCCAGGATGGGAACCAAATCAAATTCTATGCCCTACACTAAGCTGGGAGACAGTAGACGAAAGGACCGTACCTGTACGGACTCGAGAGCCTGGAAGTTCACACAAATGATCACTTAGTCTCTAGTGACATGGATCGTTGCTAGATGGTCACCCATGGTGACGGGCTTTCTTGATCAGGGGTTGATAAAAAATTATTAATTGAGTTGGATATAATTAAAAATAGTGTTGGACATTAACCCAATTTTAGTTTCAATTAACTTTGAATTAATTCCGCAAGTAATTAGATTACTTGCTAGATGAGAGATCCATTGGATGGAAGATCCAAGGATTAAATTAATGGGATTAACTTATATCTTGGACTTGTCCTTATTATTTAATAAGTTTGACTTATTAAATTAATAAAGATAATTTCGGGCTTAAGGATTTAATTGAATTAAATACATAATGGGCTTTATTAGATGGATTTTATTAAATTGGATTGAACTAAAAATCGACCAACTCACACACAATTAGCACATGGAAAAATCAAGAAAATGAAACATTTGACTGGCAATTGTCACTTTTGAAAAGTGTCATGCTAGTCATTCTTTATTTGGAATAAAGAATATATTACCTTGTGGATGATAGAATGAACTTAGACACATTCTAGTAAATCCATACAAGGTATATATATTGTAAATAATTATTTGGAATAATTATTTCAATGATTACACAACACAAAATTTTCTAACCTAAGAGCAAAAATCAGCCACCCCCTTCTCTTCTAGCAAGGAGTCCAAGAAATCCATCTTCGGCATGGTGTGGACGAATTAGAGGATTCCTGCATTGGAGTCTTGGGTGAACAAAACAAGCAAAGAAGAACAACGAATGGTTAAAATCGAAGAGGTTAGAATCAATTTAATTGACCGTTTCTCTCGTTTTTGTTTTCTTTCTCACCATAGCCAATGTTTATTTCTACGTTTTATTTTAACTATGCTACATCGAACGCCCGAGAGCTCCAAATGTACACCACTTGAAACCACAATTTTTCAATTTGCTTTTTAATGTGTTTTACCGCTTCTGCTTTCGCGTTCCTAGGTTGATCCACGCTATTCCTTCAAGAATGCCATGATGAATGCTCATTGGTTAATTATCTATGAAGATTCTATTGTGCGTTGGCGTGCACAGTCCCCATCTTGGTTCAAACTCAATACAGATGGCTCCTCCTTTGAAAATCCAGGCCTGGCGGGAGCGACGGGCATATTTAGGGATTCGGCTAGGCATGTACACCTTTCATATCAAGTTGCATTGGGCACAGGGACCAGTGTGCTAGCAGAGCTCACTGCTGTCTAGTGGGGGTTGGAGCTTGGCTTGACCCATGGTTTAGCCCCCTTGGTGGTGGAGGTGGATACCACGGCAGTGATTTCGCTCTTACAGTCCCGTATTTCTAGGAAGTGGGAGGTACAACATCTGATTATGCGTATTGTACGTCTCCAACAGTTGCTAGTGGCGGACGTTCAACACGTTTTTAGGGAGGCGAATGGCGCAGCTGACCATCTGGCAAAAGAGGCTGCTTCTTTACAATTGACTCGGGTGCTCCACCATAATGATATCACAGGTGTTCTCCATGGCATTCTCTGCCTTGACAGACGGGGAGTCCCTCACCTTCGCTTGGGGTGATGATGGTTCCACGACTTGGACCAGGAGTTTTTTTTTTTTTGGAGGAGGTTTTGTGGCTGGTTTTGGGAATAATGGGAACAACACGTGGGGACAATGGTTAGTATAGGTATTTTCTCTCTTTTTTTGTAAAGGGAGTAAGTACTCCTTGTTTTCAGTTTTTCTCATTGTATATGACTTGAATTCTTTCTTGGTAATAAACAGGTAGTGGTCCGCCAAACCCCCCGCCTAGGCACAGGCGGCTTTCTGAAAAAAAAAATTATTTATGAAGATTCCACCATTACCTGCTTGTCCAGGGTTGGAGATTGATGATCCATCAATATTAAGTTTTATCCAATCTTCCAGTGGAGTAGTCCAATTAAATTTCAACAAAGGTTTAGTCTTCAGTTTCTTACCTAATTATTTTTCAATACATAATTGAATAGATCTCCAAATTTGGTTAATATTGATAGGTGAATTTCTGAAAATAGCTTCATTACAAACCTTCCAAATATACCATAGTGGGTGTAATAATGTGATTTGTGCGTGCAGTGATGATTTCAGGATTAAAGAATACAAGAAATATTAATCTTATCAAGTAAAGAAATACTAGGGCAATAAAATCTGAAAATAAGGATGAAGAACTTACGTTGGGTATATAGATGTTCAATAGTATCACTATCTTCTTTACAGAGTGAACAGATATCCAAGGGAATTCGATGGGGATTGAAAAGGAAAGATGTTGTTGGAAGACTATTATGTCCTATAACCATGCATGAAATTTGATTCTCGTAGGTATGTTTTTGTTCCAGATCCTAAACCATGGGAGTTGTGGTGTATAATTGTTAATAGTATTCATTTTCTACCACAACCATCTGTTGGCGGATTTAATAGTAAATTGGCCATTAGTGGTCCACGCCTATGTAATATTATCTTTGAGTTCATTATGCATTATGGGGATAGTACATATTTTATTAGAAATGAGGGTGGGTATAAGATGACTAATGCAATTGAGATCCAGAGTATAATTGGGACAGATAAGTTGATGAACTCCAAGGTTACTGAGTTGATATGGAATATTAGGAACTGTGGATTTCAGTGTAAAATCATCAATCCATTTATCTTTATACGTTAATGTTCTTGCCGTTTCCAGCCATCCTGTGATTGGATTCTTTAATCAAAGGAATAATTTGATGTAGATTTCTCCAAATCGAACTATGATTTTTTCTGCATATCGAGTTCACGAAACTAGAACTAGGAAAGTACTTAGATTTAAAATGGGTAAAATACATATTACCTCCTGTGATATCCAAAATGTTCAAATAAGTCCCTGTAATAAAAAAAATATTATATAACCCCCTAAAAATTTTAAAAAGGTGCATATTGACCCCTAACCCGCGCCCCCAATTTTCTATCGCTTTTTTCTCCGACATCTGACGATCTCTCGACGTGTGCTTTCTACCATTAGAAAGCCCTTCCGACAACGATCATTTTGACACCCTACCCACCGCCAATCTCTAGTCCGTTGGTGAGTAATCTCCATTTTTCCGTTTTATTTTTTTTAGGTTTCTTTATATATACATACATATAAACTAAATTATATTTTCTTATATTATATTTTTAAGATATGTATAATTTAAATACAGGTGTGGTTTGATAATTTAAGGGCAAAATATACATATTTAGTCGCAAATTTGGGAACTTGAATGTTACAGGGGGGTAATATGTCCCTTTTTAAATTTTATAGGGGGGGTATATGATTTTTTTTTTTTATCACAGAGACTTATTTGAATATTTGAGATATCATAGGGGGGAAATATGGATTTTACCAGATTGAAAAATATGGTAACATAGGGATTCATCGTCAATGTGGAATTTTCAATTTTATTTAAGAAAAAATCCATGTTAAGTATTCTGAATTTTTTAATATCGAAACCACCTTGATCTTTAGGAGAGCACATATTTTCCCATTTTACTAAGCTAGTTTTACGTTGGTTTGGCTTCGAATTCCATAAGAAACTTTTTGTAAGATTTTATGTTTTATTTAAAACACTGGTAGGGATTTTAAAAATAGACTTATAGTAGTTATCCATGGTATTAAGAACATGTTTAATAAGAATAGTCCTACCCGCATACGAAAAATTTTTATTGTACCACAATGCTATCTTTTTTCAGTTTTATCAATGATCAAAAAGATTTCTTTAGACGTGTTAGAAGAATAGAATGGGAGACCAATGTATTTATTATTATGGATACGAGAAGATAAATTAAGTTGCTTAGAAATAATTCTTTTATTACGATTAGGAGTAAAAGGGGAAAACAAGGCATTAGATTTTTCCCAGCTAATGGTTTGACCTAAATGCTGAATTCATTAAGGATATTTATGAGGCTTACAATAGTTTTATTACTCCCTTTAAGAAACATAAGGCAATGATCGACAAAAGTAAGAATCGTAGAGGTGGACTATTAGTCGAAGGTTTCATTGCATCAATCTTCTTAGCTAAGGATTCTTGTAAAATTTTATTAATAAAGGGTTCTAGTCAAATGAACAGATATGGGGATAACGGTTCACCTTGGCGAATTCCCCTGTTAGGATGCCAAGGTCGTGATTTGATAGAGTTAGTGATTAAATAGTATAAAATTAAAGTGACACGTTTCATAATTCAATCAATTAATACTACAGGGAATATGAATTTAGAAAGTGTAAATTTAATAAAATTCCATTGAAGTTTGTCATAAGCTTTTGCTAAGTCTAGTTTGAGGGCCATAAAGTGTGATTTTTTTATTCATCTTTTTGCGATGTGTGTAGAGCATTTCATGCGCAAGTAATAAGTTGTCCGAGATTAATCTTTTAGGCACAAAATAAGTTGTCCGAGATTAATCGTTTAGGCACAAAAGCATTTTGATACAATTGAGTTAGGAATCGGTCTAATTCTATTAACTAGAGCATTAGAGATGATTTTAAAAAACATATAATTGAGTTAGGAATTGGTCTGATTCTATTAACTAGTACATTAGAGGTGATTTTAAAAAACATTACAAAGACTAAATGGCCCAAAATGATCAGGAAGAGTAGGTTTATCCTTTTTGGGTATAAGAATAATATTGGTATTATTGACATAATCAGGTAGTATCTCATTGTCAAAGAAGTAAACCGTAATCTTAGTAATAAAATGCTTAAGACTAGGCCAGTAAGTATTATAAAAATGACAATTGAGTCCATCATGTCCAAGTGCTTTTAAGGGTTCAATACTCTTAGGTGCTTATAAAAATCTTTTATTCTGTGACTGGCAAAAGAAGACTAGCTTGTTGTTCCAAGTTTAAGAATGGTAGATTAACATTAAAAAATTCAAAATTCAAAGGGTTAATAGTTACGTTGAGTGACAATTTTAAGTTATCAACTAATAATTTATTGATAATCAAAGGATCTGTAATCCATACATTCTCATCATTCTTAAGACCTAATATGTTATTCTTATTATAAAACTTGTATAATATTTGCAACAATATGAGAATTGGAATTGAGAGAAAAGGGGGAGAATTCTATATTATTTCACCATATCATCATACAAAATAAAATGGCCTATTTATAGGCTACAAAATTACAACCAAAGGTCTCACTTTGATAAGGGAGATGAATCAAAAGGTTTACAATTTATGGTAGAATACAAAGAGGATGAACATCCATAATTTCTTAATATTCATAATACTCCCTCTTGGATGTTCATTATTTAAGAAAATGCATTGTTAAAACCTTACTAAGAAAAACCCCGAGGGACAAAAACCTAGTGAAGGAAAAAGAGTACATTATTCTTTAATATATGAATATATACTGCCTCATTAAAAACCTTACCAGGAAAACCCAGTGGGAAAAACAATTGTCAAGGAAAAAAGAGTGCAGTGCAATTTTACTCCCCCTCATGAAAATATCAACTAAGATCTTTGAAGTGACGGCAGCCAATATTATAGACTAACTTCTTGAATATTGCAGTAGGAAGTGCCTTGGTGAACAAATCTCCCAAATTTTCACTTGAACGGACTTGTTGAATATCAATATTACCATTCTTTTGAAGATCATGAGTGAAGAAGAATTTTGTGAAATATGTTTTGTTCTATCTCCTTTGATGTACCCTTCTTTCAGTTGAGCAATACATGCTGCATTATCTTCATATAGGATCGTTGGAATAATCTTTTCAAGAGACAATCCACAAGTCCCTCGAATGTGTTGAATCATGGATCTCAACCAAACACATTCTCGACTTGCCTCATGTATTGCTATAATTTTTGTATGATTTGATGATGTGGTTGTTATTGTTTGTTTCATAGATCGCTATATAATTGCTGTACCACCACAAAGAAATAAATAGCCAGTTTGCGATCTACCATTATGAGGATCAGATAAATAGCCAGCATCGGCATAACCAACTAGATCACAATTGGATACTTTCGAATAGAATAACCCCATCCATCGTACCTCTAAGATAGCGAAGTATATGCTTAATTCCATTCCAATGCCTTCGTGTGGGTGCAAAACTATATCTTGCAAATAAATTAACAGCAAATGTTATATCAGGTCTTGTATGGTTAGCAAGATACATAAGTGCTCCAATTGCACTAAGGTATGGTACTTCAGGACCAAGTAATTCTTCATCACTTTCTCAAGGTCTAAAAGGATTCTTCTTCACATCTAATGATCTTACAACCATTGGGGTGCTCAATGGATGTGATTTGTCCATATAGAATCGCTTTAATACCTTTGCAATATAAGTCTCTTGATGCACAAGGATTCCATTTTTTAAATGTTCAACTTGCAATCCAAGACAATATTTTGTTCGTCCTAGATCTTTCATTTCAAATTCTTTCTTTAAGCAATTTATCGCCTTTGGAAGCTCTTCTGGAGTTCCAATAATGTTTAAATCATCAACATAAACTGCAATTATAACAAATTCATTTCCAGATCTTCTCATGAAAATACATGGACAAATGGTCATTTTTATATCCTTCTTTCAACAAATAATCACTGAGACGATTATACCACATTCACCTTGATTGCTTCAACCCATATAGGGATTTATTTAATTTGATAGAATAATATTCTCTAGAATCTGAATTGTATGCTTCGGGCAAATGAAATCCTTCAGGGAGTTTCATATAGATATCATTATCAAGTGAGCCATACAGATAGGCTGTAACGACATATAGTAGGCTGTAATATTCATACTATGGCTTGGTTCTTTGTTGTATTTACTTATTGTGTTAATACTTAACTACACCACAAAGCCCACAGACCAAACGAGCAAGTCTAAGGGGTTAGATTGCGCATTGGATGGCGGCCATGAAACCAACCTCTGTGGACTAGTCTGAAACGTTCCAAGTCGAGGACCTCAGGATAGGGAATCGAGTGTCCTATAGAGACTTGCACAATGTACTGCAGCTATGTTTCGCAGGCAGGGGACGTAGGTCGTCCATGCAGTTTTAGTGGGTTAGTTGACAAGGCAGTCGACTGGCTAAATTGATTTGCGGGAATCGTCATATGAAAGCCTACTAAGATTTAATCGGTATGACTGGGATTCCCGGTTCTGATAGTACGAGATTAGTCCTCGGTCTTAATGAACCATGTAGTCACATGCACATGATGGTTGTAGCTTAGATCTGGAGAACAATGTTTATTGCGAAAGATACGGATCTTATAAGCCTTTTCTACTACAATCAGAATGTGTAGTGAGGACGATGTATTCCAAAAAAAGAATCTGTCCGCTGTTAATATCATGAAAGTAGGATCTCCCATACGCTCTGAGATACGTTTCCCTAAAAATCTGTGGCCACAGTGACTGAATAAGTGGGATAGGTTTCCACGTGATAATTCAGTAGGGCAAATGCTTAGTCTCGAGTTATTAAGTATAGATGCTTAGTCCAGCATGAAAATTGATATCCAATTCCATGCCCTAGACTAAAGCTCGGAGATGGTTGATGGAGGGACCTTATCCGTATGAATTCGGTTGCCTAAATGTTCATCTATATTCACCTACTCTCTAGTGCCATCGACTGTTGCTAGAAGGCCACCCACGGTAACGGGCTATTTCTACTTATGGGATAATCAGAAATAATTAACTAAATTAGATTTAATTAATTGTGTAGTGAACACGCACAAGTCTAGCTGAAAGTGAACCTAAAGAGTCACACCCTACCACTATATTGGGATGGAGTTAATTTACAATTAACTCCAGAAGAATTGGATTAATTTAAATGGATTAAATTAATGTTTCGAGAGGATAAATAATTGGATCATTTATTTAGACCAATCCATTGGATGGATAACTTGAAATTTAATTATTTGGATTAATTGAAATTCTTAGTTGGTCATTAAAATTAATTGGACTAATTTTATTGGGATTGGTCCAATTTATGAATTGGATTCATAAATTAATGGTGAGCTAAGGAGTTTGGATCTCTTAATTGGATTAAGGGATTTTAATATTAGTCTTACAAATTAAACTGGGTTTAATAAAAGTCTATTTGACATGGGATTGATTTCAATTTATTTAATCAAATTCGGCCCATCAAAATACAAGCCCAAGGCCTTGGTTTGACCATGGCTAGCTTTAGGAGGAGCCCAACCCTTCCTTGAAGTGTGCGTGGCCGAGTTTGATGCCTAGGGTGCACCAAACTTGGTCATAAGGTAGTTTTTAGGTGTAGGAGTCTTGCTAGGCCATGACTCCTTGCTATACTATGACTAGGTCATATATGTAGCTCTAAAAACACTCCAACCCTAACACTAACAGCAGCTGCACTCCTATCCATGAAATTTCACTCTCTCCCTCTCCAAAAACTCTCTCAAGATCTTAGAGATCCAAAGAGAATTCAAAAACCAAATGTTAATCAATACCATTTTTTATTCTTGCGCTTCTGTGGTGCTTTTGCTAGCACGAAATCACCACATCCTCTTAGTGGTGGTGTGTTAGTCTTTAGAGGATCTCCACATTGAGATCTTGGGTCAAGGAGACCAACGGAGTAAATGCTTGAAGCCGAACTAGAAAACAACAATGATAATATTCTAATTTTGAATTTCCGTTGTTCTCTTCTTGTTTTCTTTTGATTCATGGTCTACGTATTTATAGTTTTACATCGAATGTTCGGAAAAAGATCAAGGGTACACTCCTTGATCGGGTATTTTATTTGCTTTAACTGTTGAATTTTTCAATTTTTGCACTTCCGTCGCGCTTCCCTGGCCGATCCATTGCCTTCAAGTGGTATCAGAGCCAGGTTCGGTGTATAGGCCTAGAATCTAACATGTTTTACGTGTATTTGCATGATAACATGTTTTTAATAGGCTTTGAAAGAATGTTTTTTTATCGTTTAATTGCATATCTAGATTTAGGGTTTTGTATGTTTTAATTTTGCATTTAATTGGACATGAGGATTCTTCAAATTTGGAATTTCTGGATGTAGTTATTTCTCTATTAGGAAAAGAAAAGAAAAAAATCAGAAAAATAAAAAAACGACACAGATGTGCAGCGCCAAAGCACCTGCCAGCGTGCGCGCGCACCTGACCGCTGTTTGGGTCGGCCGGTCAGCTGGAACGTATTTTCTATTTTTTTAGTTTTTTTTTATTTCTTTTTCTCTTATTTTTCTGTATAGTTTCAGAAATGGTTGATTTTTAGTGAATTTATTGTTGGTTGAAATTTGGTACTTTCCTAAATTAGATTACTAAAATTAATTTGAATGATTTTTTCAAACAAGAGTTAATTATTGCATGGGTTGCACTTATGTCCACATTTAAGTTGCATTATTTTTCATAATTCCTTAGTAATTAATTTTATGATATTGGATGTCTATGTTGAGCATGATTACTTGAAGTAATTACATACTTGTTTTGTTAATTGGATTAACTTAGATGGTCACAAAGCCCAATAGACTTTATGGATGGTTTATTTATTTTTTTTAGGTTGGGGCCTACGTGCCTCTTGTTTTTCCTTATCTCATCGTTTTTAGCCTGAATTGTAAACGCTTGCTTTCTCTCTATTAATGTACTCCCCCCAACATTTGATTGGGATTTCTTTTAAGTTGTAATGAAAGTAGAATAGGTAAAGAGGATTTATTTTTTTGAAATACAAAGAGCAAGCCCATGATGGAGGCCCATGGAAGAGGTCATGGGGTTGACCCACGGAGATCCATGGAGAAGAGGCCCGAGGGACGGAGCCCACGATTGAGATGGAGGAAATAAAGAGGTGTTACAAGGCCCATATTGTCGATGGGTAAAATCTTGTAATATTGTAGGCCCACCCTTAGACTGCTCTTGATCCGCTGCGGGCTCAGTGGGTCGCATAGGTTTTTGGGCTTGTGATCATCCAACAGGCGTGTGCTAGGTTTTTTTATTTTTCATGCAATGCATTTTTTTAAATGCTTTAATATTTGGAATATTGAACATGCATATTATTAATGTGTGATGAGGTCTCGGTCATTATCAAATGAACTCTCACTTAGGTTGTCCAAGTTAAAATATTAGACTCTAATAAATAGAAATTACCAAAGGGTTTTTTTCATGTAGTGAGGAAGCTCATTTCACCCATGTATGGTCTCACGAGTCGTGGCACACATGGACTGAAATAAACCTGCACTATTATTGTGAACGAAGTGAATACACTTCTATTTCCCTGTCTCACGAGTTATGGGGTGCGATAGGTTGCGCTATGATTCCGTTGATGGGTCGAGTCTAACATCATGTAACGTGATTCACTTGGAGTCATTGGAATCAGGCAAAAATGGCAGGGCAAAATATCTTGAGGATCTTGTTGGACGAGAATGGTATTGGATACCTCCCACAAGGTTATTTCCATGTGAATCGTAAAAGCGGGACATGGAAAATTTCGCTTGTGGACCCCAAACCCACTAAAAAGGTTTTCCAGAACCCCATTTTTGAAAGCGATGGGCTTTTGTAAAATAGTAGGAGGGTTAATGACTGAAGTCCAAGTCCTTAACTTGTGTTAAATATTACAACCGTTTGCTAATTTTCTGTTTTTACATTTTATGTAGATAATGTATAAGAATCCATTAATTGTGATACTGGATAACAATAGGTATTGGGAACAAATTATTCCGACTGGCTGCGTAATCTAAGGATAGTCCTCGATTATGAGAACCAAGGGTACATCATGGATAAGCCGCTTCCTCAGACATTACCGGTTGGGTCCTCATCTGAAGAGCGTGAGACGTTCGAAAGATGGCATGTTGACCACCACAAAGTTTGAAGCATCATACCGGCTTCCATGTCTAACGACGTGCAGAAGCAGTATGATACACTCCAAAAGGAAGAAAAGTAAGGCAAAGGCGAAAACTATCATCATAGCAAAAGACGCTAAGAGCGCCCCCGTTGCTCCAGTGGGAAAATGGGCAAGGGAATTAGAATGATTGGTACTCAGCAGCAGTCGAGGGCAAATGATATCTGCGGCCATTGCCATGAGAAAGGGCATTGAAAGGGGATTGTTCCAATCTATCTATCAATCAAAGTATGTTCGTTGTTGAAGTTAACATGGTTACTAATTCTACTTCATGGGTATTGGATATCAGTTGTGATGCTCACATATGCAATGATTTGCAGGTGCTACAAAAAAGCAGAAAGCTAAATAAAGATGAGGTAGTTCTTAGGCTTGGCGATGGCAAGGCTGTCGCAGCTGAAGCTGTAGGAATCATCAATTTAGTTATTAGTGATCGTGTTAGGCAAGAATTAAAGGATTGTTATTCTGTACCTAGCATGATCAAAAACATCATTTCCATTTGGTTGTTAGTCAATGCTGGTTTTGAGTTTTTGGTTAATAAAAACTGCTTTTATTTGATGAAAGATGGTTCTTCTCATCTGCTGGGTAAGTTAAATAATGGTCTTTACATTTTGCAAAGGTCTGATTGGATCATACTACTCAAAGCAAACGTAAATTAGACAATCTTGAAAATGCACAGATTTGGCCTACAAGGCTTGGTTAAATCTCTCGAGATAGGATGAAGAGGTTGGTGGACTCAAAGAGTCTAGAAATAGACAATTTGGACAACCTACCAGCCTGTGAGTCCTGTCTGAAAGGAAAAATGACTAGGAAGCCCTTTGTTGGACAAAGTACGCTTGCCAATGGTCTATTTTATTTGATCCATACAGACGTATGTGGACCACTAAATACTCAGGCCAGAGGGGGGTTTTCCTACTTCATAATATTTACCAATTAACATTCACGGTACGGTTATGTTTACCTGATGAGGTACAAGTTTGAGGCCTTTGTGAGGTTTAAAGAATTCATGCTTGAAGTTAAGAACTAAACTGGTCATAAAATTAAAACCCTTCGGTCAGACCGAGGTGGAGAGTATGTAAGTGGTGAATTTATAGATTATCTAAAGAAAAACGATATAGTCTCTCAGTGGACACCTCCCGGGGTACCTCAACTGGCTGAAAGGAACAATCGAACTCTACCAGACATGATCCTGTCCATGATGAGTTTTACTGAACTACCCTTGTCCTTCTGGGGTTATGCACTTGAGACGGCAACTAGGTTATTAAACATAGCACAATCTAAGACAGTGCCCCAGACGCCATATCAGATATGGCACAACAAGTCTACTTCCTACAAGTACTTGAAAGTGTGGGTTAGCCCTGCATACATCAAGAGGCTAGTGGGAGACAAGCTGCATTCGAGGTCTAGTTTGTGCAAGTTCATTGATTATCCGAAAGAAACTGCAGGGTATTATTTTTATGACCCCTTGAGTAGAAGGTATTTGTCTCGAGGAACGCAGTGTTCTTGGAAAGAGGTTTTCTAATGGATACCCGACGCGATGAGTTGATCCTTGAGGAATCAAGTGAGGCACCTCAGTCGAATGCAGGGACATCATCTATGCCTACTGTTTCCACTGATGATGTTTCAATTCTTCATAGGTCAGCTAGAGTGCCACAACCTCCTGAGAGGTATGGTTTTTTAGGTGTGACTGGTCAGTTGGACAATGATCCTAAAACTTACAGAGAAGCAATATCGGACATCGATTCGGAAAAGTGGCTTGAAGTCATGAAATCCAAAATGGACTCCATGAGCTCGAACGAAGTCTGGATGTTAGTGGACACACCTAAGGGTGGTAAACCCGTTGGGTGGAAGTGGGTCTATAAACATAAGATTGGAGCTGATGGGGAGGTGACAACCTTCAAGGCCAGGCTTGTGGCAAAAGGATATACTCAACGACCTGGGGACGATTTTGAGGAAACTTTTTCACCCGTAGCCATGGCCAAGTCCATACGGATTATGATTGCTACAACAGCATGGTATGACTATGAAATATGGCAGATGGATGTGAAAACGATTTTTCTTAATGGTTTCGTTGAGAAATAGATCTATATGGATCAGTCGGAGGGATTCATGGTAGTAGGAGAAGAGTAGAAGGTTTGCTATCTCCAAAGATCCATCTACGGCTTAAAGCAAGCTTTCTGAAGCTGGAACATATGTTTTAATGAAGTCATATGGGGCTATGATTTCGTTAAGAACGACTTTGACCTTTTTGTAAACAAGAAGGTTAGTAGGAGCTCTATTAGGTGCCTATATTGGGATGGAGTTAATTTGGAATTAACTCCAGAAGAGTCGAATTAATTTAATTGGATTAAATTAATTCTTGGAGAGGATAAATGATTGGATCATTTATTTAGACCAATTCATTGGATAAACTTGAAATTCAATTAATTGGATCAATTGAAATTCTTAGTTGGGCATTAAAATTAATTGGATTAATTTTATTGGGATTGGTCCAATTCATAAATTAATTGAGAGTTAAAAGAAGCTTGGATCTCTTAATTGAATTAAGGGATTTTAATGTTGGTCTTACAAATTAAGCTGGGTTTAACAAAAGTCCATTTGATACGTGATTGGTTTAAATTTATTTAATCAAACCCGGTCCATCAAAACACAAGCCCAAAGCCTTGGTTGGACCATGTCTACCTTTAGGAGGAGCCCAGCCCCTCCTTGGAGTGTGTGTGGCCGAGTTTGGTGCCTAGGGTGCACCAAACTTGGTCATAAGGTGGCTTAGAGGTGGTTTTTAGGTGTAGGAGTTTTGCTAGGTCATGACTCCTTGCTATTCTATGACTAGGTCGTATATATAGTTCTAAAAACACTCCAACCCTAACCTTAATAGCAATTGCACTCCTATCCACGAAATTTCACTCTCTGCCTCTCCAAAAACTCTCTCAAGATCCTAGAGATCGAAAGTGAATTCAAGAACCAAACGTTGATCAATAACATTTTTGGTTATTGCGCTTCTGTGGTGTTTTTGCTAGCACGAAATCACCACATCCTCTTAGTGGTGGTGTGTTAGTCTTTAGAGGATCTCCAGATCGAGATGTTGGATCAAGGAGATCAATGGAACCAACGCTTGAAGCCGAACTTGAAAACAACAACGGTAATATTCTGATTTTGAATTTCTATTATTCTCTTCTTGTTTTCTTTTGATTCATGGCCTACATATTTATTATTTAACACCGAAAGCCCGGAAAAAGATCAAGGTACACTCCTTGATCGGATATTTATTTGCTTTAATTGTTGAATTTTTTTATTTTTGCGCTTCCGCCGTATTTTCCGGGCCGATCCATTGTTTTCAACTAGATTACCTAAATGGTTTAACAAATTTTATTTTGTAGAATTTTTTGAAATTAGTGTCTAATAAAATAGGAGAGTGATCTGATTGAGCTAAGATGGGTAACAGTGGCATTACGGAAAGAATTACACCAGTAATGAGTAACTAAAGTACAGTTGAGTCTTTCACAAATAAAAGATTTACCAAATTGTCTGTTAGTCCAAGTAAATTTATGACCAATATAATCCAAATCTAACAAGTTACAATAATTCAAACATTTTGTAAATTTAAGTGTACGAGAGGGATAAAAATTACCTTCAATTTTTTCATGTGGATGCAAAATTGAGAAATCGATCGGATAAGTCTCCTATCACTAGCCATCTGGAATTGAGAAATTGATCGGATAAGGAGTTAAACTTATTCCATACCTGGTGCTACAGACTGGGCTGAGTATGGTTGTAGATGGCAGACACAATGAATGGTTATTCCCCAGTGTTGTGCTCAAACTAAATATAGATAGTGCGTTGTCCTAAGTGCATCTATCTCATAGTAGTCATGCCTGAATTCCATAAAAGCCAAATTCCACCTGCAAAACCCAAAGCAGAGAGCACAATACATTCTGCAAAAGGTAAGATGGATTAATTCTCTTGCTGCAGTAAGAAATTCAGGTCTTCCTGATCCCCTACAGTTCCAGCTAAGAATTCTCAAGGAGGGAGGTAAGTTCAACAAAGTTAGGTGTCAGGGTCCAGCTGTGTTGGTTGCTGCAGTTATTGTCACAATGTCGTTTTGGAGTTGTCCAGTCCTCAAGAATGCTTGGGATCTCTTTCTAGCGGGTGAAGGTAAAGTCGGTATTGAGCCTCCCTATCTCTTGCAAAAGCTTCCCTCTCCTGAGCTAGTTCGAGGACCAAGTTTTGAGGGGTGCATGGGTTTAAGAAAAGGTGAGGGGTGGTGTGGTAATGTTGCAGCAAAAACTTGTTGGAGCCCAAAGAGGTCAAGTTGTTTCGTAGTCTGGCATTGGTTTGAGGAGGGGATAGGTTGTGGCTGGGAGAGTTGTTTGCTGAGATGGTTGTTGGTTGCCTTATGGATTGCCCAGAGGTTGTGAATATGAAGGAAGATTGGCAGGGGGTGACTCTCCTGTAATGTTGTCAAGGAGGAGGTGAGAAGGGGGGATTCTGTGACAGAGCTGGCTGGTACGGAGGATTTCGAACTTGGGATGTTGTCTACTTATTCCCAACTTGATTATCTAAGTTGGGGGTTTGCCTCACAGGAGCCATGTTGTAGGGTAGTTTCAGTATTCTGCAGAGTAGCAATAGTGCTAGAAGGACAAGGTAAAGAGGACAAAGCAGGAACATAGGTATTAAAATAAGAACCATTATCTTATGTGTCAAATTGGTAAGAGGAGTATCAAGGTGTTTGAATGATTTCCAACGTGTCCTTAGGTCTGATTGGCTCTTGTAGAGGTGATGCCACCTCATTAGTTATGACACACATTGTTTCAGTAAGGACATATTTACTTTGAGTGATGTGATTAAAATGGGATATATTAAATTGTGATTACTATCATGAAAAAATCACATAATATATCATGCTTAAGACACTAATCACAAACTAATCCAAAATGAAGTAAACAAAAAATAAATAGTGATTAGGCATGATATCATGGCTAATCACCCAAAGTAAAGGTGCCCTAAAAGTACTGTGTGGGAAAGGAGAAACTAGCGGAATAGTTTGAAGCTTGTGATGATGAAGATTTTCCTCTTCTTCACGCAATACTTGATGTTTTTTGTCGGGTTCGCTACGGTTACTTGTAGTGTATATGTTTCAATCTAATTGTAGTGACGTAATCGGATTATGTATTTTCCCAGTCACAAGTGAGTTTTAAGAATTCTGATTTTCCTTGTATGAGCTATCTGGAGAGCTATGGAGATCTTTACTAAACCCTGAGAACAAATTATGGACTGGAATAGTCTCTGAGAACTTGTCTCCTTCCATCTTTTTTTGTGTATTCTGGAACCCATGTTTGTATAACAGTCTTTTTAGTAAAATTAACATTAGGCATGTAAGAAGATAAATTAGGAACTTGAGGATCCATTGTAGTGTTCATCTGGGTCTTGGATGCATGAGACTTAAAAGACTGCGTCTCCTGTACCTTAGTTCTTCGCTTATCCTGAACAAATGACCATTGTGGCTGGGGGGTTTAATTCTTTTTAGTACCATCCTAAGGAATAGAAGATTGTGAGTGAGACCTTTTACAAGAAGCTGGAATGTGCCCTATCTCCCCACAGTTACTACAGAATGCCATGTGAACCTCATAATTGATCTGTTGAAAGTGATTATCAATTACTATCGCAGGTGGTAATTGTGTGGTGGTCCCTACTTCTAGACATAGTCTCGCATAGCGATCTTCGGATTGAAATACGTATGAGAATCTGTTTTAATAGGTCTCTCTATTAACTTCCCAATTTGAAATTATGCATCAAATCCAAAGTATTCGATAGGTAAGTTAGGGAGTTGCAGCAAAAGGAAGATAGACTTTTGTGATCATCTGAGGGATGAACCATGGTTTCCATTGTTGAATATGAAGATAAGAATTAAACAAAAACCAAGGTCCACCAGCTAGAGCCACAAAGTAGTTATTAGGATTACGGGCAAAATGGTGTTCCACATTAGGCGTAGGGAAGGGACGATTAGCCATTGACACAATAAGAGCTTTCCTCCAAGGTGAATAGAACTTATTTCTGTCTATATAGAAAACTAAATATTAGGAACAGAAGTAGGAAGGTTGGATATAGGGGAATTTCTGTAAAGTTGCTAGGTTCCCATTCACGAAGCCATGTGAGAAAATAGACATGTTTAGAATTATTCATGAGCCGTTGCTTGTACGATTGTGTTGTTGTGATAGAGGAGTTGGGGATGCTGAGAAGGATTATAGCCTGCTCTGTTTTCCTCCATACTCTTTGTATTTTGGAAGTTCATATCCTGCTGTAGTTGGGTGTTTTATCCACTTGAGAGGGGGTTCGTGAATTTGAAGGGAGTGTGGAAATAGGATGACAAGGAGGAGGAGGCTCGGGAGGTTTGGGAAGAAGAGGGGAATCAGCCGTTGAATGAGCTAGAATGTTTACTGTGCTCGCAGAGAGAGAGAGAGAGAATTTGGGACACACATTTTCCCAAGCTCCGGTTTTATTTCTCTTTTTTTTTTTTTTTTCATTCAATTAAAGTACCTATTATGAGATAGGAATTTTAATGATAATATTTAAAATAAATTATATTGACACTTAATAAAATTAAATGTAAACATATAAATACTATAGGTCTTTTATAAAATTATAATTATATCTCCTCAGGATGTAATTGACAAATACACCCTTCACTATTTAAATATAATTTCAAGAGATATCAATGTATTAACATTTATTTCATTGCAAAAAATGCAAATAATTGCCATATGATATTGCATTTGAGCAAATTATTTATTTAAAAAAAGTAAGTTACCCATTTTCAATATCACATTAGGTAAGTTGCATTAAACTCTTATTTCATTTGGGTAATTGAAGGATTCTGCCAACCAGGTGACAAAATTTTGTCCGAATCCAATCACAAATGGGAGCCATATTTGAATAGCATTCCGATGATTGGTATACATAATAAATTAGAAGGTAATAGAATTGTCATTCCTTAGTTGATTCAATTAACATAATTGATAATTAAAAAATAATGATTAGTAATAAAATAAAATTATTTTTATGAAAATTTTGCTCTTTTGTATTTTCTAAAAACATTATTTATTCATATTTTATTGGATATGTTGAATTCAATTATATAACAATGTTCTCAAAATTACTTACAGAAGGTTATAAGCAATTTATAAAACATCTAATATATTATTGAATATTTATTATTTATTTACGTAATAAATAATTTATTGACTCGTTGAACATATAAATTATATTTTTCTGCCAAAATATAAAAAATTTATTCGAATAATCCAATGAACTAATGTATTTAATCAGTACATCTACCATTATTTATTCAGTCTCAGTTAAAGAATTTTTTTGAATTAATAAAATAATTAAAAGTCAAAGCAATATCACTTTTTTCTTACCATGCATACATAATTATTTTTTAATACTAGATACCAAAAATAATCAAATTTAATAACAATTACAACTGAATATTAAATAAATACAAGAACAAAAAAAGAAAAAAAACTTTCATTCCTTAGATGTTGGGAATAGCTAATACCATGGTTGGGGAAGGGAATGGCTAATCCCTTATCCAAGGGAATAGAAATTCCCATGGGAATGGGGATTCCCAAACCTAAAGCATACCAATCAAAGGTATAGGAATGGACTTGGAAATGTCCATTCCATTCCCACTCCATTCCTACATACCAATCACACCCTAAAACAAAAGGGGGTTTATCATCTTGAATGGAACACAAATAAGTTTCTAGCAACCAATAACAATAACCTCAAGTTGCATAAACAATAATAATAGAGAAAGCAATGTTCTAACCCCATCATTACCTAAAAAAAAGTGTGAAATTCATTTTCACCCCTGTTATACGTGAAAATATAAAAAAAAAGTTTCTGCAAAATTTTAAATATTAAAAATCATCTCTATGTTGTGAACTTGTAAACAATGACTCACGTTGCTTTATGATCAACTTAAGCCTTTTTTTTTTAAAAAAAATAACTAAACTGCCCTACCTACTCAACCTTGTCAACTAGGGTCCGTTAAAATATATCTACAATATATATAATATATAAAATAAAAAATTTTATATAGGAAAAATATTTTTGTAGTCCGATAAATATGCTAAATATTAATTTTAGTCCTATAATAATGCTCATTTTTATAAATTCATTAAGTTTCAACGGCCGAAGTTTTGATTTTTGACCGGAAAAATGACATGGCTTGTCAATTGGGGGTTTTAGTCCTATGTACGTGAATTTAGAAAATGGGTTGAACGACATGTTAGATATAATTATATTATATGTGTTATTATAATTTACAAATTAAATTATTATAATTTATAAGAATAAAATAATTATTTTTAAATAATAATAATAAGCAAACCTCCCAACTCCCCACCCCACGGCTTGCTCCCCTTCCCCCTTCCCCACCCGCCTACGCTCCTCCGATGGTAGCCGCCCTCCATCCAGGCGACACCATCACCCAGATGTCGAGGGCAACCCAGGACGCCCTCGCCTACGATGGGCGACGGCGGTCACCCAGTGGTGAGGAAGGCGGGGGCAACGCCCTCCATTGCTACTATTTTTTTAAAATTTAATTTTTAATTAATTTAATTAAAAAAAATATTATGTTAATAATATTAATATAATTATATATTGACATATAAAATAATATTTTATTATTAATAAATATTTATATATTATTTTAAGATTTATCAATGTATATATATATATAATTCATTATGTAATATATGTATAATATTAGATATATTAGAATTGTAAAAAAAATGCACTTTTCAGACTCAAAATCTCAATTAACACACGTGTACCACACTCTCTTGCTTCAGGGAGTTTTTTTATTTTGTTTTCATATCATAAAAATTGTAATTGATATTTATTTTCTCAAATAAATTTATGAATATTCCCAATATCACATGCAGTCTCTGAATTATTTCCCATAGAAAAAGAAAGAATTCAACCTGTATGGTGCAATCATTATGCTATTGCATTCAAAACATTTATTTAATCCCTTTCGGGCTAAAAACTTGTAGGAATGGGAGACTTCTTAACCCTTTATTCCATCAGCAAAATCATCCATTTTAACCTTCGGCAAAGTCAAACCAACCTCTAATCCTCCCTCGGGGGCTCCCGCAAACGACATTCCATAGTTCTGTCCATCGATCGACAATGTTTCCAGCTTTCTCGCCTTGCCCCATCCAAAATCCATGCTGTAAATATCAACTACTGCGGATCCAGATTTTCAACACCTGCAAAGATTTTCTGTTGAGATTCAGCACCAGCACCTTGGTGGTGGAGGTGCGTCAGCCATTGTTGCTGAGATGAAGCTTGAGGATGAAGATGATGATTTCTTGGATACAGGCTGATTTTCGTGTTTTTTTAGTTTTACGTTTTCTATTCCTATAGTGCGTCTTATACATTTGTAAACAAGTCATTTATTCTTTGATTCATTGGGCCACATCAGACTGGTTAGTTAGAGGTGGTTCGTTTGTTGGCCGATTACTTGATGTATTTAAACCAGGGTTCAAGCTCTCATTCCGTAAATTTTTAGTCATTCAATTTGATACAGAGAAGAAAGCTTTCAGCCATGGTGTTCTTAACCTTTTCTTTCTTTTACCTCCAGTTTTTCATATCAGTAAAATTCAACATGGTATCAGAGCCTTCTTCATGAAGGTCTCTGCATACTTTTTCTTATTATTTGATTTCTCTTCAATTGCGCGTTTTTGGTGATTCCCGAAATGGCGGAAATTGTTGCAGCAGAGACATCCACGAATAGAGTTGTTGAAGCAGCTCAGTATGAGAAGGATGTGCTTTACATACATCCTTCTGAACATTCCAACCTCGCACTGACTTCGATGCCGCTGGATGGTACTAATTTTCTGGCTTGGCACCGTGCGGTTTATGTATCGCTCGGAACAGAAATGAAGCTTGCCTTCATTGACGGAAGTTTTCCATGTCCACCAGTTGGATCAACGCACTATGAGCAATGGAGGAGAGTTGATTTGACAATAACTTCGTGGATATGGAATTCGATGTCGAAAGACATCGTAGAAGCTTTTATGTATTACGCGACTTCACGCGAACTTTGGATTGCAATACAGAGAAGGTATGCCATAGTATTAGTAATGGCCCTATGGTCTATCAATTGCAGCGTGAGATCTCCACGGTGTCGCAACATGGTATATCTCTTACTGTGTATTTCACGAAATTGATGAAAACATGGAATGAAATTACTTGTCTCGCACCACCGCCTAAGTGCAGATGTGGTAAGTGTACTTGCGGAATAAATGAGGCTATCACAGAATCAACAACCTCTACACAACTAATGCAATTTTTAATGGGACTACACGAGCGTTATAACAGTGAGAGGAGCCAGATCTTAATGTTTGATCCTTTACCAGATGTTGAGCGAGCATTTGCTATGGTGTATGTAGTAGAAAAACAGAGATCAATTCAAGTTGAATTAGATGATGCTACCTCACATATGGCATGTCAGTTGATATTAAAGGACAATAGGAGAGATGGAGACAAGTATATGCAAAGGAGGAAATCATTTACTGATAAGCGAAATGTGATCTGTTTTAATTGCTGGAAGCCAGGACATTCACTAGATACATGTGTTCAGCTACATGGTGTGCCTGATTGGTATAGGGCATTGAATGATAAAAGGAAAAAGAACAAACATTTTGCTACTGTTGTAGATGAGAAACAACAGAATTCAGTGGTTGCTTCTTCTGCTAATGTAACCGAAGTAATGACAAAGCTCATTAAGCTTCTCCAAAAGAACAACACACCAAATGATCCTATCAGTGGCTTTGCAAACTATGTACGTTTTGATGAATAGTTTGAAGGAAATGCTTTTACAATTTCTGAAACAAACCTTAGTTGCTGGATTATTGACAGTGTGGCGACTAATCACATATGTGAAAATATTGCTTTATTTCAATCTCTTGCCCAGTCTTCTCATCCCCATTTCATACACTTGCCTGATGGTTCCAAAAAATCTGTGTCATACACTGGTGTGGTTAAGCTTAATGATTCTATCACGCTTGACCATGTCTTGTTCATCCCAAAACTTTCTGTTAATTTGTTGTCCATTAGTCAACTTTGTCGTAATAAGTCATATAACCTGCAGTTTACTCAAAACAGCTGCATTTTGCAGGACCTTGAAAGTAAAGAGAATCTGGTCCTGGGAGTTCAGTTCAAGAAGCTTTATGTCTTCAAACGTTGTGATTCAGTTTCTTTATCTTCCTTATCTGTACCTTTTGTAGATGTATATTGTGCTTCAACTCTTCATTGTAATCCATTGATTTGGCACAATAGACTAGGACACGCTTCATTACAGGCAATAAAACACATTCTTTATATACATTCTTCTGATGTAGTTTCTGAAGCTCCTTGTGATACCTGTCATAAAGCTAAACAAAGTCGTTTACCTTTTCCTATCAGTAAGTCTCACTCACTACATCCTTTTGATCTTGTTCACATGGATCTTTGGGGCCCATACAAAGAATCAAATATATCAGGTTGTTCATATGTGCTCACATTGCTTGATGATCATTCTAGGTCCTTATGGACTTTCTTGCTCAAACATAAATTTCAAGTACCTCATACTCTGGAAACCTTCTGCAACTTGATTCAAATCAGTTCAATAGAACTATAAAAGTCCTAAGGTTAGATAATGGGTTCGAGTTTTTAAACATGAACTGTAAGCTCTTGTGTGCCAATCTTGGCATTGGTTGAAAGAAAACATAGACATTTGCTTAATGTTGCTCGGGCTCTTCTATCCCATGCTTCTTTACCAATTAAATTTTGGGGGCACTCTATCTTAACAACCACTTACCTCATCAATAGAACCCCTACACAACTTCCGGGTTGGAAAACACCTTATGAGGCCTTGTGTGGTCAAGTTCCTAATTATCATCACCTCAGAATTTTTGGTTCCCTTTGTTATGCCACTAATCTTAGTCCATAGAAAACCAAATTTCACAACAGAGCCTTGAAATGCATTATGATAGGATATGCAATGCATCAAAAGGCCTACAAATTATTTGACCTGGAAAAAAATGTTGTCCTTTCTCCAGGGATGTTCAGTTCTGTGAACACATATTTCCTTTCACTCATATTGTCAGCGATCCAGCTCCTACTCGTACTCCTACTCCTCTACCACTGGTGCACTTACAGTCTCTAGTACTTGCCTCTTCTCCTACTGACCTTGGCCATCCTGTTGCTGATCTTCATCTGTTCCCACTTCTCTTATAGATTCTTCCTCTAGTACTTCACTCAGTCCACCTGTTCCTACACAAATACAAACTCTTCCACTTAGACGTTCCTCAGACACACTCAGAGGCTTGCTTGGCTAAATGATTTTGTCGGGAAAAAGAATAGTTTCGTCCTATAACTTTGGTCTAAATTCATTTTGATCCTTTATTTTTCACAATATTAATTTTAGTCCTTTATCTATCAAATCTACTTAATTTTGGTTCCTTAGCCAAATTAGTGACTATTTTGCCCTTCTATAGAAAACTCAATATAGTCCATACACATGCTCCAGTTTGGCCCAACATGCTTCCGTAATATTATTTAAGCTTTCATAAAGTCATACCTAGGTTTGACCCCCGGGTATCCAATCCTCGTTACGGACTTCCTCCAACCACAGCAGCCTCCTTCAGTACCAAGACAGCACAGCCCTATTTCGTTTCCTACCTTAGGGCGTAGAAGATAATTCTGAATAGAAGCTTAATAAAATTTGGGGAAAACAAGTTAGACAGAAGCCTTTTTTATTGAAGAAAATATATGAAATATTACATAAATACTATTTCCTCCCTTGGAGGAGACAACTATTTAGCCTCTCATATGGTAGAGGCTAGACTCTTTGGGGAAACCCCCATAAACTAGGAATTTGAAAAAATTACAAAGATAAAGACTTGGAGTGTTATGCTTTGAAGAGTAGGGGGAAATTTTTGATGATCCCCTTCTGCTTCGCTGCTTCCCTTTTTATAACCATCCGCGGACGTCAAATGCGGACTTAAAACTTGTTTTTGATGACGTCATTGCGTTCGTCATCTTGATGACATCATTGCTTCCGTCATCGTCCTTTCCAGCTGGTATTTCATAATGGCTTGTCGGCCATTCAATTACTAGCTGGCTCTGACTGTTGGCCTTTTATCGTTTTCTGCCGACAGTCTTATTTTCGAATTTTTACATTCGTCGATTTTTACCTTTCCTTGTAAAAATTCTTCCTTTTACCCTTATCCGGTTTTGGTTCGGGTTTCTTTTGGGTAACCCGTATCTTTGTTCCGAATAGTGGCTTTTCTTGTTTCTCGCAGTAAGGGCATACATGGTTATGCCATTGCCCAACATGCAGCATGTTGCATGTCTTCATCCTTGTAACCTCAGTTGCAGAAAGTTTGTTCTCCATATGAACATCCTCTTTTTCTCGAACATGCTTTTGCAAAATTCATACTTTTTCCCGTCATGAACCCCATAGCTCGTCTGGTGAGACAATGTCGTCTTCGCTTATAGCTGACACCAGTGGATCTTCTTCTGAGGCAGCTTTAATCTTGTTAAAAGCTACCATGTCCAATCTCTGCAGTTTGATGAAATGGAATGCTGGATGAGACCCTTTTCCTGCCATTTCTGGAGCTGCTGAAATGAATTTTAGCTCCAAGATATCTCCTCTTTTCAAGTGGGGATTGTTTTTCCATGAATCATAGACTGCCCCACTAATCCAGTCCGATAATTTGGAGATTTTCGGAAAACTTGGTGACATAGTATGAACTGAAGCAAGAGCTCCAAACTCATACCATTCTCGCACTTCTTCAGGTTTAGATCCTTCCATCATCCAGACCCTATTATATTTTCCAGAGGTCTCGATAATGGTCTTGCTTGGGTTAACTCCTTTGCGGGAAATTAATTTTTCCCACATCCGTTGATAAACCTGCCAAGCAGAGGAAGAAGAAGAAGATAATTCATTAGTATTAGCCTTAGAAGTGCCTGTCATTGGCCTAAGACTAATCTCTCCCTCTTTAACCCCAGAGGTGCTGGGTTGACTCGAATCATCAGAGGTTTGATCTCCCTGTGACTCGTTTGTCGCCGTTACACCAGAGTCTGGTGATGTCCTCTGCAAGCAGTACTTGAATCTGCCGCTACAGGTCTAGAGTCCTGTACTCTAAGGGCATGTTTAGTATCATGCTTTTTCAACTCGTTAGTCATCTCCGAAGATGATGCCTTCCGAATTGGTTCTTGTAGGTTGTTCCATAGTGAGGTTGAAGCCACCATGGTTGTTCTTATTGCGATCTGGACAGTGTCAAGATCAGCTCTTTGGATTTGTCTGGCTACTTAAGCATTTACAGCTAGCCGTCCAAACTTTTTGTTAAGCTCCTCGAGGTTCTCTCTGAGGTGCTTAAGTCTCAACATGATGGAGTTTGCTTCAGATGCCTCCATCTCTTGTCAGGAAATCTGCAAGAACATTTTCATGAGATTTTATAACAACAATATTTATACAATAATATTGGCATTCAGCTTGCCATCTGATAATACGTGCTTTCTCAATTTTAGATTCTAATTTGTTTTTCAAGAAAGCTTTAACGTTGGTATTATCAACTTTCAAAGTGAATTCTTTAGCAGTAAAAATAAAGACCACTTCTTAAAAGCCTTCCAAACCGCAAAGAACTCTTTCTCGTTGATGTGTCACACTTGGGTTTGTTGTTCAGTGAACAATTCTCCAGTGTATCTACAAGGCTCTTCCCCTGTAGTAGTCTTTTTCATGAGCACTGCTGCCTATCTATAGTCGTTGGCGTCTGTGTAGACTACCAATTCGTCCTCGTCTTACGGTATCGCAAGCTTTGGCAGATTATTGCAAACCTGTTTTAGCTCACGAACTCTTTGTGTATGGATTTCCTCCCATTTCCACTTTGTACTCTCTGTTTCCTTCAAAAGTAGCCAAAAATCCTTTCTGTATTTTGCGAGATCCTTTATAAAGATACCTGCAAAATTTACCACTCCCAAGAAGCTTTCTAAATGCTTCTTATCTTTGAGTTTATCGGGGAAATTGCGGATTTTCTCCACAATATGTTCCTGCAACTCAATACCTGGATCGTCAATCAGAATTCCTAAAAATTCAATTTTATTGACCGCTATAGTAGCTTTCTTCGCAGAAAGTACTAAACCTTCCTTGTAACATGCATCGGAAAATATCTCTAGATGTTTGATATGTTCTTTCATATTTTTGGATGCATTAAGTATGTCGTCGATGTAGACAAACATGAACTCGAAATAATCCTTAAAAAGATTATCCATTTTTCTCTGAAATATCTGGGGTGCATTAGCTAGACCCATGGGTAACACATTCCAGATATATTGACCTTGTGGTGTGGAGAATACCGTAAATTTCTTTGATTCACTCTCTATTTTAATCTGATAAAACCCAGACTTGCAATCGAATTTAGAAAACACTTTTGCACCTTTAATGTAATCAATTAAGTGTTCTCTACTGGGGATGTAATAACCATCAAATTCTAGTATTTTATTAATACCTTGATAGTTAATTACTAACCTGGGTTTACCTCTTTTTATCTCACCATGGTTTCTTACCAGAAATCCGGGGCTACTGTATGCAGAGATTCCAGGCTCGATGAGTCCAAGATTGATATGTTCCTTGATAATTATTTGCATATCCTTCTTATCCTACCATGTTCATCTGGATGGGTGTATCGAACATACTCATATTTGGCACAATTCTTTTCTTTTTGATCTTTGGGAGGAGCACGTGCTTTCGAGCTTTGTTGTTCCTTGTAATCGGGCTCAATCTGTATCTTCAATTCCACATTAGCATATTGGCAATGGAATGTCCAGAGGATTTTGTCGAGCACTGTAATCTTGAAATTTCATCTGGATGAAGACTCTTTGACATTTAGTTCTAAAGGAGAGTAAGGAAGAGGTAATAGGTTCGTTATTTTCTAGGCTTGAATATGCCTGTCGGTTTACAAGTCCATAGGTCTTTAATACTTCTAAAAAAGGTTCCTTGAGGCGTTTTCGGAAGATATATTGACGACACTCGCTCCTACCCAGATTCCTTCTGTGGAAGCCTATCTAACTTCGGGTAGGGATCCCCCTGTTGCCGCTCTGGAAATTTTAGATTAAGACCAAACAAGAACAGTTTATCCTGGAATTGTTACCTAGTTATACATCTTTCTTAATCCTGCCAGGGTAGCACTATTTTGGTGGAGGTTTAGTGTTGGCAATGCAAAGATCACGGACAGTTGGTTTATCTAGATACTAATTGAACGCCTCTTTAATACGCTCGACTCTCAAAACTATTATAGGATCTACATTTATCACAGTTGTGGTTTATGCCGTGTGACTTACTTTATGAGGAAAATTAATGCCTTTATACGGTTTTCTTCGACGAGAAAACCTAGTATCTCTAGAATCCAAGGCATATCCCCATTTAGGTTTAGTAAGTGACACGAAGATTCCTTAACTAGATCATTGGGTATATTTGGTATCCTGCATATAATGCTCCTTGCTAAATAAGTATTGTATCGCAGAACAAAGTTATCGTGGTGATTTTAGACTCGTCCCAAGAGATATATACAACCTCGTTTCAACTCGAAAGTAAAATCGGGACCGGATCAATTTTCAACGGATTAACGAGACAATTCGGTAAAGTCCTTTTTTTGTCTTTCAGCTGCCACTATCATGCGGATCTTTGGTCATTCACTATGTAAAGCATCATGCTATTGCGAGAGCAGTGAATGTTGCTTCATGAGAGGAAATCTTGGAAGAACGCCGGTTCCCATAGGAAGGAAATTCCTTGAGGCTATCTGATGATTTCTCACCATCGTTATTAGAGTATTAGGATCATGACTATTGTGATAAAATGGACTATCTATCCAGCAGCAGCAGGAGGAGGACAGGTGAGATAGTATCCTTCTCCTCTTTGGAGAAATGTCTAACTCAGGAGTTTTGGCTGTGGCTAAATTCCTCGATGATCAGACCTAAGATGTCTCAATATTAAAGATCCTCCTTGCGACAAATATTGGCTGTGCTGTGATAGTGTATGGAATACGAGGATCCGAGACAAGAACCATTACTCTCTAAGCATCAACAGAAGCATAAGTAAATCTAAATAAAATAATGAAGTATAGAAGTTCGATTTTAAGCGAGCTTGTCATAATCCGATCCTCAGCATTGAGAGTGGAGATTACCATTTGGAAGGATAAAGGAAGTAGAGAACCATCAAATCAAAGAGTAATTAATGAGCAATCCATACGCCGAAGAAATATCAAAGTTTTCCCTTGGTATTTCACTTCCCACATGGCGATGTCACTGTGAAAATCTTACTCGGAGAAAACTAATACCATTACCGTAATATCCCGTATCTTACTGGAAATGTTCCAGATAGCTCATCATGGTGACCTCAACAACCTGTAAACAAGAAAGAGTAAACCATGTAGGGTTGACGTATTTCTAACATCAATTGCCGATATACATAATTTGCAATATAATAGCTACAGTCTGCTAAGCATTAGGTATATACTAGAATATAGTCATGACATCGAGTTATAGAGAGCGAATAATACACCTATGATCATAGTCATGAATACACTATATAGAATTGTTCCAAAAAGTTAACTATGTATTATAAGCCGTGAGCAAAGTCCGAGTTGTCTACAATTAATAGGGGAATTTTTAGAAGGTTCAAAGAATGCTGCTCTTGATTATAACTTTAGCAGAAATTAAGACATAAATTTGCGCAGATGTGGATATATGCTCTAAACATGATCACTCTGAGACTCCATTAAGACCTACCAAAACTGTGTATGACTCCACTGTCCACTTTCACTTCATCTTCCCCTAATGTAGGCCTATTAAAGTGTCTATATATACTACTTCGATCTTCGCCGAAAGGAAGGAAAAATCGGGCACGGTGGCTAATCGTGCGAAAAAACTCAGTCCTTGAGAAGCCAGAGATCGAGGGGAGGTTCGATATATCTATAGCTATCCCATGCAGGACTAGCTATGGGGTTCTTTTTGGGCACCCATAAGGACTCTTTATTTAATAATTACGATATTCCGAGAGCAACACAAAAGGCATTGAACATCTTTCTAATTAAAAGGAAATATTCATCGATCCCAGGTCACTATTTTTCATTTAGATATGACTCGTGAGTTCTAACATATCGTTACATCTTGGTGACGACCATATTAATTAAAACCTCCTTTCTTAAGACTGCGAACCCTTCCTGAAAAACTTACACCAATGAAGTGAATTTGTAAATACAGATCAACTCAATCATAATTTAATCTCATAAGGAAGTACAATCAACTGAACTGAGTGAGTATGTTTCTCTTCCGCACTGCAAGAGTATATGAGCTATCCAAATAATAGGAAAGTTCCTAAGCTAATTTCTCCATACTGCGAGGAGAAAGCGAAGTTAAACTTAGAAATATAGGTTCTATTGACCATCTTATTATCATGGACTGTACTTTTTCTTTTAAAAAGAGCGATAATGAAGGGTCTAATAGAGACTTAAACTAACACTAGAAAATGCGTGTTGAGATAACACTATTTTTGTATTAAGAGACAAGACATGCTGAATCTTCAGGATAATAATAGGCGATACGCGATTAAAGGAAAGTAAATATCCTACAAAGGCTATCGAGAATAGTTGTTTTCATCATGCCATGGAAACACTAAGTAGATTCGAACATTATGATAATAGGCCGACTATAGTACTTATCCCGATAAAAGAAGACAACCTCAATTAACCGTCTGCTTAAAGTCTCATTACAGAGAATTCTATCTGATCCACATTAATTGATAAGAAATGATAGTTTCTTGTAATCAATTCCTCAAAGCCTCATTTATATATATATGAGTTATGACTTATTTTTATTTATATACTCTTTTGAGGAAGTAGGATCATTATATATGCATTGGCACTCATTGCAGTGGTACAATCTATGAGCGATTTTCAAAGTAGTAATACAAGCTGGATCTTCTGCTAATTTCTCTCTCTAAGCCTACTTAATTCTTCATGAAGCAAATATTTTCTTTAAGGAATAAGCATGAGCAAGTTTCGCATCACATTTCTCTGAGGTTAACATTCCCTACTGAATTATTTGAGAAACTCAGAGGAAACAGCGAGACTAGATACGTATTACAATTGAATGTTATAAATGGATGCTTTCCCTTGTATGAGATCTCTATAACGATCCAATCAATGGGAGTGTCTGTGAGCTAAATGAACAGGACTGTATCTTCGACATTCCTCCAATTACTGAATCATCCCAGGTCGATACCGGAAACCAGACTGATGGTTGGAGACTGTTGATAACCCCGCATAGATTTTCCATGGTTTTGTTTGAAGCACGACGGCAGTCATTTCCCTGGCAAAAAGAAATCCATCGACAACGGCTTTCAGAGTTTGAAGCTAATCTTCCGCAGCTGAATTATTTCTGATTGGTCTGAAAGATCCATCCGAATCTACTCTATTTCCTCTCTTAATAGACAGCGCTTCGTACTGCACAAAGAGAGAAGATCCCGCAAGATTACTGGTTGATAGTAAGTCGAGTTACCCCCTAATTTCGGCCATATGTATCAACAGACGCTGACGTCTAGTATGATCGTTCGTCAACGGCTCGACTATAGATAGAGAGTTTCTTATCTCACCGACTGTTCAGCGTAGAGACTGCTCTGAGCAATATGATCCTCTTGCTCCACATGTCCATCGAGCAGTTCACAGTTCATGCTAGTCCGGTATGGGCTTGTCTGAAAGTCTCCTTAGTACGGGTCCTTCCTGTGGAAATCGTGTATCCTGTTCGTCTATAATCTTGGGATGAAAAGCCACCCTTGTTGGACCGCTTCTTTGTCCAGATTTGTATGATCTGGGCTTTTGTGTAAAATTGGACCACCATACTACTACGATCTTTCGCCGCGTGGACAGAGAGATTCGTCCTTTGTGAGATTCCTAGAGTATGAGTCAATCTCTGTTTCCTCCTTTTCCCTAGCTGGCACACTGAAATATCTACCTTATGATATAACGTGAAAAACAACTAGTTAATTCCATAATGTGCTGCTACAACCAGTAAACGAGGAAGTTCGTTGTAAATCGGTAAGTATTCTCTGGCGGGTTTGGTACTCAGGCTTTTCTATAGAAAGTTCTAGGAATTGTTTCTTCTGGGTATGTGGATGCTTGACTATAAGTTAACTACTATTTTGTATTTATTTTTACTTGCTTAACAGAATTCACTTTGAGTTTGATATATGACCAACGGTTAAAGCTTTCTTGAAAACAAATCGAATAAATTAAAATTGCAGAAAGCCTTTACCACTTGTCTTGTAGTAGGAAAGCACAGATATCTGGCTTCAAGCTGAATGGCACTATTGACTAATTGTATAGAATCGCATTGTATCCCTGCAGGTATTTTGTATGATTGGATCAACATTTCCCTCCCAGAGACTGGGCAGATTTCAGCTATGACATTGGAGCTGCCCAACCTGTTCCTACTATAGCTTAACCCACTCTAAAAGAAATAACTTACGATATGACAAACAATGATGTACATTATATTCGTCTATTGCGGCAATATACTTCTTAATCAAGCGCACTAGATAAAGTGCTTGCTGCATGTTTAACTACAGTTAAGGCCTTTATCTGCTCTTAAGGAGCTTCTCTCAAAGTAATCGCCATCCATTCCGTAATAGCAAGAACGTATACTTGTATACCGACCCTTCAGAGCCGACTACTGCTTACAGTTTTGGAGGCACTCTTGGAATCTCCGGCACAAGGATTACATGGCATGTTATATAAGCTTGGGGTATTATCCCCCAATCCGAACGTACACAGAGACGCAATCTGCTACGAGAAGGAGCTTATACCAACTTAAAACTAGTCCATCTGGAATCGGCTATAGATCTGAGAGTTTTAATACTATCTATTTAAAGACTCGTAGCTAAAGTGGCTTGCTCGAAGAGCATATCCCAAATACCAGCTGCACTTGACATTGTTCCAGTTATGGCCGACTTCGCATACTAAACCACCACTATGGGTGTTGCGCTTCAAACCTCACTATGGCATAACAACCTTAACGAAGCAATCAATTTCGGGTTCTACACACGAAGTGTCTAACGTACAAAACGATTACAAATTCTGAAGGATCGAAGCTGTATATACGTAGTATAAGAAAAGCATCGATCACTACAAGTGCCCCTTAGAGTTACACGTATGGAATTCGTAGAAGTAGCCTGCCTAAGGCGGCGCATGAGGAGCATTGCAAGTACATTGCTTGCCACCTCGAGTGCATCAGCCACGAAACTGCTGGTGTAAGCGTGATCGACAATACCTGTAAGGGCTATGCATCGGGATTTGCGTCTAACCTAGGATTGATTGATCTCTCGAGCTTCAGAGACTCCATTCTCGCACCTCTGGGGTTAAAGAGGGAGAGATTAGTCTAGCCCCCAAGACAGGCACTTCTATGGCTAAATACAATGAGTTGGGAGTCTTCTTTCTTCGGCTTCCTAGTGTCTGCTCTGGGTCAAGCCGGACAATTTATTCATCTATGACTGGAGTTGGGGATTGAACATTGGTAGGTGGAATAGAGGGAATCTGTCCTCTTCCCGCTACATAGGAGTCAACTGACCAAAGCAAGAACATTATCGAAGTTGACCCTTTCTGGAGAGATAGTAATAGGGGTCGATGCATTGCTGGAAATGGAGTAGGCATCAAACCTACAATGAATGTGGGACAAGAGAATGGTATTGGCTACGCCTTTGGACGCTCTTCGCCTTCAGCTTCATACTAGATGGATCCACGCGAAGTTATGGGTAAGTGCCTGGAGCCTACTTCCCAATTGGTTTGAATATCAGGCTTGACTAATACTCACACGGATAAATTCCTCACATATCTGTCATCGAGAGACTGGAGCTTTGAGGGAGCATAAGAGTGTGGTCTAAGTCTAATTCCCGCGAAGTGAATAGAGCAATATTCCTGTGAGATTGATAATGACATCTGCTCCTGGTTCCATTCGCGATACCATATACAAGTGTGGCGTGCCCCATACGATATGAAACGAGGTCGAATCGAGGCATATCACGTCCTGAATATTGATAGATAATCATGATGGGCTCTAATCCCTGAGGTATCAATTTTGGAGCTTTCGGAGACGCTAACATCGTAGAGGGTCGAAGTTATGATCTTGGAGCTAAAACTAGTTCATTTCAGCAGCTTCCAGAAATGGCAGGAAAAGGGTGCTTTTTGCCTCTCATCCCAGCATTGCCATTCCATCAACATCTGGCATGAGAAATTGGACATGGTAAAGCTTGTAACAAGAGAAATTAAAAGCGCTGCACCGGTCAGAAGAAGATTCCACTTGGTGTCAGCTATGAGTCCCAAAGGAGCGGGCAGTAAGCACACTCGGCCAATTTCTAGCCGCCAGATCCCGATAAGCTGGACTATTTGGTTATTATGGTTCTGTCATCTAAGGATCGGAGTATCGCTATCCCGTCTGGCTCTTATATAAGCGTTGAGTTCATTTGTTAACGCAGAGTTGTTTCCTACCTGCAGCCTTTCGCGAGTTACTTCCGAGATCTGTCGAAGAAGTGGAATTAGATTTATCAAAATCCGTCAATTTTATTCTATATGTAGCTGTGATAGATCTGGGAGACATCTGATTCAATTTATCATCAGCAGAACAACTAGGGGTGCAGATTTCGATGGATCTGATTGTGGGGGCCAGCAAGGAATCTACTTTCATAGGTAAATGTTAGATACACTTGCTATGAACTAACTAAGTGCGTCCACATTGAGGCTGGGGACGCTGGTAATACAGCTACCGATACTTCTGGAATTTCCTCAGATCTATGAGAGATTTTGGGTATCGCCTCGGATGTATCTCCCTTCGCAAGCAAATAGTCTCCTTCCACTATCATTATATGATTTTAGAGAGAAATTGTTGACTGAAGGTAGGAGATTGCTGCAGCAAACAGCGGGTCTTAAGAGTATAGCATGTATTTATCGGCACACACGATTGAATTGCTCCATCGGCCAGGGCAAGGAATTGATGACCAGGTGTTAATTTCATATGGCCTTCAAAACGCCTCACCGCACACCTTTTCCGTGGTAAGACTGAAAGTGGCGAACCTCGGAGTTCCCTAGGTCCTGCCTGTTTCTTTTCTCTCTATTTTCGAAAATTGTGTTCATCTTTGCACTCAGTAACGGCGCGCCTGGATCTCCGTTGTGTGGAATTTCACAACAGCAATCTGTTCGATCAAATAAGGAGGAGGTGTCTGCCAGAGGAAAATGTTGCACTTATTGCGGTTCTACGTAAACAACATGGACCAATCTGTATCTGCAGGACCATTGTCGCATTTCATCACAACTGAGGTTAACACAGGATGAAGACTTCCTTCCATATGCATAACAATCAGAGGCAAGCTAAGAACAAAAATATGTTATCGCGCATCGGAGGACCAGAATATTGTAGTCTTATAGGGGATCTTTTTATGGATATTTCTTTAATCCAGAAGAGAATGGTCATGCCTGAGCAGATAGATGGACAATATATTCAGACCCAGGCTAGTGTTATCGTTGTAACTCGAAATTTTTGTTTCGGTTCCATTTATTGAACCGAGTCTCTCGGCATTACGTTAGTAGGAAATACCATGTAATATAGACTCCCTTTTAACTTCGGTAGAAATATCATAAGACAAAGCATAACAAGAGTTTCTCTTCAAATAAAACCCTATTCGTAGGGCTCTGAGAAATCAAAGATACGGAATTCCGGCGTTGGACCACATAATGCCAAAAAGTACCTACCGAAAATGCGACTAAAAATTCGTGGTTTTAAACTATAGACGGGGGTAAAACCGTCCGCACACCGGAGAATTGCCACAAGAGACGAGTCGAAGGGAATGTAACGGCTAATGATGAAGACTAGGAAATATGGAGAATTTTTACAAAGGAGAAGTGTAAATCGAGCCCTTGGAAGAGAACAACAATGGATGAAAGTGCTAAGTACCAATATAGTACACAGCCTGGGTAAGTCTAGCACCAATACGATAGATTGATGAAAATGCGTTGCTGGTCAGATAAAAAACACAGTGAAAATAGATCATAACGACGGCCTTGAATGAGTGACACCAACTGTTAGAAACGTATATACAGAGAGCCAACGCTAGTACATGTCGAAGCCCTGGTTGCTGAACAAGAGGTGTTCCTCAGTGACAGATTTAGAGGCTCCAGCTATGAGAATATGAACGTAGTGGTCGACCACCAAAGGTAAGGGCTAATTGATTGCGCTCAGATCAATAGATGTGTAGCCGAACGCAAAAATGACCAGCATCAATCTACAAAACAAAGTTTTGATAGATCCCGACCGATTTGATCGTCACGCGTTTTCTTGGAGTATCGATTGCTTTAGGCAAAAAAAAGGGAAGCGCGCGAAAGCAGAAGGGATCCATCAAAAATATAGGTTTTGGCCTCCCCCCTACTCTCATCTCCAAAAGCAACGTAGTTAGATGATATCATAACACCTACCGCTCAAGCTTATCGTTTTGTAATTTTTCAAATCTCCTAGATTTATGGGGGGCTTCTTTCCCCTCAAACAATGAGGCTACTTTTGAGGGAGGTCGAGGCACGCTCTTCAATAAAGATCCAAACTGATGGGGTTTCTGTTGCACCATATGAGAGGAGCCAACATATGTTGGGTTCTCCCCCACATTGGGGTCAGCTGAGCAAAATAGGTTAAAGAAATGATTCTAATTTTATGTGCATTGGTATAAATCAATTGCTCAATTATACACTTGTCGTTTAACTTTTGCAAGGATAATAAGTAAGAAAGGACTTTCTCCAATGTCCAGTTAATCACTTTACGTATGTATTCACCTCAAATTTTGTATTGAAGTTCTTTCCTACTTCAGAATTAATCCGTTACCAGATCTGCACATGACCAACTTACGCCTCTTATCAGGTTTAGTCAAGAAAATCTACAAACTAGCGGAAAATAGCGTGCGACTGGCACCTGTGCTGGTCTTGGTACTTGAACTATGGTTGTAGAATGTCAATGACAATTACATTAGTTCCTCTTACAGGCAGGTATGACCCTTTGATGAATGATGTCAGACATCAGTCTGCGAATCGCGTCTAAAGTCCTATTTACAGTAAACGCTCTTTACAATCGTAAGGTTATGGTTTGAGGGACAGCGAGATATTATTCTTAGCTTTGAGGCGTAAGAAACTTGCCAAAGGCAGTTTATTCGAGGAATTCGGGGGAGATTTATATGTTACTCTCTGCGGACAAGCTCCGGATATCAAGGCAGGTCCAATATCTATCACTCTTTAGGCTAACTTGCACATTAGTTGCTAAACTTAAAATAACTAGTGATGGTCATAAATCTGAAGCATGGTTGGGCAAATCCTGGCTAATCCAGAATCATACAGAAGATTATTGGGCGTTGCTGTTATACTCTTGTGTTTACCCGTCCAGATATTTTCACATTCGTTCAGCCATTACAAGCATGCAGGGCACCTGTAATTATTTCTTGGACTTCTATATTTATCTCAGAGTTCTCCGTAGTACAAGGCAAATAGTCACCTAATTTGGGGCCCTACCGTAAAAGGACCCCAAATATAAGTTAGACACCTTTGGGATAGAGAACACGAAGACTACGTATTAAACTATCTGTAGACAAAAATTATAAGGATGCAAGAATGAATTTTAATGAAGAGACTTCCCAACACCTTATATACAAGGGACCTCGCGGCTACTTAATTCTTTCCTTCTGATTCCAACTCTTTGATTCCAATTTTGAGCTCATGGCGTATTGTGACGCTGATTGGGCGTTTTGCCCTGATTCCAGAAGGTCTCTGTCTAGTTTCTGTATTTTTCTGGGTGGTTCCCTTGTCTCTTGGAAAACCAAAAAATAGTCCACCCTCTCTCGTTCGACTGTGGAGGCCGAGTATAGGAGTATGGCAGCTACTATTTGTGAATTGAAATGGTTGTCCTATGTTCTTGCTGACTTTGGCATTTCTGTTTCTTTGCCTATTTCAATGTTCTGTGACAACCAAGCTGCCCTTCATATTATGGCGAACCCTGTTTTTAAGAAGCGGAGGAAGCACATTGAGCTCGATTGTCACGTCGTGATGCATATAAGGATGGTTTTGTGGCTCCGTAGCATGTTCGGAGTTCTTTACATATTGCAGACTTGGTTACCAAAAACCTCCTGTTGAAAACCTTTGCTGATCTAGTGTCCAAGTTGGGACTGGTGATTCTGCACCGCAGTCCCACTTGTGGGGGGGGGGGGCGCTGCAGCACCTTGGTGGTGGAGGTGCGGCTGCCATTGTTGCTGAGATGAAGCTTGAGGATGAAGATGATGATTTCTTGGATACAGGCTGATTGTCGTGTTTTTAGTTTTACGTTTTCTATTCCTATAGTGCATCTTATACATTTGTAAACAAGTCATTTATTATTTCATTCATTGGGCCACATCAGACTGGTTAGTTAGAGGTGATTAGTTTGTTTGTCGATTGCTTGTTGTATTTAAACTAGGGTTCAAGCTCGCATTTTGTAAATTTTAGGCAAATAGAGAGAAGAAAGCTTTCAGCCATGGTGTTCTCAAACTTTTCTTTCTTTTACCTCCAGTTTTTCATGTCAGTAAAATCAACATTTTCTCCTTAGCATTTACCCCATTTTTAATCACATCTGCTATAGCCTCAGCCGCCAGAAAGAACCCTGCGTGATCAAGAGCTCCTCTTCACCTCCATGTTTACTTATTGAAGCCCAAGACCTTATAAACCCCCAATCGGGCTGGCATCGCCAGCGTAATGGTGGTTGGTGACGCCAATAAATATGCCACGGCCTGGAAACAGTGTTACCTGGACGGCTAGCAATCTGAGCAGTTTGTCACCAGATTCATCAGTTATCAGCTGCAGTTGAGGCATGAAATCGTAGAATATCAGCATCTCGAGCATGATTTCCCACAAGATTGTCAAAATCATTAGCAGACTTGGAGATTGATACAGAAACCGACTCCCCCGCCACATAACGGATTATAGGTTTCTTCTCGGTGTTTGAAGGTCAGACTAAATTGCCTGTAAAGGGAAGGTAGTGTTTGAGTGTTGGGGAAAGCGGTTCTTTGAGGTTTGAAACGAGGGACTCAAAGAAATAAACCTTAGAACAAGGGAACTTGTAGAAGAGAAAGCGGCGAGTGGGATGAAAATGCACCCAACAGATGTTGAGGAAAGTCAGCGGCAAAGAAAGCTCGGCCGCACCGCCGGGCGCCGGTGCAATTTGGCAGCTTTCGAGCAGGTTGGTCATGGAGCTTGAAACCATAAGATGGCAGACTATTTCATAGGAGATGAGGAGAATGGTCTTTAATAGTTAAAGCTTATTCAGTACTAGGGATGCAAGGAGTGTCGAGCCGGCTCGTATTCAAGCTTGGCTTAATCTCGATCTTCTTGAGCTCGAGCTCTATAAGTTGTGTTCGTGAGCTCGCGAGCCGCTTTTTATTTTTTTATTTTTTTTATGTACATTATTTAAGTGCATATTTAATATTGTATCAAGTTTGTATTTAAAATTCATTATATATTAGAATTATTAATCAATATATCTCTTATTTTAAGTTTATAATATAAAATATGGTATTTTTATTTATATTATTTAAAAATAAGCTTAAGCAAAAATTTAGTAAGTTTTGATACTTTTTTTGTAGATAAATATTTAAAACTCACTATCAATTAGAGTTATTAGCTAATATCTCATATTTTAGTTCTAGATCATATTTAAATATGGTATTGTGGTTTAAATTATCTAGAAACAAGCTTATCAGACAATTTAGTACATTTTGATAATCTTTTTGGTAAATAAATATTAATATAATGCATTAAATTTTATCGTTATAATTCCAATCAAGGGGTGTATCCTTGATTTTTTTTAGTACGTTTAGTATATACATACAGGTTATAGAATAATATGAAAAAACACAAGAAGTGAAAACTGTAAATAATTATTTACCTTCGTCGGTTTTCGTATGGCTACAAGCATTGTCTCCTCTCTATTTTTGTTTTCGGATCCGTCCACGACGAGATTTCGATCTAGAGATCTTCCAAAGACTAATACATCACCACTAATGGATGTGGGAATTTCATGCTACCAAAATCTGGACAGGAAAGATGAAAATAAAAACAATGCTATGAATTAAAGTGTTTTGATCTCTTTTTCATTTTTTCTTTGATCTCTAAGACCAAGAGAAAAACTTGAAGATGGAGAACATATAGGAGAGAGAGAGAGAGATGCACGAAATTTTAGAGTTTGCAGAGGCTAGTATGTATTGTGTGTGCCAAAGATTAGATGGAAGTATATATATGATCTAATCATGCATATATAAGGAGTCCAAACCTAGTTAGGCCCCAAAACATCATCCGAACCCTACCAGTCCCCTCACCCACGAAATTGGCCTCTAAAATCAGCGAAAGAACCCTCCAAAGTCTTCCTTGATTTAGCCAAAATCCAACCAAGGTCTTGGGCTTGTATTTAATGGATTGAACTCGATAAAGTCAAGCCCACGTCTCATGGACTTAAATTTAATCTAATTTAATCATAAGTCCAACATTAAATCCTTATCTTTTAATCTAATTAAAAAGATCCAAACCCATGCTCTCCCTTTGAATTTATAAATCCAATTTATAAATTGGACCAAACCCAACAAAATTAATTCAATTAATTTTAATAGTTAACTTGAAATTTCTATTAATTAAATTTTAAGTCACTCATCCAATAGATTGATCTAAATAAATGATTCAATCATTTATTATCTCAAAGATTAATTTAATCCAATTAAATTAATCTGAATATTGTAGAATTAATTTTGAATTCATTTCATCCCAATATAGTGGTAGGGTGTGACTCTTTAAGTTCACCCTCAACTAAACTTGGGCGTGTGTGACCACACAATTAATTAAATCTAATTTTATTAACTATTTCTTATTATCCCATAACTTGAAATAGCCTGTTACCATGGGTGGTCGTCTAGCAACAATTCATGGCACTAGAGACTAGGTGAATAGTGGGTGAACATATAGGCTCCGAATTAGCATGAGTATGGTCCTACAGTCAATCGTCTTCCCGCCTTAGTCTAAGGCATGAAATTGTCGGTTCCCATATTTGACTAGACAACTATGCTTAATACTCAAGACGCGTTTACTCTATTGATCCGATTTAGAAAATCTATCCCTAATCAATCAATCATTTTGGCCAAAAACTCTTACAATCTAAATTATCTCAGAGCGCATAGAAGATCTCTATGTCATATACTGACAAAGGATTGATCCACTCTTGTAAACCACCATCATTGATGACCATGCTTCACGACCTAGCCACCGCTTGCCATATCCAAGATACAGTATTCGTATGCACGTGACTGCCACAGTTAGGTAGGAACATGGAGGTATATGTGGACGACATGCTAGTAAAGAGTAAGGAAGCTCGTAGCCATGTGGAAGACTTAGAAGAAGCCTTCGAGGTACTAAGAGTATACCGATTAAAACTTAACCTTAGGAAATGCGCATTTAGGGTTAGTGGAGGGCCTTTCCTAGGATTCATGGTAACCCAACGAGGCACCGAGGCCAACCCAGCCAAGATCAAGGATATCCTAGACATGGGACTCCCCACCAATATCAATGAAATGCAACGACTGACACGAAGAATCGCCGCACTTAGTCTATTCATTTCAAAATCCGCCGAGAAGGGCCTACCATTCTTCAAAACACTAAGGAAGGTCAAGGACTTCGAATGGACAGAGGAATGTCAATAAGTATTTAAAGAACTCAAAGCATACCTGGCAAAATTCCCTTTGCTGGTGAAGCCCATACCCGACGACACTCTTTACCTCTACCCATCATCAACGTCCTAAGCCATTAGCTCTGTAGTAGTACAAGAAGAAGTTAGTGCTCAGAGACCTATCTACTACATCAATAAGGTCCTCAACGGGGCAGAATATCGTTATCCGCCATAGAAAGGATGGCCCTGGCCCTGGTCACCATGGCAAGGAAACTGCGTCCATATTTCCTTTCCTACCCCGTTGGAGTCAGAACCAATACTCCCCTAAAGCAAGTCCTAGGGAGACCTGAAGCATCAGGGCGATTAGTAAAATAGGGATAGAGCTAAGAAAATATGACATCTCGTATCTACCTCGAACAACCATCAAGGCCCAAGCCTTGGCCGACTTCGTATATGAGATGACAGGAATAAACCAAGAAGAGGTCCCCAAAGATAGACCCTGGCTTCTCCACATGGATGGATCCTCCACCATACAAGGGAGTGGAGCAGGCGTAGTGACTACCTCTCCCCAAGGGGAAGACATGGAGTTTGCGATAAAATTCGAGTTCAACGCATCAAACAACGAGGTCGAATACGAAGCCGTGGTACTAGGTATAAGGATGGCCTTGGACGCTGGCGCCTCCCACCTCCTGGCCTACTTTGATTCACAATAATAGTAAAACAGTGAACGGGGAGTACGAAGCTAAGGAAGACAAATGGTGCAATACCTCCACAGATATGAGAGTTAAAGACAACGTTCAAAAGCTTCCAGCTACAACAAATACCCAAAGAATAGAACATTAAAGTAGATTCTCTGTCAAAACTAACAAGTGCCTTGGAAGACTGCAAGACACGACATATCACCGTGCAACACTTGCCTCAGCCACGAGCTTCACTCAATCTCTCAAGACATTACATTAAACGACAATGATTGGCGGACGCCCAAAATACGGTGGATATACGAAAGACATGTCCCAGGAAATAGATAGGAGGCCACCAGAATAAAAACCTGAGTCCTCCGCTTCCTGACGCAAGGAGGAACGTTATACAAGAAGTCTTTCACACACCCCTTGCTCGGCTGCTTGTCCCAAGAAGAAGGCTTGCACATGCTCAAAGAAATATACGACGAATGTTGTGGATCCCACGTTGGGACCTAGACACTAGCCAACAAAGCATTACGAGCTGAGTATTTCTGGCCCACCATGAAACAAGATGCACAACAGTTGGTGAACAAATGCATGAAATATCAAAAGCATGCCACCCTCATACACCAACTTGTCGAACCCCTCAATGTCATTTTATCACCGTGTTCTTTCTCTCAGTGGGGGATGGACATAGTAGGACCATTACCACTTATAACTTAGCAAAGAAAACTCCTCCTAATTGCCATCGACTACTTCACAAAAATGAGTAGAGGCAAAACCTCTGGCCCGTATAACTAAAGGGAAAGTTATGAAGTTCATATGGAAGAACATCATATGTCGCTTCGAACTGCCCTACGAAATAATATCCGACAATGGCCGACAGTTTCAAGAACGAAGAATGCAAGACTGGTGTGCAGGGCTGCACATAAAAAAAAGATTCACCTGGGTATCTCATCCCAAGGCTAATGGGCAAGTCGAGGTTACTAACCGAATATTAGTGCTAGGCATCAAGAAAAGCTAGATAAGACAGGAGGTAACTAGGTTGAAGAATTAACCAGTGTTCTGTGGTCATATCGGACCAACCCTAGAGGTTCCACAGGGGAAAGCCCTTTCACCTGGGTGTATGGAACAGAAGCCATCATCCGAAAGAATTGTGAATACCTTCGCACATAATTTCAACAAAGAGAGTAATTCCCAGCTATTTAAAGAGCACCTAGACCTCGTATATGAACTTCGAGAGAACATTCATCCGAATGCAGAGATATAAAGTACGATGATAAAAGCCCACAACAAGAGGGTAAAAACCCATCATTTCCAATTTGGAGTCTTAGCATTGCGAAGGTTAGACACCCTGAAACCAGTAGGAAAGCTCGATCCCAAATGGGAAGGTCCTTACAAAATATCAGAGATAATCGAAAGTGGAGCCTATGTGCTAGAGGACGCAGAGGGTCGTACACTGAGCAGATCCTGGAACATACACAACTTAAGGAGATTTTACTCATAGTCGTAGGACCTCGTTCGGACCAGGTCCCAGGCACACGACAACCCGTTCACCTACAAGAAGCTCATACACCTAGGATCTCCTCTTACATTCGGCAATGCCATAAGCCGTCAAACTCTCAAACAAGTCTTAGAACTAGGACATTTGTCAATCCCCAATAAACGTCCTAAACATACGACTCCCAAAACATTTCAATACACGTCCTATACCAAGGACTCCAACTAGACCCCAAGCTTGGACCACCCCTCGAATCTCAGATAATGTCCTGGACCAAGGACATCTCTCTCAAGGTTAGCCAAAGCTCACCTAAACTTATATATGATAAAGGAGCACTCCCTAAAGGAATAAGCCTTGAAGAAAACAAAAACCAGACATCTGTTGAGAATGTGAGACTTCCTATTCTAGATCAAGGCTATAGCGCCTACAAAAACAAAAGACCGAAGGGTCACTCATTATTATTTTACCTTGTAACTTTATAATAATCATACTAACACATGCAGTAGGAAGATCAATATAGCAAAAAAGAAGCGGGATGTATTAAAGCTAGAACAGGCAAATAAGTACGGGGTAGAAAAATAAATTGTCTCATCCTCACTCCAAGTGAGGAAAAAAAATAGGAACTAAAAGAAAGTGTTTGTAAGATAGGTATATATGAAGTCAAATTACCTAAAAAACGGGGCCTTTCCTTGGGTATCATCAGCCACCTCCTCCTAGGGAGTGGGAACATCTTTAGCCTCAGCCTCCTTTGGGGGACCTGGAGCATCTTCCACCATCGGCACAGGCAGGATCCCCTCAGAAGCCCCCTCTCCCATCGCGGCCCTGAGGACCTGGTCAGTATCACCCTTCACCTCTACCTCCACTGCCTCTAGGATCCGGTTTAGTTCCTCTTCTGAAAGAACATACCAGGTCATGACTAGAGAGTCCACAAAAGCAGTTAAAGCCAGAGTAGCGAGACAACAAAAATCAATACTTGAATCCATGGGAGGAGGTCCAATAACTGAGATAGGCTGACCAAAGGGGCCTGGGGCTGTATCCAACACTGGGTCAAAATTTAGGAAGGCAGCATCTTTACCGGCAAGAGGGCAGCCATGACGAGGAACTGCTGACGGCAGGCTTCGAAAGCAAAATGAAGATAAGGCCCACCCACCAGAGCTACCTCTTTCTTGTAGTCCTTGGACTTCTTGAACTCAGAGAGGCAGCTTGCCCAATATGCATCCAAACAGTTCCTTCCTTCCTCAGTATCGAGGAAATCCTTACAGGCCTGGTCCGCCAGCATTTGGATTTCCTCAGCATGGTCCTCTTTCATGGTAGCTATCTCCCTCTAAAGCTTTTTAACTTCCTTCTCTGCCTGCTAGTACCTAGCTATAGCTTTCTTCTTTGATGCTCGAAGATAGATCGCCTTCCCTTGTAGACGCTCCACCTGCTCCCCTAACCTATGCCTCTAGGCCTCTCTAGACTCACCGACAGGACGCGACAAAAGTTCCCCTCGTAAAGTCACAACCTGGAGCAAGATAGGGAAATCAAAAGAGAGATTAAAACGAAGGAAGAGCAAGAAAAAGACCAAGTATGGAAACATACCTTTGCAAGCACCGAGGACAGCATCCTCTTCAAATCCTCGCGGGACACCGAGGATAGAAGGCGTCTATCAGAGGAAGTGACTGCACCATTTAGAATGTCGGTGGCTCGGGAAGAGGCCGCCTCCCTCTCAGAGTCCAACATCAAATGATCATACACCGCCCCAGCTGGAGAAGAAGGAGAACGGGAAGATCCTCCCCCATAATCTTTAGAAGGAGGAGGAGGTGTAGGAATATTGCGAGTAGAGCTAATAGGAGGGGCCGCGGAGGAACTCGGCCTCGGTCTCTTTGAAGTCGACCCAAGCTGAGCAGCAACAGAGCGTTTACCTCTCTTATCTCCAGAGGAGGAGGCCGCCCGGGAAGACCTAGTATTCGGAGGCATAATAGCAGCATGATGTTCTTATCTAAGAAGCTTGTTGAACATGATGTCGTCTGCAAAAGCAAAAATCCACTCAGATAATACTTCAAAGAACTCACCAGGAAATATACAAAAAGCATGACAGAGATACCCAGCGATTCCCCCAGGGGTTCGACTCGAGGACTTAACCCGAAATGGCTCAAGAGCCTGTCCTCGGTCATGAGCTTACAATCATAAGGGGACTCATTTAATCTCTCAAGAAGGCATCAAAGGTTGGGGGATCTATCATCTAAGGAAAAAGGCAAGGCAAGAAGGGCATCATCTATCCAACGATCAGGGACAGTCCAAGGCCTAGGCGGAAGGACAAAGAAGAAACTCCCTTTCCACCGCTTGCGAGGAGTAGGAGCAGGAAGAAAGGAAACTCCTAGCCTAGGCGTAAAATGAAGGACGCTTGGCTCGGTCCTCTTCAACTGAAAGCACTGTGAGAAGATTGTAGTAGTGAGGATGACGCAATTAAATTGAAAATTCATGGAAAAATCAAATAGAATGCGAAAAGAATTTGGTACTAATTGATTCGAGGGAATGTGGAAAAGACGAGAAACTTCAGAATAAAATGAAGGCAAGGGAAATCGCAAACCAGCCCGGAGTTGGAAGGAGAAAAAACTCATATTATTAGCGAGAGGTAAACTAGGATGGTTGTCGGGGGTAGGGACGGAAACCGTAAAATCCGAAGGAATGGCGAATTCCTCCACCAACTGATTAACCTCATCCCAACCCAAGGAGTAGGGCACCCAATCCGACTCGGAAGGGCGGGATCCTCTTGTTGCTGGCGGAACTTTACTTTCCCCAGGCCTTAGGCCCCCCTCACCTTGGGAAGATCCTTCCCCCCACTCATTGTCTTCCTCCTCTTTTCTCGAGGACCTATTTAGAAGCCAACGAGCGGCTTGACAAAGACTCCATCTCCGGCCACTTTCACGAGCAGGAGGATTAGGACCCCACCCTCTCGAAGTGGCCTCAAAGGCATCCTCACCTTCACCTATAGAATCCCCCATAAACTGGACCGACCTAGAATCGAAGGACATGACTACAAGCCAGCAGAAGAAAAGAAAATACTAATAAAAACACCACAAACCTGAAGAGAAGAATGCCCAAAGCAAGAAAATGAAGAAAGGAGAGAAAGAATAATGCCTAGAATAAAGAAAGTGGGGTTACAGGCACCTCGTCTAGGTAACCGCCCTACAACTGAACAGTTACCAAAGACGTGGGTGCGTGAGAAGATCCAAAGCCGCCCACGGGCACTTAGAAAAAATGATGACTAAACATTTGTCAGGCGTAGGCCTGCTAGGCTACCTCTTTGCCAGGCGAGAAAATTAGGTGGAGAGATTTGAACCACAGGCTTCCTATATATTCGACATGGCCTGGGACTGAAGGTAAGCACTATCCACTCTAAGCCAAACGTAGGGCGACCTAGGCCATATTTTTCTTTAGAGTGGGGGGGACTAGGTGATATAAGTATATATTCCCAGGCCCAAAGGCCAAGAGTCGAAGCAGGCCCTAACGGAGATTTCAACCCAGGGATCAGGCCCAGGAAAGCAATCGGCCCAGACGATCATTCCAGCCCAGGTGTCACATGACCAGCCAAGCCGAATTAGGACAAGGATGCCTGAACACAAGAATCTTAAGTCAACTAGACTCATGGTCAACCCAAACTCTCGCTTCACCTAACAAACCCCCAAAATCCAAGAGACCTAGACCCTAACTCTTATCCGTTCAACCACCCCCGGTCCCCCCCCCAAATTCAAAAGTCCCAGATACTCCTCTTCAAACCTAAGACTCTCCGCTATAAATACAAGGTCCCTTCCTCAAATCGAGGTTCCTCCAGGTTCTATAGATTTTCACTCTTGTCTTTATCCCATATTAAGTTCTAGGGCTCTAACAGCAACTGTTGCTTATATTATTTTTTATGCATTCATCTATTTTATCTTTTAACCGATCACTGACTTAGGCGTCATAGTGCTAACATATTTCTTGCAGGTCCCCTCAGTTAGACTTGTATCATTTCGTGGCCCAAGCTATCTGCATCAATCCAATGAATTTGTGCGCTTCCGTTACATCAATACTTAACTATATAAAAAAATGAAAGTAGATATATACATGTATTTTAACTTTTAGAGATTGAACAATGGTAATAATAGAAAATATATAATTGAATGAAAACACAAATAAATAAGAGTTTATTGGGACAAAATTTGGGACAGAAAAACCGTTATAATATAGCCGTTAGAGATTTGGGACGGACTTTGGGACGGATTTGGGATGGAATTGTGGGATGGAGTTAGGGATAGTTTGTTGGGACGATATTTGCGAGAACATTCCGTTATAAATTTTGGACATCTTCAGGTCATCCCAATGTCGCTCCAATGTTGGGACGGCTTTGCCGTCGTCACAAATGTCGTCCCATACTATTAGTCACCAAAATTTTAGAACGATATTGGACGACGTCGGATGGTATTATTCTTTGTCCATGTTGGGACGGAGTTTGGGACGATGTTAAGACTTTGGGACGGTGAGTACTAAAGCAAGAACTTGTGTCCCAATTCCCTCCCAATTTGGGACGGATTTTGGTATAAATATTAGCCAACCAAAACATCCATCCCAATAAAAGCTGTTTTTTGGAATGTTATTTCAAGAGATAATTATACTTCCATCTCCTAAAGTTTAGTGTAATTATACATAGACATCCTATAGTTTGAAAAATTAAATCTAATAACCCTAAGGTTTGCTTTCGTCTAACAAATAAGTTCCTCCATTACTCATATTTATCAAATTTGCTGATATTAACAAAAAATAGGAAAAAATCCATATTTATCCCAAATTTACTTATTACTGATTTATTGCAGGTCAAATAAATATTTTTATGCTCAAATTAATTTTATACATCTTCACACATTAATGCATCTAAGGAGGTATATTTTCACCGTTACAGAGATATTTTAGTCAGCAAAAATTTGTTTAACCTGCAATAAGTCAGTTATAAGTCAATCAAGAGTAAATTTTAATTTTCATTCAAAATTCTTTTTGTTAATATTAAGAAATTCAGTGATTTTTGATTAACGGATGAATCTATTTGTTAGACCAAAGCAAACGTAATGAGTATTAGTTACAAATTTTTAAATCACAAGAAGTTTACGTATAATTACACAATTTTTGGGGCAAGTGTAACTATTACTTATTTCAATAAATAATAATAATTTTTCACTAATAATAATAATAATACTAATGTGAGGATATTTTCTACATCCCTAATGACGCATTCCCAATATAGAATAAGACCTATAAAAGGCCAAGACCAGCGACAACATGGAAGGTCTACACAGCTCAAAGTAAGACCTTGAAGGACCTATCATATAAAGGCATTCGAAGGTCATCAGAGACCTCTGAACACAGAGGACAGGATGTCAGAAAAGCACTGTCAGTGCCACCCGTACTACTCTGTCCACACAGTTTTGGTCCCCTGGACCACCTCATGTCTTTATCAGTTGGGCTCGTACAGTCCACTGCTCTCATCGGATCAGAATCTGATCTAAATGAGCTCTTTCAAATCATACAAATCCACCCTTATATATAAATGGCTCTCCAACTCTAGAACCAGGTTCAGACACTCTATCTCACATACATGTTCACTCAATATTCCTGGAATCGCTAGGATTCCCCCGGCGTGGCTTTTATGTATTTTTGTCTTGCAGATCCACCTCGATTCCATAGAACCTATTTGGACATTGATCCTGAGACCTTTGTCACGAAGAAGCAAAATAACTCGGCCCGGCTGCATAAAAAACCATCCTCTGCGCTCAATCCAAATGTTGTTCATTACCCCATTGTGGATAATTACCCTCAACATGGCCAGCTGGGGTTGGCTCCTCCAACACTTGAGGGATACTAGGAGCCTCAAAATAATCCTGCACAATATTCTCGCCATGCGAAGTCCAATTATAATATTTTGGTATAAACTCTCGCATACACAAATGATAACTGACTTCGTCGGGTGTTCCAAACTTTGTGTTTTTCCACTTTCGGCAAGGGCACCTAATTTTCTGTCCATCCATATGTCTATGCTGAGCCTTAGCCCATTGTATGAAAGTCTTAACCCCATCCTCAAAGTCTGGTGTAAGACCTGCCCTCCCCAGAAAGTTCTTATTATACATTCATCTCCTCAATTTTTGTAATATGATGATATATATATAACTGCAAATTCATACTTTATTAAGCTACTTTCTAGCATTACACTTTATTAACTGCATTACACTACTTAATTAGGTGAATACATGCATATTAATAATGTATATTAAATAACATATATAGTTAAAAATTAAAAACGATCATAAAAACTAATTAAATCACTAGGTACGTAGCAAAATATAATTAATTTAATTAAATACTATAGTACTAAATTAGTCGTTGTTACCTGGTTGACCAACTCGAAAGAAGATCACCGCTAGCTAAGCTATAGTTGATCGACGGTCCAAGAATTTGAGCAATATTATTAAATATTAATTCAAAGCCACTCAAGTACATATGCGAGAAAATTCGAGTATTGAGAGTATTTATGGTTAGTAAGATTTTTTAAAACAAGAAATATAGTGAAATGAAAACAACTTACACATATATATAAAATTATTTGCACCGACTTTTGCAACGGATTTTGAAACTCCTAATACACAACAAAAAAAATGCGATTTGTAATGGCTTTTTTGTAACGGTCATAGGCCGTTTCAATTGGCATGGCTTTTGTAACGGTTTTGTAACGGATCACATGTGCTGACGTCATTGGGGTGGTAAAAGATTTTATTTTTTTTTTTTTGTAACGGCTATAACCGTGCCTAAGACCATTACAAATTTTGTATTGTACCTAAAACTGTTACAATTTATTGGCCGTTACTAATTTGCAGCGGCTTTTGTAACGACTTATTTTTTTAATTTTTATTAATTTGGCCGTGACAAAAGCCGTTACAAATGCCGCTCCAAAAATATAATTTTTTTTTTAAATTTATTAATTTGAAACGACCAAATTATCATGAAAATCATTACAAAGATCCTTACAAAATAAGGCTGGATAAATGTGGGGAAATATTTTATAACGGCCTATTTAGAATACGCCGTTACAAAAGTCGTTCCTATTAAAATTTTTGAAATCAATGCCAAAAAAATAGTGAGAATATTAAATTCGAATGACCATTACAAAAATCCTTAGAAAGGCCGTTACAATTATGAATTACATGGGCCATTACAAAAGCAGTTACAAAAAATGAGCATTTTAAAAATTTCAGGTTGAAGAATACGATATCTTTACATCCGGAAATCCTATCCATACCAAATTTAAATGTATACAAATATGTGTCTATTAAATCAAATCATAAGGTATGATTTTAAATGACATGGCCTGATTTAAAAAACACCGAGTTGAATTATTACTATTACATTCTACGAACAATATTTCGAAATCGGTATACCCAATAAGGCTACAATTTCGCCAAATGGATTATTTTACAAGTATGATCATATCTAACAGTTGGATCTTAATTTTGTCGGTTTGATTAACCCATTCAGTTAAATAATATAAAATGACAGTTACATCAATATAATACTAATATTTATGAATATACAAATTTATTGCAAATTGCATACATGTATCAATGTCAAATACATCATTTTTATTTTTTAATTTATTTCAATTATATTATTCCATATAAATTGTTCGGTGCCACAACACACAATTGTCGATCAAACGGCATATTTTTTAAAAGTTTTTTAAAAATAATTAAAAGAATTGGAACACCCTTTGTAACGACTTTAGGAACAATGAACATCAAAGCACGTCATTTTCATATACTGTAACGGCTTTTGAAATGGATTTTGTAATGACTACATTACACGGAATCAATTGTAACGATATTTGTAACGGCCTTTTATATTTTGTAACTGAATTTGGAATGGTTTGGCCATTCCAAAAATTATATATATATGTACAACACTTGCAGATTTTTTCTTTCTCCCCTTCCTCTTCTTTCTCTCTCTTTTCTCTTTCTTCTCTTCTCCCCCAAAACCCCCACCCCGCCACCACCAATCCCCACCACCAATTGCCGCCACCAGTCACCGTCGGCCACCACCTCCCTCCCTTTCTTCTTCTTCTTTCTCTCTCTTTTCTCTTTCTCCTGTTCTCCCCCAAAACCCTCCTTCCCCGCCACCACTCGCCATCCGCCGCCACCACCTCTCTTTACTACAACCAGATTTTATTTTTTATTTTTATTTTTATTCTAAAAATTTGTGTATGTTTTGAGTTTATTAGATGAGAGTATGGTGGATGATGGATTTATTTGTTGGATGGTGTTGATTATTTATGAATTATTTTGTTGATTATTGTTGTGAATAATTTTGTGAATATAGACTATTTTTGTGCATAATTTTATTGATTAATTTATTGTGAATAATATTTGTTGGATGATATTCAATTATTGGTTAATTATTGATGAAATTCGTGTACGATTCTGCATTATTAAAAAAAGTTAAAATTTTGCAAAATTTCTGTAATTTTATTAAAATTTTAGAAATTTTTGAAGCATTTCTGAATTTTTTAATTTCTGAATATTTAAAAAAAATTGCCAATTTTTTAAAATAACTGATTTTTTAAAAAAATTCTATAATTTTAAAAGACTTTCAAAATTACTGATTTGTTTTTAAAAATGTGTAATAAAAAAAATCCAAATTTTTAATAATTTCAGAAATATTTTTTAATTTTTGGAATTTTAAAAAATATATTTAGAAATTTTTAAATTTAAAGAATTTTTTGGAAAGATGTAATTTTAAAAAAAAATCCAAAATGATGTATGAATTTTTATTGTATATACGTTGTATGTTGTATTATTAAATTGATTGTATATATATTGTATGAATATAATGTATGTATATATGTTGTATGTTCTAATTAAAGTTTCTGTAAATTAAAAGAAATTCAGAATTTTTTCACAACTTTTAGAGAAATGATGCACCTAAATGCAATTTTTAGAAAATTAGATGGCCTTAATTTAATTTTAGAAAAATAGGAATTTTATCAAAATATTAGAAAATTATGAACTACAATGCAATTTTTTAGGAAAATTATGCACCTAATTGCAAGTTTTAAGAAATTAGACGACCTTAATGTAATTTTGGAAAAATAGAAATTTTATAATGATAATAATAATTATTTTTTTGTGATTTCTAATCATTTTTAACAATGATTTTGAATAGGAGGCACAACTCGGATGCCCTATCAATCCGAACTAGCCCGACTGTCTAGTACCCTATCCAGCTGATCTCCGGCACCCGACAGCGACGAACATGCGGCCGCAGAGGACCACGATATAGATTAGGATTTTTATTTTAATTTTATAAAAAATACAATTTTAAAATAACATTTTTATTTTATAATGAATTTATTATTTTTTTGTTATATTATATGTTTTTTAAATGATATTGCCCAATTTAATAAAAAATTATTTATTTGATTTTACAATATAATTAGTAAAATATATTAAAAAATTAAATTAAATTAAATAAATATTAAAATTAAATAAAATAAATATTAAAATATATTATATTAATATTAATTTTATAATTGCATTTGTAACTGCTTTTGTAACACATATACATTGGACAAATTTGACAGGTCGTTACAAATACTGGTATAAAGGCAGTTACAAATTCAATTTAATTGAGCCGTTACAAAGGCAGTTCCAAAATTATTTTTTAAAATTTGACAGAATTTGTAACGGCCACAGTTAGCCGTTACAACAACCGTTACAAGTTGTAATGGCTTTTCAACTAGCCGTTATAAATAATTCGTAACGATTGTATTAGCCGCGGTAGGCTAGGCTGTTCCAAAAATCATTACAAATAAAAAAAGCATTACAAATTAATAAAAAAAAATAGTTACAAAAGCCGTTAAAATGATCTTTTTGTAGTGATATAGCCGTTGAAAAGTAGTCGTTTAAAAAAATAGCCGTTATTTTGTAACGGCTGTTGTAACTGCCGATTTTCTGTAATGAAGTTTGGAACAGTTGTTGTAGCAGCTGTTGTAACGGTTTGTATTTCAACAAAAAAATTCATTACAATAACCAAGCCGTTACAAAGACCGATGCAGTATTGTAATGGTCGAATAATTATAACGGTTTTACGCACAACACACACAATTTCTAACGGCCTTAGGCACGATTTTTGGCCGTTACAAAAAAAGAAAATTTATTCCCCCCTATGACGTCAGCGTGCGCGAACCGTTACATAGCAGTTGCAATGACTCGTTACTATTAGCCGTTCCAAAAAAGCCGTTACAAATTCTATATTTTTTTGTAGTGATATGTATGACTATATCATATATACTTACACCTAACCTTACTCACACATACAACACACACTAGCCTCAAATTCTCTCCCAAAATTCGTCTCCCTCTATCTCTCCCTATTTCTCTCCATCTTCTTTTGTTTTTCTTTTTGTCATAGAGATCAAAGAAAAATAAAAGGGTGATCAAAACACGTTAATCGGTAGTGGTCGTTTTGATCTCCACTCTTTCGTGGTCTTTCTTGCTAGTACGAGGAGACCAAGTTGTGCAGGACGAAGGAATCAACACTTGTAGTTGTGCAAGAAAAATGACGAGGGTAACTTTTGTTTATGTGTTCCCCTCCTTTTGTTTTTCTTGTTATTCTTGGCCTCAGTTTATTTTGTTTGTACACCGAACGCTAAAAAAAGATTAAGGTTACACCTCTTGATTGAGATTTAATTGAATGTTTAATTGTTAATTTTTTAATTTTTTCACCCTTTCGCCTCGCTTCCCGAGCCGATCCACTCCCTTCAAGTGGTATCAGAGCCCGGTTCTGTGTATAGGATTAGAATTCAATGTGGTGGAGTTTTTTAGCAAAATCAATCGGGAATGACTAAAATTTTTATAATTTTTAAAGTTATAAGATCAAAATACAAATTTTAATTCAAATAGGATCAAAATTGGCACCCTTAAATTAGATGACAAAAATTGCATTTTTTTCCTTCCAAAACATGTAGTAACTGCATTTTGAAAATGTTGGCAATTCTCACTTCTTGAAAATGAACTTCTCTATTTATTCAAAGTCCATATAATATTAAGGGATGATCATATTGCGCTTCCCAGAGGAACACAAGTTTTGTATGATTTTAAAAAATTGTATTTAATATCCTTGATGTTGGTGTTCATCTAACAAATTATCAAAATTCACAAAATTGATGAAAAATATTAAAAAAAAAATGAATAAAAAATTATATTTATCCCTAATTAACAATTGACCAGACTAGCCTTATAAATATGATGATTATTGTGTGTGAAGATGTATATAAGGATTGTTTGATCAAAAAAAAAAATTATTTGATCTACAATTAATCAATAAAAGCCAATCGATGATCAATATAGATTTTCATTCGATTTTGTTGCTAAGATTTGCAAATTTGATAAACTTTAAGTAATGAAAATTTTTATTAAAGAAACAAAGGTCAGAAATAATAAATATATTTTATCAAATTATAAGAAATTTAAATATAATTACGCCAAATTTTAAAAAATTGATGTAATATGATGTAGCAAACATCAACCACTTTCTCAAATCGACTTCCAGAAATAAGCTCTTAGTTTTCATACTTGAGGTCCAATAATAGCCTTATAAGGAGTGTAGAACGTGCTAAAAATATCAGAAGAAATCAAGTACAGGAGCCACAAATTTATGTGGTTTTAAGAGGAACTACTCCACTTCCTCTACATCCACTAGTCTATGTTACTCTTACTAGCATGAAATGCTTATACAATTATAATAAGGGATACTTACACTCTTTTTTTTTTTTTTAAATTTAATGTAATTACACGTAAATCTTTTATAATTTGAGAAATTATATCTATCATTTATAAGGTTTGCTTTCGTTTAACAAATTAGTCCATCCGTTGGTCAAAATTAATCGAATTTGTTGATATTAACAAAAAAAATTAAAATATTTACGTTCGATCGACTCATTACTGATTTATTGTAGGTCAAATAGATTTTTTTATGATCAAATTACCCTCATACGTCTTCACGCGTTAATGCATATGAGAAGAAATATCTTCACCGTTATAATGATAATTTAGTTCGAAAAAAATTATTTGACCTACAATATGTCAGTAATAAATCAATCGAGGATTTATATCAATTTTCATTTATTTTTTCTATTAATATCAACAAATTTAGTGAATTTTGACAGTAGGAGGACTAATTTGTTAGATGGAAGCAGACCTCATGGATGCTAGATGTAATTTTTCAAACCATAGGGGATCTACGTGTAATTATACCAAACCTCAAGGAGGGGAGTGTAATTATTGGGTTTTTGCACCCACAGTGATGAGCCCATTATCATAAAGAGAAGCATAACATTACAGAAATAATCAAATATTTAGATTACAACAGAAAATTATAGAAACATAATAAGAACCTATACAAATCTCTCTTACACAAACCGAACAACAACTGTAAAAAAAAATAAAAAATAGGAGGCTCAGGGAGCTAAGATCTGGAGTTGACAAGCTCACAGCCACTAAAGGTCTAAAACTAACAGTTTCACAAAAAACACAAACGAATACCACCAAGCTATAGATCCACAAAGGATCAGAAAAATCCACAAAGGGAACCTCACAGGAAACTCTCGCCTTTTTTAGTATTGAGGGAAGAGGATTTCGGATTTCACTCTTATTGAGGAAATGGATGAGGCCTTAAATAGATGACTAAGGAATTTATGGTGGGAGGAGAAAGAGGCGTCAGAATATAGTTCTGATGCCATTGAAACCATCATGGAAGAAAACAGAGGTGAAATGAGGAAGAGAGAAAGTTATCATAGGAATAGAGCAGCAACGGCGCAAGAGAGAGAGAGAGTGAGATGAGAAGTGGATTAGGGCTGTAATACATTAGGTAAATGGGTCGGTTGCTCATCTGGACCGGGTCAGGCAAACAGTAAAAAGCTTGATGGTGGATTCTTTGACCGTCCAGTGAAAAAATGGGCCAGAGCTTCGGCCTACCTTTAATTGGTCATGAGCCATAAAAACCTAACAGTAAATATCCCTTATAATAAACAATTATTCATCAATGCGGGTGCAATCATACCAGCACTAATGCACCGGATCCCATCAGAACTCCGAAGTTAAGCGTGCTTGGGCGAGAGTAGTACTAGGATGGGTGACCCCCTGGAAAGTCCTCGTGTTGCACCCTTTTTAAAAAAAAAAAACAATTATTCATCAATTATGCATAACTTTGCCTTTTGTAATATATAAATCCCAAATTCTTTCCCCTCCATACCCCATTTCATGCAAGCTAGGTTAGGAGAGTTTGTCTTGGAATTCAACCAATCATACCGTAAATATTTTATTCTTTTTAAATTCTACAATAATTATATGATAAAAATATTATAATTTTATGTGATTGATTCAAATTTGATCATATTCAATCAGAATTTGAATGAAAAATAATTTGAGGAAATAGAATATTCCTAAATACAAGTCACCGTCAATTAAAAACATTTGGGAGAATTATTAAAAATTATATAAATCAAAGCTTCTGAATATAGCTTTTTTATTTACAATGCTGTCTAAACCAGCTCTTATGATTCATAAAGAAATAACAAATTTATTTAATTGACGTACTGGGTGACTAATTATATGAAAAGAATTGTCTTGGGGATAAAAGCTCCAAATTACAGGGGTTAACAAAGCGTGCTTTAAAGTGATTATTGAAAAAAAAAAAAATCAAACGACATAAAATATTATATTTAAACTCAAAACACAGATTTAATATGTCCAATCACATAGTCAAACTTATGTCACTAGAAATAAATAAAACACATATGAAAATTAGGGTTTAATATCGAGAATATATAATTAATTATATACACATAGTGTAATGTTGGAGTGTGGAATTTGTCCAACATCACATATGGTAAGGATCATTTTATAGTAATTCACGTAAAACTTTCATTGTAAATATCAATCTAAACCACATAAATTTTATATTGTGTAATTGCCTCATTTGACATATTCTGCACAGGTTGGTAATCTAACTGGAAGAAATTCCTAACTTTAATTGTTTAGTGGATGAATAAAGTAATTAACACAAAAAAAGTCACTGTCGCTTTCCATGCCTGTCGTATTCATACTTGGTATACTCAAAAAAATTACAGAACACAAAAAAGAAAGAAAGTAAAACAAAACAAAAAAGAAAAAAGAAAGGAAAAAAGAGAATGAAAAAGGGAAGTTCCAGAAAACATTAATTAAGATGTTTAGCTTTAGAGGATTAATTGTACGTACGTGCAATCCTATTTTTGTAAATCGATGCTTACTCTTGATTTATATATATAAACAATAATTACACCACACTCCTTAAAGGCTTAAATTATGGTAATATATATATATATATATATATAATATATATATATATATATTATCATTTATTATACCAATATATATTTAAACTAAATTTGCTTATATTGTATGTTTTTAAGGGTAAATAGCATAATTTGTCCTTTAAGTTTACATTTAAAATTATTATTTTAGTCTTTTAAATTCATTCTTTTGACTTTTGTGTCCCTAAAATTTAGTTTGTCTCGATTTGGTCCATCTTACCCTTTTCGGAGAAAATGTGTTGGATTTTGATTTTTGGACTGTGGAATGGTTAATTTAAATTTGAATATTTTGTCATTTTAGTTATTTAAGTTTGCAAAAATATCAAATTAATTCTTTTCTTTAGGGAGGGAAGTAAATTTTTTTTTACTTTTATATACTTGTATGTTGAATATGATGTAAGGCAAAATTACATTTTTACTCCTACAACTTTAGGTTATCAGAACTTTTTTGTCCTGTAACTTTTTTGGTTAACACATTTACTCTTTTTTTTGGAAAATTTAGTCCAATACTTTACATATTTTGTCCTTTTTTTCGTTGATTTAGTCATGCTTTTACACTTTTGGTCCACCATTAAATTTTTCGGGCAAATTGTTTAGCTGGAATCCCACATTGCCTCATCTGTCACTTGAGTTAAAGTTTTTGTGGCTTTAAACTAGCAATGTGAAGAACTTTTCCCCAAATTAAACCCTAGCTCCTCCAATTTCTGCTTCGAAAGAAGAGGGGAAAATTGCTTGAAACTATTGTCTTCTTAAACAACTCCAGCCAGCTCCGACTTCAAATTCGAGCTAGAGAAACTGAAAAGATTGTACAAAGAAGTTGTGGATCAAGTGTTGTCAACTGCAAATATGGGAAGCAAGCTCAATTCCAATGTTCATGGACCAGATAATCAATTATGAAAATTCTACTTATGTGAAGGCTACAAGATATGTGATATTCTATTATAAACTCTCACATTTTTTCCATGAATTTTTTTTTCATATTTTAATTCATTTGTAGAAAACAAGGCACGACAGACATGGATGTGAATTTTTTTTCTTTCTTGGTAGGAGGATCCTCTTATGTGCCTGATGCATGCAAAAATAATACGATTCCAATGAATTTGGACTACTGTTCAACGTTTGGGATGAAGAGAATGCAAATCCTAAAGGAAGAACCTGCAAAAAAGGCTTTAGTACTCGACATCCAAGTTTGTATTGGATTTGAGATGAAATAAAAGTAAAAAAGTAAGTGAATTTAGTTAAAAATAAAGATATGGTGAATAAAGTTCGTAAAAAGGGTAAGAACACGTGATGCTATGCTTGGAGAGAGCATATGGATAGTTTAGAGAGTAAGAGAGGTGTCGCTCACTAGCAGGGACCAAACCTATATTTATAAGGGAGTGTTGCCATCTATTGGGGGTCTATCTCCCTCTCGAGATTCTTGCGAAAGTTGGCTGGGATGGTTGGGATAAAGGATATATCATCCTTAACAGTATCTACGAGTTCTCTTTGTCTTAGGAGATTCCTCGCCTATGAGGAGTTCCACCCGCAAAGGAGTCCCTCCTTTTTCACGTGGGACTCCTTGAGTTGACGTGGTTCGAGGTGGCTGTTAACACCTAGGCCAACTGGATGCCACGATGAAGTGTCGGCCGCCATGTGTGTGGGTTTTTATGTCAAATGTTTTGTTTGGATTTAACCATAGTTTGAGTCGAGGGATGTCCTGGGCCTCCTCCCTTCTTCCTTGGCTTCTTGGGTTACTTAGTCTATTTGAGCCTACCCAGTTAGACTGAGGGATGGGACATCCTTGGTTTCTTGGGAGCATTAGGTGTGGGATGTTTTAGGTCTCCCAAAGGGTACCCATGGGCCTTCTATTTTTTTATTCTTTTTGGGTCGCTTGGGACACTTTGGGCCAACTTATTTTTATACACATCAGTGCCTAAGGGCAATGTTGTAATATCTAGATTGTTGCAAAATAACGGGGAGAAAGATGAACATATTGCATTCTTGAATCAGAATATCAGTGAGGAAGAACATAAATTGTAATCTCTAGCTCGTAGCATTGCTTTGGATTGTAGACCTCCTGCAAGTCCAAATGAATTAACAATTTCTTCTAACCATGATCATTGATTCTTGCACGCATTTTTGGATATTCAAAGAGATTCTCTTTAAACTAGGATTTTAGAATGTGGATTTGTGGGGAAATTGTTTGTCTTTTAAGGATAAGTGTGTTAGGGTTTTAGGGGGGCAAGTCAAAATAAAACTCTGGCTCACGTGGCAGATAAGATGTTTCTCGGTGTGACATTCCAGTTGAATGATCTGGCCGAAAAATTTAATGATGGACCAAAATTGTAAAAGTAGAGCTAAATCTATAAAAAAAAAATGACCAAATGTGTGAAATGCATGACTAAATATGTAAACTAGAAGAATTAGAGAATAAAAAATACTAATGACCTAAAGTTACATGACAAAATACCAATAATATCCAATAATATAATTATGTTGCGTGAATAATGAAGATATTGGACCATAATAGTAAATAAGTTTAACTTAAAATAAATATTATCTTTTATTTTACATTTTTAGAAGTTAAAAATGAGTCAAGAGTTATGATTAATTTTGTAAAACTTATATAATGTAGAAGAATAATAAAGAAAATTTAAGTCAGTAATTTATAATTATAGGAATTAAAGATGTCTGAAAAATTAATCATAACAATATTTATCAAATATTAAAAATTAAGATTTTCAATAAAAAGTTGACAAAAGTTTTTCTTTAACTAAATTTTTTGATCGACTATATATTTATATAACTCATTTTGAGATTATTTTTATAGAACCTCTTCCCTCCTTCCTAGCCTCACCACTTGCCCTGCTGAACCCCACCCTTCCAGATCCTCTGCCTTCTCCTCTTTCCTCTCACAACCTCCTTCAGTCGTCCTGTAGACAATCTGGGTTCTGGTTCCTCGATTGCAACTAGTCCAAATGGGTCAAGGACCAAACCACCTTCAGTCTTAAATTCCATATTGTTGTTCATAGAAATGTGTTTTTTTGGTTCTGCGACTTTATTAGTAGTTTTACAATTTTTTAACTTCGAAGTTGTTGGGTTTGTTAGTAGGTTAGAGGAGTTTGTTAGGCTAGCTGCTCATGGTTAGCCTAACACTTTCTACAGAATTAATGACATACAGAATTCATTCCACCAATTTTCTCACAATGGCTTCATTTAGTGTTTCATATCAATTTGGTTTTCCACATGGTATCAGAGCCTTCATTTGAAGGTCTCTGCATATCTCTTGGCTCAAAAAAACTTCACTTGAAGCAATAATGGCAGAAGCTGCAGAGAGCAGCAGACGCACAGTGGGGACAAAGATAGGCGATGCTGGCAGACAACAAATGCCAAAGGTGCTGCAATTAAATGGATCCGACCATCCTGGTATGGTGCTAGTTAGTACTTTACTGACTAAGAACAATTACTTAACCTGGAGCTATGCGATGAAGAGAGCATTGCGAACGAAGATGAAACTGGGTTTTATAGAAGAAACCACTATCAAACCAAATATTACTAATCTATATTTCAAACAGTGGATCCGCATTGATAGCATGGTCACAACATGGATACTAAGTTGTATTTCAAAAGAAATTGTTCAGAGTTTTGTGTATGCAAAATCTGCCAGAACTTTGTGGTTGGATTTAGAGGAAACATATAGGGAATGTAACGGGCTTTTATTATATTAGCTGGAACGAGAAATTTCTTCTTTGGCACAAGGACATACTTAAGTGGTTGAGTATTTCTCACCATTTTGCACTATTTGGGATGAATTGAATGTTCTAATGCCTACTCTACAATGGACATGTGGGGGCTGCACCTGTGAAGTGTTTAAGGCAACTGCAGATCAAGCCACGTTCTCGAGGCTCATTCAATTTCTCATAGGACTGAGTGAGACTTTTGACCACATGAGAGATCAACTACTGGTGATAGACCCTGTACCTTCTGTCAACAGGGCATATTCCATGATTTTGAGAGTTGAAAAGCAAAGGGAGGATAGCATGGAAGAGAGTGATACTGCTGACAATGTTGCAATGCAGGTTAGAACAGGGGGAAGGAATGATCTAATAGCCAAAGGGGGACAACAACGCAAGACCAACGTCGACAAGAAGGAAACAATATCGTGATCACTGTGATAAAAACGGGCATACAAAGGAGACTTGCTTCAAGCTACATGGCACCCCCAATTGATATAAAGAACTGATTGACAAGAAGAAGAAGGAAAGGACCCCTGTTCGAGGTTATATTGCCCAAATAGAAGATAAAAGAGGAAATCAGCAGTAGGCATTGTTGCAGGAGCTTATAAATCTCATGAAGGGAGAAGGAGGACATATGCAGGAAATCCCTTACATTCAAATTTTGCATGGACAGACAATTATGCAGGTGATAACTATGTTTTTACTAGCTTGAACAATAATTGTTGGGATACTTGGATAGTTGACACGGGAGCTACTAATCATATGTGTGCACACGAACATATTCTCGAATACATCAGAACACCATACCATTCCACTTCTGTACATCTCCCTGATGGGAATACACAACATGTTGTTCACATAGGAAATGTCACATTACACAAAAACTTCACACTAACAGAGGTGCTATAGGTTCCCCTCCTTCCAATTCAACCTTTTGTCTGTGTCAGAATCATGCTCAACATCATCCAATGACTATTGCTTCTTATCGCTCTGCTCAGTTGTTACTTGTATGAGTCCTTCTCTTGTAGTAATAATCTATGGCATAGGAGGCTTGGACATCCCTCTTTAAATGTTCTCATACACATTTATAGCTTTATTTTTTCTAGTATTTCCTCTGAATGTGATATCTACCCTATGGCTTAAAAAGTAGATTGCCCTTTTCTACAAATTCAATACAAACTAAACACATATTTTAGCTCATACATGTTGATCTTTGGGGGCCTTACAAAACTCTAAGCCTCAATGGTTGTAACTACTTTCTCACTGTTGCAGATGACTACAGTAGAGCGATTTGGACCTTTTCACTTAAATACAAAACATAAGTATGTCATATATTAGACACATTCTTCAAAATGGTTCTTGCCCAGTTTGATTCAAAAGCAAAAAAAAAAAAAAAAATCAGATCCGATAATAGTACGGAATTTTTGAATACTTCTTGTTTGTCCTTGTTTAGATCACTTGGTATTGTTCATCAACGGTCTTGCCCATACACACCACACACCAAACAGTGTGGTTGAACGAAAGTACAGATATATCCTTAATATAGCTAGGCCCTTAATATTTCAATCACATCTACCAAATAAATTTTGCGAGAATCAATTCTTGTAGCTACATATTTACTCAACCGTTTGCGTACACCTCTTCTTCAGTGGAAGTCCCCATATTAACTCATCTACAATCAACCACCCACATACTCTCACCTCAAGATTTTTGGTTGCATTTTTTTTTTTTTTTTTTTTTTGCTTCAAAGTGTCACCTTCCAAACATAAATTTGATACAAGAGCTCATAAATGTGTGTTTCTCAGATACAGTCAATGCCACAAAAGTTATAAACTCTTACACTTACAGTCAAAATATATCCTACACTCTAGAGATGCTACATTTCGTGAAGGGATTTTTCCCTGTGAATCTAACTCCACACCTACTCCACCTACTCCCTCTCCAAATCCCATGGGATATTTAGATGATGACCCTCCTACTGATTCCTCTCCTCTACATATTGAACAATCTACCCCTCCTATTTCTCCTGTTTCTTCTCCACATAGATCTTCATCTATTTCGCCATATGTACCTCCTCCTAGACGTTAACAAAACCACAGAAGCCTTCTTGGCTTAATATCTGTAATTATTCTGACTACTAATTCCCATTGTTCACCTTCTACTTACAGTCATGCACATGTATCTTTTGTGGTTCTCTGTCTTCTATGCAGGAACCCCAGAATTATGATCAGACATACAAATAAACATAGGTTGAAGCCATCCGACAAGAACTTGATGGTTTGACCAAAAGTAACTCTTAGGACTTGGTGGAATTGGCCCCTGGCAAGAAGGCAATAGGTTGCCGTTGGGTGTTCAAGCTCAAACTCAATGCAGATGGGAGTATGCAGCTCCATAAAGCACAATTTGCTCGCCAAAAGATACAATAAAATTGAGGGCATTGACTACTTTGACATCTTTTCCCCGATAGGTAAATCTATCACAGTCAGTGGTTTTATGGCAATGGTTGCAGCCAAGAACGGGCTTTTATTACTTCTTAGCGTCAATAATGCTTTTCTACATGCACATCTCGAAGAGGAAGTTTACATGCTACCTCCTGATGGGTATGCTGTGAACACCTAGGGGCAAGTTTGCAAACTAAAAAAGTCCCTGTACGGTTTGAAGGAAGCTTCTCGACAATGGAATGTTGAGCTTATTGGCAAGCTTCAGCGTTATGGGTTTATTCAATCACCTCATGAACATTCTCTCTTCATGAAGTCTACTTCCAATTGTTTTTTGGCTTTGGTAGTTTACATGGATGATATTCTTTTGACCGAGGATTCAGAAACTGAACTTGTTGCCATCAAGTACCAGTTGAATCAACATTTCACCATCAATGATTTAGGCTATGCCAAGTATTTTCTTGGCCTCGAACTTGCTGAATCAGATCATAGCATACTTGTGACTCAATATAAATTTCTCCATGATATTTTTCATGATGCTCAGATGTTAGATTCCAAGGTTGTGTCCACTCCGTTACCCCTTGGCCTCAAACTTACTGCATATTATGGAGCACTCTTGCCTAATCCTGGTACTTATAGGCGGTTGATCGGGTGCCTTCTTCATCTTAGATTTACTCCTGGACATTTCCTTTGTCATACAACGGCTTAGACAGTTCATACAATGCCCCATATGTCCTCACTGAGCTGCCGCAATACACGTGTTACAATACTTAAAAGGTACTTGTTTGCTGGGATTATTCTTCTCTTCTACGAACACTCTCCAGCCCTTTATCTTTGTCGGTGCCTCTTAGGCCTCTTACCCTGATTCCCGGTGCTCTATCACTGAATTTTGCATCTTTTAGGTTCTTCTCTCGTCTCTTGAAATTCCAAGAAGCAGACCACAATTTCATGATCCTCCGTGGAAGCTGAATACTGCAGCATGGGGGCTGCTATTTGTGAGCTCCTTTAGTTGTCTTACCTCCTCTGTCATCTCCATATTCCCTTTCAAGATCCTGTTCCATTCTGGTGTGATAACAAAGAAACCATCCACATCACTGCCAACCCCGCACGAGCACACAAAACACTTGGATATTGACAGCCACCTGGTTCGTGATCAAATCAGGTGTGGTTTCATCATGTCGTCCCATCTTTTTGGGCCATAATCAGTTTGCAGACTTGTTCATGAAATCTCCTCTGGCTGGTGATTTTGCTCGTCTCTTTGTCAAGCTGAGCTTGGTGTTCCACGCTCCATCTTGAGGGCGGGCTGTAGACAATTTGGGTTTTGGTTCCATAATTGCAGATAGTCCACATATAGGTCAACAAGGGCCAAACCACCTTTAATCTTATATTCCATATTGTTGTACATAAAAACGTGTTTTTTTTTTTATTTTGCGACTTTATTAGTAGTTTTACGATTTTTTCACTTCACAGTTGCTGGGTTTGTTAGTAGGTTAGAGGAGTTTGTTAGGCCAACTACACATGATTAGCTTCACACTTTTTATATAAATAGAAGTTTATGTACAACCTTTTCTGTAGATTAGTGACATACAGAATTCATTCCACCAATTTCCTCACAATGGCGTCATCTAGTGTTTCATATAAATTTGGTTTTGCACACGTCCCTCTCTGCGTCAAGCAGACTTCCTGCAAGATATGGTCTATGAGGGTGTGTGTATTTTCTATGCGTGTTTTGCTATCTGTCTACACATGTGATTTTTAAGTGTGTGCTGTGTATACAAACATATAATATACATTATATATCTACAGTATATATTAAAGGCGAGCACCTCTTTGGTGTCTTATTTATTTATAGTATTATTTTCTCTTTTCTTTTTTTTTACTCACTAACTTCCACATATCCTCCACTGTCTACAAGTGGTAAAAACTATTTTTTAAAATAGTTATTTGTTTCAGTTAACATTTTTTTTTCTCATTCTCTTAGTTTAAATGTTCTCTTCAAACACTACAAAAAAATGCTTTCTAGGGACGGAATTTCCGATGGATTTTCCGACAAAATTTTGTCGCTAATAAGGATTCCGACGAAATTTCCGACAATTTTCGGACCAACGCAAGACCGTCTGAAAAAGGCACTTCGGAAAATATTTCCGACGATATTTCCGATAAAATGAATATCCTTCAGAATATTTGTGACGGTTTTACGACGTTTTGTTATTGTCGTCGAAAAATTCGTCCAAATGACGAAAAATTAGTATTTTATTTGGGAAGGATTTTTGGGACAAATTTTGAGACAATAATACAAAATTCCGACGAATTTCTTTCTAAATTTTTTTTTAATTGTCGTCAAAAAGTTTGTCGATAAATTACTCGGAAAAATTGTTACTTATATTTGTTGTCGAAAATATCTTCGAAAATCGTCCCAAATTCTTTAAAAATTGCAATGAATTTGGAACATAATTCAAGACCAAATATATCATAATTTCTATCCCAAAATTGCTCTGACGTAATTTGCGATACTTGTCGTCGCAAAATCGTCCCAAATATATTTATATTTTATATAGTTTTTTTAATATTTTTTATAAAATAAATTTTTGGGAATCATATTTTTTTCCAATAAAGTATACTTAATTAAAAAGTAAATATTGTCGCTTTACAAAGCGCATAATTAAAAATTAAAACAAATCCTAATCTAATGCTTCTGGCTCGTCTGAAAGCTCAGGGTCAGTAGCATCCTTGGCTGCCGGCTGTGCTACTCCCCATGAGAGACACGCTCCTCGAGTAGCTTCTGATAAGTTTCCTGAAAATAATTAAATAGAATTTATTAATCAATAAATAATAAAATATATTAGTAAATAACTAATAAAAATTTATTATAAACTAAAATAGGTTTGTAAAAATGATACCATTCAAAGTACTATAAAGATGTGGGATTTTTTGTCAAAGCAACACACCTGAGCATAAAACTTGCAGCCTAAAAGAAAACTAAAGTATGTAACAACTTCGACTACAATAAGCATAAAACATCCCAAATTCACACATAGTCTGAGTTTCATTAATCATTTGTCTACTGAAATTTATAGACAAAGGAATACACATTTGAAAACAATCCACCAACTTTAGGCTTTGGCCAAGTCGCAAAATTGAAAAGGAGCCTACACATACATTGAACCATTTACATCTCATATATGATGATGCCCAACACCCAGACATCAAGTAAGTATGTATACGTCTATCTTTACAGAGACGCATATGTATTAATGTTAATTCTTCCCACTTATATACACCCAACCTACAACAATCTAATTATACGACATAGATAGATATTACTTTTGCTAACACAAGAAGATTGAGGAGTTGTTTGGTAGAGAATATGGATAGATCTCAAGAAAAAAGAATTAATGCATATATATTAATTACACACCAAAAAAGCATTACTCAAGTAACTCAACATCTATGTATCTTTTGATCCCTTAGAATCTTGGCAAGGAAAATTAAACATCAAATCCCTACGTCTAAAGCCAAGGAAAAAGAAAGGAGCACAAACACACAAAGAGAAACATGCATACATGTGAAGTTACCTTAAATTAATTACTTGAATGTTTTATGTTAAAAGTTAATCAAGTTAAACTAGTTTACTTGAAGGTTTTAAATTGAGACTTAACTTAAATTAATTTAGTTGAAGGTTTTAAATTGAGTGTCTACTATGTTAAATTAGTTTATTTGAAAGATATAAATTGAGATTCTTAACTAAGTTAAATTAATTTACTTGAATGTTTTAATTAAAGAGTTAACCGAGCTAAACTAATTACTTGAATGTTTAAGCCACTTGAATGTTTTAAGCTAAAAGTTAACATGAATCATAATCTACAATCATAAACAACAACACCCATCCAACCTCACCAATACTATCATTATGCCCATCCACCTCAATATATCAAACATATATATATATATATACTAAAATGCAAAAAATACAAAAACTTAATACACCAAATAATTTAATAGTAACAAATCAATGTACCAACAAATCAATACACCAAATAACTCAATATACCAACAAATCAATACACCAAATAACTTAATATACCAAAATCAATATACCAAACAACTCATAATATATAAAAATTTATAAAAATAAAATAAATACCTGGAGGATGGCGGCGTGGAAAATAAAAATCTGCAAAATCGAACAAAAATTCATAATAAAAATCTATAATGAACCCTAAAACCTAAAATCCATAATAACATTTTAAAATCTGTAAAAATGAACAAAAAATCTTAAAAAAACTATAAATATAATCTACTCCCTAATCAACACCAGCAGCACTGAGACGGTTGGCGGGTCGACAGCGGCGGTGGCGGCGGCTGAGACGAAGAGGATGAAAAACAAAAAAGAAAAAGAGAAGAGAAAAAAGAAAATGAAAAACATACCATAAATGGCGGCGGTGCGGTGGCGGACGCGGTGGCGGACGCATGGTGGTGGGTGTGGGAGAGGGAAATGGAGGAGGGAGAAATGTAGAGAGAAGAAAAGAAGAGATGAAGGAAATGGAAGAAAAAGTGAGAAGAGAGGGTAAGAAAGAGTGGACCGGTCAAAAAGTGAAAAGGAAGGGAAGAGAGAAAAAATGATGAGAGGGAAAAGAGAGAGGGAAAATGAAAATGTGGTATTTATTTTTTAATAAAAATTAAAAAAAAAATTCTTTTTTTTAAATCATTATTATTATTATTAATATTGTAATTATTTTATAAAATCATTTTATCATTTTAAATTACCAATTTTACTATAATTTTTTTAAAAAGATAATTTATCTCATTATTTACATATTTGATTGATTTTCGACGCAACTTATGAATCCGTTCCAATTTCATTACAAAATAGTCAGAAAATATTTTTTTAATTTATTTCAAAAAATTAATAAAAATCAAAATAATTTTGCTTAGGATCCCTAATAATTCATTATTAATTAATAAATTATTATTACAACGCAATTGAATAAAATATAAAAAATAATATTTGTTTTTTTCATGTTTACTAAACAAGAATATGAAAATTAAATATTATAACTTATAAGTATGTTATTCTAATCAACCATCGTTACACTATGTAATTCAATCGAACCATCCGATTTGAAATCCAACCGTTAGATACGATCATCTAGAACCCATATTGCTTTTGTTTAAGTTTTACATAAATCCGGCTCGGCAATGTAGATATATCGTATCTAAAAAATTATATAACTTTTCTAGAATGAATACGGAGGACATTTTCCAACTGATTTTCTGACTGATTTCCGACGCAATTTGTGAATTCGTTCCAATTTCGTTCCAAAATAGTCGGAAAATATTTTTTAATTCATTTCAAAAAATTAAGAAAAATCAAAATAATTATATTTAGGGCCCCTAAAAATTCATCATTAAATGATAAATTGTTATTACAACGCAATTGAATATAATATAAAAAAATAATTTTTGTTTTCATGTTTACAAAAAAAAATATGAAAATTGAATGTTACAAACTTATAAGTATGTTGTTATAATCAACCATCGTTATACTACATAATTCAATCGAACCATCTGATTTGAAATCCAACCGTTAGATACGATCATCTAGATCCCATATTGCTTTTTTAAGTTTCACATGAATCCGGCTTGCCGATGTGGATATATCGTATTTAAAAAATTATATTACTTTTCTAGAATGAATACGGAGGATTTTTTCCGACTGAGTTTCTGACTGATTTCCGACGCAACTTGTGAATCGGTTCCAATTTCGTTCCTAAACAGTCAGAAAATGCTTTTTTAATTTATTTCAAAAAATTAAAAAAATTCAATATAGTTATAATTTAGCACCCATAATTGTTCATCACTGAGGAATAAATTGTTATACAACGCAATTGAATAGAATATAAAAAATAATATTTTTTTTTCATGATCACGAAACAATAATATGAAAATTGAATGTTACAACTTATAGGTATGATGTTATAATCAACTATCGTTACACTATATAATTCAATCGAACCATTCGATTTTAGACATAATTTAAAAAATATATAATTATTGTAATATAGCCGTTAGATGATTTCCGACGACTTTTGGAACGCATTTTGCGACGATCAAATTTAGTCGTGAGAAGATAAAAGTTGGAATTTCCGACCATCATAATTCGTCGGAATAAGTGTCCCAAATATAATATTTAGGGACCAAAATTGCGACGACAAGTTGTCGGAAATTATTTTTAGAGTCTTATCGTCGCAAAAAAAATCAAACTATGACAAACTCCGTCGAAACTCTCCGACGGTTTATGTGCCGTCAGAAAAAATGGTCGCAAAACTCATAATATATATTTTTCCGACTAAATTTGCGACGATTAGCGACGAAAGTACTTTCACTTCCTAATTTCCGACGGAATTTGCGAGGACGTGTTATATTGTCCGACGGATTGTGCAATATTTTCATCTATGGAAGGATTCTGTCGGAAAAAAATAAAATTCGTTACAAAACCGTCGGAACTTGGGAGGGATTTTGCGACCAATACGAACCGTCAGAAATTTCCGTTCCAATAAAATGTTTTTTTTGTAGTGAATTTTTTTTATTTTATCACAATCATTTTCACATTATCATTTTTTATTTAATAATTTGTGTCATATTTTATGTGTGTATAGCTATTTAGTATTATTTTAAATAAAACTTTTATAATTTTTATTATTTAATAAATATATACCAATAATAAATATTAAATTTATAAAAAAGTGGTGACAAAAGAAATAAATAAGTATCAAAATATAAAGGGAAAGTGGAAAGTTATAAATCACTAAAAAATTAAATTTAATATTTAAAAAATGAGGCAGACCAAAATAATTGAGGCATCAGAAGGGTCCTCTCCTTTGATATATAGTATATATTTATATATAAATAACAAGCAAAGCATGAGAATTAAGGTGGGGAAAAATTTTAATTTGTAAAATTTTAAGTTAAAGGGAAATATAATCCGTAAAATTATTTTAGTTTTGCTTCATTTTCTTCAATTTTGGCTATTATTGAACGGCTAAATAAGTATTTTTACTTTCCCAAATCAAGCTTTTCACTAACAAGAGATGTTAATGTAATAATTCAAATTTAAGAATAGTCAACGTAGTGTTTCCATACTTCAGGCGGCTACCTGTGATTAATCCTATAATAAATTATTAGGGTTTAATATAAATGAATTACTTTCCTGTTTTTTTTTTTTAAATAGAGCAATTTGCCCTTATATGAGTGAACCAACCCCGCACCCATCTAGACAACCCATAAGGCCCAGAAGGGAGGAAGGCAGAAAAGGGCCTCTCACGTCCCATTCACAAACAAGGCCCAAGGGTGCGTTCGGCCCAAAGAGGCGTATACACTTAGCAGCCCACACTTCAGCACTGCATCCAAATAGGCCTTTTGTCCAGATCGAGCCAGCCACCCGGACCAGGTTAACCTAAAGGAAGCCCAGAAGGATGGAGACAAACTCCTAAGAGAGGTATCCTCCTCATAACCGCTGAGTCTTCTAGATAAGGATGACTCCCGCAAGAGGCACCAACCTACAGATAAGAATGACAAGGAAGGACTCATCCATTGCTTAACCACTTTTCTCAAAGTCCTCGGAAGCCGAATCCCCTTCCCCTCGAGTGGGGGACTTCCACTATAAATATAGGTTCCATGCCCTTGCTAGAGAACGCCCTCTTGATCATTTTTTCTTGAGCATTTCATTAGCATACTACATCATATTCTTGCACTGTTCACCCATCTTCTCACGATATTTCAATTTCAGTTCATCTTTATATATCTTTCTAGCTTCATTGCATCAAAATCAATTAGTAGCTTGGGCGTCAGAGGGCTAATATTTTTTTTATAGGTTCCTCTCCTTGAGACTGCATACACTTCAGCCCAAGTCTGAAATACCAACCCATACCTACCTGGACTAGTGCGATTTTTGCACGCATCATATCCTACACATGATTTTGTATAGTTCAAGAGATTTTTTTTTATTTTCTTTTTATTAGTTTTTAATTATAAAATTATACTTATAACCTCATTTGAGCACCATTGGATCTAATTGAATCTGACGCGTGCAAAAATGCATGCATTGAATAAATAATGTGAGTAAAAAATATGGTGCTCGGCCCACTTGGAGTGAAAAGTGGTGAAATAAGTGCTATGAGGTAAAATATGATTAAATGAGTGAAGAAGAAAGCATTATTGCTCAATTTCGTATGCAATAGAGAGATTGATATAGAATCAAAGCTCTAAGTATGAAACTACAAGGCCCTCTATGCTAACATGGTAGCCAAAAAGAGTAAAAAGTATAGTATGTGGCTTTAAAAAGTGTAAAACATATGAAAGGGTGTGTGTGTGCATCCTTCTGATCATGTATTTCTCATCATGTCCTTATGATCATGTGAATGTGATTGTGTTTATGTTATCGTGTTAATGTGTTTATTCCCATTGGAGGACCTCTCTATTTATAGGCAACAACAAGGTTTTTAGAGAAAATCATGAATTTGGGAGAATCATGGCCTCAAAGTTGTTAGATAATATATTGATCCTCTCTCGGATTAGATGCACAGTCCTCTAATAACTTACTGATCCCACTCGAATTTGAGGGGTACTTGGAGGATATCCCTAGATTTGCGAAGGTTGTTGGAGTCTGTGACTATCTTCTAGGGATATAGCTGAGTCCCTCTCGGATTTCAAGGTAGGTCGTTAAGGAGCTTTCTCCCAGTTAGACTCCAAGTCTATTAGAGTTTCGAATATTTCTCACCCGGTGTGCCATATGTCATGAGAGTCTGCTGATCCTCTATTTTCTAGGGAACGTCTTCCTGTGCTTCCTTTTGGGCATGTGAGGCCTTTTGGATCAAGGCCCTCTCGAATTGGCTCGATTGGACTTCTATTTTTTGGGGAACATCTGTTTGAGCCTCCTAGGCCTTCTTCCGAACTCGGCCGCCTAGGGGTGCATCATGGGCCTTGTATTTTTTCTTCTTTTTGTGTTGCATGGGCCTCTTTAGGGCAACCCACTTTTAGGCACATTATTAGCCTCCTTACTCTAATAAGTGGAGATTCCGACACTTATCAGAGCAGACATCTTTAGAGGCCAAGCCCGGAGAAGGAGCCATATTATTTTTTTTTATTATTTTTAAAATATGTCAGTAGAATAAGCATGCTTACAAAAAGAAGAGCTTACTTCATGCTTTGACGAAGCAGGGCTTTTTATGAAGGTGCTTCCATAAAGGAAGGCTTGTGTCCCGCCACAGAGGAGGTTTGCAAGAAAATGTTAATAATAGAGATTTGTATATATTACGGATAAGTCTTGCACGGAGTAAGATTATTGTGCCTCCTCAAAGGAAGGCTTGTTTAGGGGGCTTACTTAGAACAGGACGTAAGGACCTCGTCTTAGGAATTATAAGGTGTACATCGTAAATAGAGCTTGGATGCCTCCGCATAGGAAGGCTTAGTGCTGGCACGGGACTAAAGGGAGTGAATTGGCCAGGGAAGCACGGCGAAAGTACGAAAAATAAAAAATAAACAATGATAAAGCATGTAATTAACCCGATCAAAGGGGTGTACAATAGAAATAAAATAGGCCATAGAATAAACAAAAAAAAAAAAAAAAAAAGGAGGCAAAAAACATAAATAGTAGTTTTACCCTTGGCATTTTTCTTGTACAACTACAAGCATTGATTCCCTCCGTTTTGGATCCATCCACGGATAGATCTCAATGATGAGGTCCTCGAAAATCGTCCACCCTCCCATTATAAGAAACGTGGTCTTCTCGTGCTGGCAATAATGACCATGGAAGAGTAGAGATCAAAACAACTACTATTAATTAGTATATTTTTGATCTCCGATTCGTTTTTCTTTGATTTAGGACCGAAAGACAAATTTGGAGATGGAGAGAAGAGAGAAACACAGAGAGAGAGAGAGGACAAAAATGAGAGTGGCAGAGAGGCTAGTATGTTTTATGTGTGTGGCTAGGATTATATGTTGTTATATATATGACCTAGTCATACATATGTAAGGAGTCATAACCTAATTAGGCTCCAAAATATAAAAAATCCTAACCTTAACACCCCATGCACGAATTGTTCCTAAAAAATTCAGCCAAAACTCTATAAAATATCCTCCTTGACTTAGTCAATGTCTAACCAAGGCCTTGGGCTTCTATTCAATGGATCGGGCTCGATTAATTAAAATTAAGCCAAGTCCACGTCTAATGGACTTTAATTCAATCTAATTTAATTTTAAGCTAGCATTAAACTCCTCATCTTTTAATCTAATTAAAAGACCCAATCACATGCTCTCTCTTTCAATTTACAAAATTGGAGCAAGTCCAATAATAAAATAATCTAATTAATTTTAAAGGCTAACTAAAAATTTTAATTAATCCAATTAATTTAATTTCAAGTCATCCATCCAATGGATTGGTACAAATAAATTATTCAACCATTTATTATCTTTAAAAATTAATTTAATTCAATCAAATTAATCTAACTCTTTAAAATTAATTTCAAATTAATCTTGTCTTGTTATTGTAGTACGGTGTGATTCTTTAGGTTCACCCTCAACTAGACATGATCGTGTGCAACCAACACAATTAATTAAATTTAATGTAATTAATTATTTTTTATTACCCCATAATGGAAAATAGTCCGTGGTCCTTCTAACCACTTGTCCTTTTGGTCGTGTGAATGTGATTGTGTGTATGTAATCGTGTTAATGTGTTTCTCCCATTGGGGAGTCTTTCTATTTATAGGCAACCACAAAGTTGTTGGAGAAGGTCATGAATTTGAGGTATCATGACCTCAAAGTTGTTTAATAGTACTGATCCTTTTAGTTTTTGGTGCATAGTCCTCCATTAGATGGTTGATCCCTCTCGAATTTGAGGGGTAGCTGGAGGATACCCCCTAGATTCGGGGAGCCTGATGGAATCTGTGATGATCTTCTAGTGGATAAGACTGAGTCCCCTCGAATTTTCAAGGAGGTTGTTGGGGAGCCTTGTCCCAGTTGGACTCTAAGTTTGTTACGATTTAGAGTACTACTCAGGGAGCCATGTGTCCTCCTCGGCATTCCCTAAACAGGGCCCCTTGGGTTCCACCATAGGCCTTGCATTTTTTTTCTTCTTTTTAGGATGCTTGGCCCTCTTTAGGCCAGTCTATTTCTATGTACACCATAATCTAAGGTCCAAATTTAACTTACAAAATCAATAGCCTGTATTTTATTTATTTCTAGCCTAATGGTGTATAATTAAAATTGTATATTTATATATGATATTTTAATAAATTTTAATAAAAGTATGATAACTAGTATAATTTTATGTATAATTACAAATATATGTATATATATATATAGAGAGAGAGAGAAACGAAAAGAAGCAATGATGATCGGTAGAGAGGGAGAGCATTGATGATGACGGTGGCTGAAGAGAAAAGTGGGGGTGGGAGAATAGCAAAAAGGGGTGCCTACGAGGAAGGGAGGAAAAAGGGGGCATTTTTTGAGTTCTAATTTTTTTAATAATGACATATTATTATAAATATTTATATATTATTATTATATAATATATTATATTATATTTTTAAATAAAATAATATTTTTTTTTTAAAATCAATTAAAATTGCATACAAAATGTGTGTAATACACCTCCCTTCTATGGGAATACATTGTTTCATTTTTAAAAACATAGAGAAGCAATTTGATAGCTTTTCCAGATGAGGGAATTTTGCACACTCCCCATATTTTACAAGGGTTGCTTGCATTTTTCTCTAAATTATAATCTATGCTATATATAATTGAAGAGCACCCCATTGATGTCTTTAATTTATTGGTGTGTTAATTTTTTTAAATTAAATAATTATTTATTACTTCCTCACTCATCATGATCACTACAAAAAAGGCCTTATTGAGGCGGATTTTTGGGATGACTAACATTTGTCCCAAAATTTGTTTTTAATTGAGACGATTTTGGGATGACTTTGGACGAATTTGGGACAAAGATGTCTTGCTCTAGAACTTACCATCCCAAAATAACAAGGTCGCCCCAACTTCCATCCCAAAAACAAACAAATAAATAGTAACCGTCCAAAACCGTCCCAAATATTATTCCAAGATTTTGGTGGGTAATAGTTTGGAACGACATTTGTGACAATGGCAAAGCCGTCCCAAATTTGAAATGCCATTGGGGATGACATGAAGATGTCCAATTTTCTAACGGAATGTTCTCCCAAATGTCTTCCCAAAAAGGCGGTCCTAATTCCATCCCACAATTTCAATGAGTAAATTCTAATGGCCGCTTTTTTCGTCCCAAATTCCGTCCCAAAAGCCCACCCCAAAATTGTGTATAAATTTGTGTATTCCATCTCATTTATGTTTTTATTCAATTATACTGTTCAAGTTCTAAAAGTTGAATATATGCATCAACCTTCGTTTTCTTATCTAATTAAGTATATAAAAATATTTATTTTTCACGGTCTAGTGCTTGCGATCAATCATGATGAAGACGAAGACAAAGACGATAAGGACGAAGAAAGCTTCGAGGGCTATGAAAAGATGAGCAAAGTGAAAAACAAGACAATTTAGAATAGATTATTATTGTTTTTTTTAAGCACTTGTAGAAGTCATTGTAATTAAAAACAGTAATTTTTCAAATGTTATAATATTTCAATTCAATATTTATACTCATTTAACAAAAGTAAATTCAAATATTTGGGAAGAAAATTGAAAAAAGTCGTCGCAAAGACCATTCCAATAGTTTTCCGATTCCCGCAACAACCTAAAAACTGCGAAAAATTTGAATTCAAATTAAATTCAAATTTTGTCCCAAAATTGTCCTAAAATTTCATTCTAAATTTAAATTCTAGAGGGTAAAAATTTTAAAAATCTCAAAAATATGGGACTACGTTTGGGACAGTTGTTCCTCTCTCATCCAAAATCCTTGCAACATGGCCTTCCGATTCGTTCTTGAATAATAATCTAATTTTTCAAATATAATATATCGATATTCGTAATTTAAATTGGTTTGAAACTTCAACCAAAGTCATGTAACATCAATGTGATCATATTTAACGGCTTTGAACGATTTACTGTAATGATGGTTGATTACAAAACAGTCTCATAAGTATGCATATTGAATTAGCGTATTCCTTCTTAGTAAACATATAATATATATTTTTTAATTTTTACGCAATTCAATTGAGTTGTAATACAAATGTTAATAATTTATTTACACAATTTGGTGTAGTAGACGTATTTTTTTTAAAAAAATTTCTAATTTTTTTAAATTAATAAATAATTTTAATAAATTGTTTTGGGACTGAATTTGGGATGAGTACATTATATTTGGTATGGATATTGTTAAATATGACATCTTGTGATTAAGTTACTATCTTTGGGACGTAATTGAAACTACTAATGTCGTCCCAATAATCTCATCTCCCTTTCACATCTCTCTCTCTCTGCAGACCGCATCTCTTACTCTCCTCTCACCGTCACCGCGCTACTGCTGACCGTCGCCCATTGCTCTCTCTCTCTCTCCCTCTCCCTCTTCAATCTATTTGAAGATTGATAGTCCTATTTGATTTCTATTGTTTTCATTTCCTTTTGTGTTTTTTTCTTTATGTTGGTATAAATGAGGGATGTGTGGGATTTGTATTATGAAGTCGAGGTAAGAGTTAAACTCATTATCTTTAAGACAATTATTGCCCCGCTCTGGTGCTAACGAAAATAGCAATTTGTCTTCAAAGATATAATGACTTAAAATCTCAAAGTAGCAGCACTACAAACTTTGAGAAACGGCAAAACAAATAATATTTCGGAACTATCTTAATAAAAGACAACATGCTTTAATTGTTAACACTTTGAAATGCTCTAAAATGCTTTTCAAGTCTAATTCAAGTTGATGGAATGAATTGAGTGAATGAAATGAAATGGGGGGCTATTTATAGAAATTGGAAAGGTATTATTGAATGGTTATGTCCGATAAGAAAAGATGTCTTCGAAAGGTTTTAAACTTTCGTCTGAATAGACACATCGTTTCACCCAAAGGATATACCACGTCACTCAAATGGACACATTGTTTCATTCAAAGGGTTTCATCAACAGATACATAATTTCAACCAAAGGACACAACTACTCGATTGAATTAATACGGTTAGATGATTGATTGGGCGATATCAATCATCATCCATATGTTATGATCTTGTTATACGTCTCACGTCGTAACCAGTCACTAGTTACTATCAAAATAAATTTATTATTTAATTTATCATTCACTATTTTCCAACATTTGTAAATGTTTGATTAAATGTCTTAATGGAAATTATTTCTCTGCTCATTTTCTCCTTCCTCTAATTCAAGCATTTCTATATTTTGTTTTCCTCATGATTTTCAATACATGTATATTGCTTGATGAAATGTCTTAATGGTATACTGTATATTGCTTGCGATTAATGAATTTTCAATTTATTAGCTTTGAGAATAAAAGTAGAAAGCATTTAGATGACGAGGAATAGTATGTAGCAGCCTCTCAATTCTATCAAATTCAAGATGGCTATATCAATTCTTGAAATTACTCCTTGTCAGTTTAGCTGTTTGCTCGATCAATTTGGTTGGATTGCTAAATTCATATATTCCTGTGAAGCCGCTAAATCTTTTTTTTTTTTTTTTACCTATATCTCTGGACTATAGGAAATTGTGGTTGCAATTTTCTTTCAAATCTTCATGCCCTAGGTCATTTTGCTTTATATCATGTTTACACCAATCATACTATTCCCTTCGATTTCCTTTAGGTATTTAAACCTTATTTCAGTGGAATGACCTAGTTATATTGCATCTTGTTTTATTACTTGTGCTCCACAAAATAAGAACTGCGTGCGGGTATCCTGTTCTCCCAATCATTGTAAATCTTGCAGCAGTTCTCACTGTTAAACTTCATGAAAGCATGTTTAGTGGCTAACTTATCCAAGCTCTATAATTGTAAAGTACATTTTATCACTAAAAAAAATGACTGTGGTTACTATTTTAATAGTTATGGACTAAAAATCATGATAAATAAGTTTTATTGACCACGATTAATTAAAAATGTTGCAAAAACATAAATTTCTCATTAATAAAAAGTTATTTGTCATGATAAAAATATTTGCCACGACAAATGTTTTGCATGACCGTAGTCAATAACTATTTTTACAATTTTTTTTATTTTTAATCATGACAATCAATCATGATTAAATATTGCATTTTTTCTAGTGTATTGAAGCTCTTCCTTGAATTGCAGTCACATTGAGTTGATATATGAAAGTTTACTTTGCCATCACTCAACCATTGTGTTCCGAAAATAACAATTGAAAATATTGAGAAAACTTTAGAACTCATCTTGTTGAAAAAATACATCTCAGTTGGCATGTTTGTGTGTTTTACTGAACAAAATACATAACTTTTAATTTTTTTCATAAAAATATTCCATATACATGTATAAAATGAACCACGCTTACTACTAATAATAAAAAAAGCATAAAAGTACAAAAGATCCTAAAGACCAACATGGAGCTGGTACGGTCTGCCTTCAGTTTTATTCCACCAAATCAGGAGAAACTCAATAATCATTAACAATGCATATCAAAGGAATTCATTCCTTTAATGAATAAAGTACTAAATACATCCATTTTAGACCTAGGGAGAGCCAACCCGATTTCAATGGCTCCAACAACCTGCCTACCTTCACAAAGTGATATTGCACCTGTGGTATCAATCGACACTTCTTCAATCTTCACGGGTCTCCCCCACCCGAAATCCAACCCATATACACCCAACTTCGGCGACCCGGTTACCATTACATGGAGCTCCGATTCATGTATGACCTTCCACTCCGAGATCCAATTCTTGGCACCACCCAACATGTCCCCATTCAACTTCTTGATTGTGTCCCCTATGGCTTTTGCAGCATAAACCACTCCATTTTCTCCCATTAACTCTTTTCTAGTAGCTGATGATCGCCCGAACCCGACAAGGTTACCCACATAAGTATTAGGGACCGTGTAATGCAACCGTGTAATCCCACCAGCAATGAAACCGAAATAATGAACGATTTCACCACTGTCGATGTCTTCATAAGTGAATCGATGCGTCTTCATCCAGCAAGCCCATATGAACGCGCAAGTGAGGACATAAGGTGATAGGAGCAATTGGGCCGACCCGAATAACATCCCGGATCGGGTCAAGATCCATGTCTTGATTTTCTCCATTTCATGTGGATGCAACACGAATGTGGCTCTTGTAAAATCGTGCTTTAACCCGTTAGCCTCGTTGATACCTTCCATTTTTTGTGAATTCTTCATATTCGACCAGTCTTTGAGTAGAGTTGACTCAAGCCCACCTGGATCTTTTATCACTGCCCTATCATGGAAAGTCACCGACCCGTCAACTCCCCAAACCCCACCGGTTTTGCTAAGTTCACCCCACGTCCTCAAGAAATTGTTGAATGTCCTCCCATCGGCTACGACGTGGCGCAGTGAGAAGCCCATGCAAACCCCAGCTTCAGGGAAAACTGTAATCTGAACGGCTAGAAGTGGCTGCTTTGAACCTACTCCGGTACTCCATAAAACAGGAACAAGACCCTTGAGATCTCGAACCAACTTTGGGTGGTTTCCGGTGAGATTCTTGAAATCTCCGGCGTCAGCCGCCGTGGCCTCGGCAATTGTCAGCATAATGGAGTCATCTCCGGTGTATTCAAGACGGGGCGGCACGGAGGACAGCGACGGCGTTACCAACTTCCCGGCGAGGGGGAAGAAGTGTTGGAGAGTGAGGGAGAGAGCGGTTTCGAGGTTGGGAAGGATGGTTTCTCTGAATTCGGCGGTGGAGACGGGGAAGTCATAGAAGAAAAGGGGTTGACCTGGGGAGAAGAGAAGCCAAGGTATATCGAGAAAAGTGAGAGGGAGAGAGGCCGCCGTCACAGATCGCGACGGCGGAGAGACGAGGCGGCGTTCCACCACCGTAACTTTGGTGGAGGAACTCATTCTTAGGTGGTGGTGAATGGTGATGGTGAAGTAGTGGGTATCTTCTTAGTATATTGCAATGGCATCCGTCATTATTTAAGCATTAATGGTACGTAGGGACAAGTTTGGCACGTTGCGTAAATTATTTTTCGGCATAACAAAATTTGAATGGTTCTAAATAGTTAGAACACGTTTCTAAAATTGCTTATAATATACTTACAAATCACTAACCGACATAATTCTCACTTTGACCGAAAACTTTAAATCCATAATTACTTAACTGAAAATGGTTCCTTTTTTTTCAACCGAGCTCTCCACAAGCGTTGTCGCATTGTGGGAATTTTTAAAGCATGCACGGTTTCTTTCGGAATTTTTTTTTAAAAATCAGATTTGGACGAATAAAATCAATCACAAAGCATGTGTGATATTTGTTATATGATTGATTACTTTTCTAAACTGTATATCAATCATATCACAAGTGTATTACACTTGCCATATAATTGATTCAAATTTTATCCAGTCGGGTCCGTACTAGAATTTTGCTTACTGTTATATTGGAAATAGTAACGAGGAAAATTGAAAGCATGCATTATTATTAAAAAAAAAGTAAAATCTATACCTTAATATTAACTGAGAGGATTACTTTGGTGTCTTATTATTTTTTGGTTTGCTATGTTATATATATATATATATATATATATATATATATATAAATTAACTATACTTATTTATTAACTCAAATTGCCCACTATTTTTAACTTTCACTAACTCTTCGTAACTTTATGTTTTCTACTTCTTTTTTATTTGGGATAATTACACTCCCCTCTCTTGAGATTTGGCGTAATTATACGTAGACCCTTGTAGTTTAAGAAATTACACCTAACACCCTTGAGGTTTGCCTACATCTAACAAATAAGTCATTTTTTTAATTAAAATTCACCAAATTGACTTATATTAAAAAAAAAATTAGAGAAAAATCTATATTAATCCGTGATTGAACCTTACAATTTATCCTAAAAATTACAATTATTTAAAAAAAATGTTGTATATAAGCGATAAGAAACAAGAACAGAAACTGAAGCATCGACTGCAAAACAAAGAAAAGGGAAGAATGGGTTAGATTAATGTATCAGGTTAAACCCAATTAATTACTCTCCTGTGAATATGAGAATGTTTAAAAAAAATTCTTGTAAAAAAGGAAAATTACAAATTACCTTTTACTATTTTCAAGAATATGCAAAAATCTCCTCTACTCAAGGAGTACATAACACGTGCCAATTTTTGATATTTTTTTTATATTTCAATAAATTTGGATTAATTAAGATATATTATTTGTTAAATAGATTCAAACCTCATAATACCTATATAATTTATAAACCACAAAAATATATGTGTAATTATATCAACTCGTAGAGAAGAGGAATGAACTTATTCGATATATATATATATATATATATATATATAATATATAATATAATATAAGAGTAATTTTATCTAGATAATTAGTTTAAAGAGAGTAAATATTATATTTATTAGTTTAAAAGGTGAAACAACCTCAAGAATAAGTGAATGGGTAAAATATATTTAACCCAAAGTCTGTACAATTTTATTTTGGATAATTATATTTACACACCTGATATATAACCTATTTATGAAAACCACCCGTTTTTTCATAATTACTGTAGACAACTAAAAAATAAGGGTAGTTTGTATAATAATACTAATATTTTTAGGGGGAGTGTGTGTAATTTTTTAAAAAAATGAGGGATGATTTGTGTAAGTAATAATAATATTTTGATTGGTGTATGTGTAATTATTCAGAAGATAAAAAATGATATTTGTGTAATAAATTAAGAGGCATAAATGTAATTATTATTATTTTTTTAGTTTTTGTTCCCACTCCCGATGCAAAGGGGCCCACGGCCGACATGAAAGAGCCCTAGCAATTAATTGTGGCAGGGATAAGTATTTGTCGTCGTCAGTTTTCACATTTTTGTGTATTCTCTTGTCGGATTTCTGTGAATCTTGTGACTCAGATGTTTAAGGCTGTGGTTGCCCGTGACTGCACTCAACCAAGTCAAAATAGTATATGATTTTATGAATATTTTTTTCATACCATTTTTTTTTTTTATCTTAAAAACATTTCATTATTAGAAAAAAAAAACAAATAATATCATCTACAGTTATTATTTTTACCTAACAACTTTTGTATTTTATATCAACTATTATCATTGTAATTTTACCTCAGATTTTATTACGTGGTCCAAAAAGAATTTCACATGATGTGTATATTAGTAACAAATATTTATTTATAAGGATAAAAAAATAATTTTTATGTATAAATCATACAATAAATTTATGAGTGTGTTTAATTTTTTAAAAAGTGAAAAATATTTGTGTAAGTAATAATAATATTTTGATTGGTGTATGTGTAATTATTCTAAAGATAAAAATGATATTTGTGTAATAAATTAAGAGGCATAAATGTAATTATTATTATTATTTTTTTTTGTTGTTTGTTCCCACTCCCGATGCAAAGAGGCCCACGGCCGACATGAAAGAGCCCTAGCAATTAATTGTGGCAGGGATAAGTAGTTGTCGTCGTCTGTTTTCACATTTTTGTGTATTCTCTTGTCGGATTTCCGTGAATCTTGTGACTCAGATGTTTAAGGCTGTGGTTGCCCGTGACTGCACTCTACCAAGACAAAATAGTATATGATTTATGAATAATTTTTTCATACCATTTTTTTTTTATCTTAAAAACATTTCATTATTAGAAAAAAAAAACAAATAATATCATCTACAGTTATTATTTTTACCTAACAACTTTTGTATTTTATATCAACTATTATCATTGTAATTTTACCTCAGATTTTATTACGTGGTCCAAAAAGAATTTCACATGATGTGTATATTAGTAACAAATATTTATTTATAAGATAAAAAATAATTTTTATGTATAAATCATACAATAAATTTATTGAGTGTGTTTAATTTTTTAAAAAAGTGAAAAATAATTTGTGTAAGTAATAATAATATTTTTGATTGGTGTATGTGTAATTATTCTAAAGAAAAAATGATATAATAAATTAAGAGCATAAATGTAATTATTATTATATTTTTTAGTTTGTTTTCCCACTCCGATGCAAAGAGCCCACGGCCGACATGAAAGAAGCCCTAGCAATTATTGTGGCAGGGATAAGTAGTTGTCGTCGTTGTTTTCACATTTTTGTGTATTCTCTTGTCGGATTTCGTGAATCTTGTGACTCAGATGTTTAAGGCTGTGGTTGCCCTGACTGCACTCTACCAAGACAAAAATAGTATATGATTTTATGAATAATTTTTTTTCATACCATTTTTTTTATCTTAAAAACATTTCATTATTAGAAAAAAAAAACAAATAATATCATCTACAGTTATTATTTTTACCTAACAACTTTTGTATTTTATATCAACTATTATCATTGATTTTACCTCAGATTTTATTACGTGGTCCCAAAAAGAATTTCACATGATGTGTAATTAGTAAAAATATTTTATGAGGATAAAAAAGTAATTTTTATGTATAAATCATACAATAAATATACACCCTACCACAATATATAACTTTCAACACCACTATAAATACCAAAAATATATTCTTTTAAGGAGGTCACTATTCACTTGATTTGACATTTTAAAAATATTATTCTTTTAAGGAGGTCACTATTCAATTGATTTGACATTTTCATAGCCTTTCTCTCTCAAAACTCTTTCAACTTTTAACAATTCACCTGGTGCGCTATGTGTCGAGGGTAAAATTCCAATCTCACCCCTCAATCAAAATTACAACCACATCATTGGCGCCGTGTGTGGGAACATATTACCCCGGACAAGTCCTGCACCCCATGACCAATCCCTAACTCCATCCCATGAACACGCCTCACTCGACGGACAAGTCCTGCCACCCCATGAACAAGCCCCACTCAACAGATAAGTCCTGTCACCCCATGACCAAGCCCTAACTCCACCCCATGAACAAGCCCCACTCATCGGACAAGTCCTGCCACCCCATGTAAAGCCACCCCTTCCAGGTGTTCCACCCCAAGAAGCAATGATACAACTGACGCAAGAGGCCTTATTGGCCTTGGTACGCGATGCATCCACTCGAGCGGCCGCACAAGCCATGGCTCAATTTGCGTCGTAGCACCCCATCAATCCGTCCCCTCCTTTTCCTCACCGAAGTCAAGAATTATCCTCGCCTCCCGAGGAGGAGGAGCAGAGGCAGGAAGAGGTGAACAACCAAGTTTCTCGACCCAAAATCGCTTAGACACAAAAGCAATACCCCCCCCCCCCTCCCAGTTGCGGCAACCTAATGCTCCCTTCCCATCAAAGCGGGTGGAGGACCCTTATTTGCCATTCGTCGTAGCTCCCCCGTGGTGAAGCCTTTTGTCCCCTGCGATTTTAACCGAAACACTTCCTATGGGTGTTAAAGTCTCCAACTTTCAGAATACGATAGAATAAGGGACCCGCAAGAACACTTAGACAAATTTTATGCTAAAATCAATTGGTATGACTTGAGTGACGCCGCCTATTGCAAGGTCTTCCGCTGCACGCTCTCCAAGCATGCTTTAGCGTGGTTCAATCAACTACCCGTCGGAACTATCTCCAGCCTCGAACATTTGACTCAACGTTTTTTGCATCACTTCTCCGTGAACAATAAAGTCCCAAAAATGGCCGCATATTTGTTCACCATTCGTCAGAGAGAAAATGAGCCATTAAGAGATTACGTTCAAAGGTTTGTGGAGGTGGTGCACGAGGTGTCGCATGTCAATCACGAGTTGCTGACCAACATAATTCAACAAAATTTGCTACCAGGAAGATTCAAAGAATCTATAGCCGGAAAACCTCTTAACTCTCTATAAGACTTGCTCATGTGATCGCAGAAATATATTAGAATCCAGTAGTCAATATTTCGGACACTTCCCTTAGCGTTAAGAGGAAGGGTCAAGAAGAGGAGAAAGAGCCGAAAAAGAAGGAGGAGTGCAAACATTTACCTCCGATGGGGTTCGCGTACTATACCCCCTTGAATGCATCTAGACGGGAGATATTAGTTGTGGCGGAACAACAAGGGCTAATAAGTCAATGACCTACAAAGATAAAAGATAACCCCAAGAGACTCAAATCAGACAAGTATTGTCATTTCAGCAGGACAGGGGGCACACGACTATATCAATTATTTTTTTATTAATTAAAAAAAGAAAAATTACAAAAAAAAAATATTTTTTATTTTATTAATGTTTTTATGTCGAGCCGCAGTTTCACACCGCGACTCAACAATTTAATTTTTTTAAAAAACAATTAAAGTTCGAGTAGCGGTTAGCAACCATGACTCGAGTTGAAAAATATTTTTTTTTTTTAAAATTACTCGAGTCGCGATTGGGATCCGCGACTGGTTACCAACTGCGACTTGCTCAAAGGCGACCACTTTAAGAAAGGCTGACACGCCAAGAAAAGCGTGCCAGCCTTTCTTTTGTTTTTATTTTTTTAATTTATTTTATATATTATTACTTAGATATTATATATATTATAATTTTAAATATAATATGTATTAATTTAAATATTGAATAATCTAATTATTAATAAAAATAAATTAATTATGTGTAATCAATTTGATCGAATTACTCTTTTTGTTTTCTTATTGATAGCAATAAATAATATGTAATAACTTATCTCTATATATATAAACAATACTCATTTAAATAATTTTATCAATATAACGATGATAACTAAATTGCAATAATTTAAATAAAGTGAGATGAAATTTTATTTAACTACATTAAATATTATAAAGTAATATATATAAATATTTAAAACAATATCTATAATATATTATTATTTTAGATATTATAGATATATATATAATATTATATATATTATATTACATAAATTTGTTATCGAAGCACTCCTTTTTTTTTATTCATAGCAGTAAATAATATATAATAATTTATCTCGATATATAAGACAATAACTCATTTAAACAATTTCATCAACATATATAATTATGAAAAAAATTAAATTGCAATAATTTACATAAATTGAGATAAAATTAATTATTAATTAAAAAATATATAAGATTTAAATGTTCTTTTAATATATATTGTATATAATAAATATATTGTAAATTTAAATAAAAAATTTACGATATATGACCCACACAGATACATTGATGCAAATTAATTATTATTGTTATATTAAGTATTTTTTAATATAATATGATAATTAAATTACAATAAGAAAAAAAGAGTGATTCGATCAAACTGATTGAACATAATTAATTAATAAATTTTAATTAATAATTATATTATATTATAATATATATCTATAATAATTTATATAATATTTAAAAAATAAAAATAAAAAGAAAGTGGAGCAGCCAATGTTTAATTGTGGTGTAAGTCTATTTGTTTCCTTGTGACTTTTGCATGCCATGCCTAGCAATAGCATTGAATAAAATCTAAAAAGTAACACTTAATCTCAACGCAAACAAAAATAGTAAATTAACCACATGATGACGATATTAATGAAGAAGATGTGTCATCCTCAATCAAATATTTAAAACAAGTAAATAGTAATAATATGTAAATAATAATACGTAAACAAATAGTAAAACAAACAAACGAATTATTAATAATAATTATCATATTTAATATGTAAGTAACAATATATATAATATATATATATATAATATTTTAAAACAAACAAATAAACAATAAATGACACAAGTCGCAGTTGGGAACCGCGATACCGAGTCGCGTTAGCACGTTTTTTAAAAAAAATTAATTTAAAACCTCGCTAACTGCGAATCGAGGTTTAAATTTTTTGAAAAAACAAATTTAATAGTTAATGTATTAAAAAAAGTATTTTTTTTGTAATTTTTCTTTTTTGAATTAATAAAAAATAATTAACTCGCACACGACTGAGGAATGCCATCACCTGAAGCATGAGATAGAAAAACTGGTCCAGTAGGGACACTTGAAGGAATATATCAACCACTATCCACAAGGACATCAATTTGACCGTGGGCCAAGTGCGCTAACCCCTCATGACAACAATTTTCCCATGGCATGAGTCATCCTATGACCTCAAAAGGATCAGCAAGAAGAGACTACATCACCATGAAGGAGTGATCCTAAGTTCACGTAGAAGGAAAATAATATCTTTTTAACTTTACACTTGTAATAGGAAGGATACATTAGGAGTTTAACGTTTCATCGCCTCTCCTTTTGAATAGTTTCGTGAAGGAACTTTGTAATTCAAACTTAAGCAATGAAGTTAATTTTTCCATCGTGGTTTAAATTTTTTAGGATGCGGAGATCCCCGGAGTTTTTTGAGGCCCCTTGAGGCAATAAAAAATTACCCCGGGGCCCCATAATCAAAACTTCACTGAGATTCTCCCCAACAATATTGGCCCCGGAAAATTTTGCCCCCTCCCTAGGGGTGTTCAACAAAATCGTCGGACCACCCCAACCCAAACCGCACCGCAATTAGCGGGCTAAAGGTGGGTTGGGTTAGTCTTGGGCTAGTTTAAAAAAAATCGTATTTTTGCAATCGGGTTTGATTTTATATTTACGTAGACCGCATAGACCGCATTCGACCGTGATAATGATATTAGTAGTAGTAGTAGTAATAATAATAATATATGAAGAAGAAGAAAATGATGATGAAGGAGAGCAATAATAATATACTAGAATTCTTCATATGTTTATACAAAAGTTTTGATTATACATAAACTAATATTTAAGACTAATAATAATGATGATATTTTTTATTGATATTGTATATATATATATAAATATGTAAATCAGATCAATTAATTCATTAATTTTGGTTATTGACAATCTTCTATATTTTGTATGCCGTAGATAAATGCAAGAACTTCAAATAGATGATATCACGATTTTGTTATAATCTCATACGATCTTATTTTATTTCAAATAAGTTTTATTTAATATTATTTATTATTATGATCAGTTTTTTATATACTTAATTCGAAATAATAATTTTTTTCACAATCTTATTAAAAAAAAAATTGGTAATTTTTTTAATATTTAAATTGTATTCTTTTAAAATAAACATATAACCATGTATAAGTGTTTATTTTTTACACATTGTAAATAATATATCATATTTTTGTAATTAGTACTACAAAAAAATACATTTACTTTAACAAAATAATTGTAACAAAAGCATAAATTGTCATAAAATACTAATATAATTGTATAGGTGGTTTTCTATACACTAAAGACCGCAAGACCGCCCCAACCCAATTAGACCGCAAAGTGCGGTTTTTATGATCGTTGGGTTGGGTTTGGGTAGAGTTTTCTAAAGACCGCAATTACTGGGTTGGGCCAAAAAATTACCTAAACTGCCCCAACCCGCACCGCGTACACTCCCACCCCTCCCCCTTTATGAAGTTGGTAAAAAACCAACTCCGGGGCATGAGCAAAAACATCCCTTGAGGCAACGTCCGACGAGAATAAGTCGTAAGAAAATAAAACAACAATTGAATAAGTCACTATATTTATAAATATAGAATATTGCCGATTTAGCATACCAAATTCTGACTATGTAAGTTGGAAAAAAATCATCCCAAGTATAAAATATCGTTGATTTTAACGCTAATAATATCCAACCATATGAACCGAAAAAAAGTCATCCCAAGTATAAAGTACCGTCGATAAATGCTAAAATATCTGACCATGTGAGTCGGAAGAAATTCATCCCAAGTGATAAATGTTCAAATTCAATACCAAAATATCCGAATAATTAAAAAAAAAAAAATTTACACCCCAAGTAGGAATAGAAATAAAAACAACTTCCATCAATTGATGAAAGACAATTTGGCGATTGATCGCGCACTCCACATTGCATGAAAATCCTCTAATGTAATGAAAATCTCATCCCTTGAAGATGCTGTCGAAATCCCTCAAAATCATGAAAGAATTCGGTGTAAAGTTATTAAATAAATATGTATGAACTCTAGAAATAGAGAATGAGAACAAAAATTATCAAAGAATAATCAGTGGTCGAGTGGATGAGGTCTCCATTTCCTAGTCTTTTAGCCTGGGTTCAAATTCTATGGGATGTAATTTTAGATATCTCCTCCCAACACTTGGAGACTCGAGCCATTGCCTTGGGCTGGACTACCTCAAGGCACCCCCTTGAGCTAACACCACCTCGAGGCGGAGCTTCGAGCGCTACTCTGCCTCGAGGTACAACACCCAAGGTAACCTGACCTCGAGGCATGGATGAGGCGAGCTGACATCACCTCGAGGTATTGCCTCGAGGCTAGCTCCAGGAGGCAGTGCCTTGTACTGGATGAAGCAAGATTCATATTCCCACCCACCCACTCCCATGTGTTAAACTCAACTTAGGAAGGTGTTACTCTCGAATAAAATATTACACCAGATGGCCAGATATTCTATCCGAGAGTGGGGGTTGTATGATGTGTATATTAGTTAGAAATATTTATTTATGAGGGTAAAAGAGTAAGTTTTATGTATAAGTCATATAATAAATATATACATCCTATCACACTATATAACTTCCAACACCACTATAAATATAAAAAATACTATTCTTTGAAGGAGGTCACTATTTACTTGATTTGGCATTTTCATGGCCTTTCTCTCCCAAAAAACTCTTTCGATTTTTAATGATTCACCTGGTGCGCTATTGTTTCGAGGGTAAAATTTTCATCTCACTCCTCAATCAAAATTACAACCACATCACATCATAACGAATCACATTTTATATATTTTTTTTAAAAAAAATATTGATGAGATGAGAAAAACACAAGCAACCACATACATAATATCTCCCTACTTTATCATTTGTTTTTTCTTTTATTGCTAGATTATTCTAACTACTTGACATGCCGTCAGATTCATTAACGTGCAAGGGAATGGGGCCAAGATAGTTATCACTTTTTTTGAAGGGTCGGACATACAATTTGCAGTCAGATTAAATTTTAAAGCATCAATAATGAGGCTAGTGATGGCAATGGGGTGGGTCTGGTACGGGTCCCCCCGGATTCAAGATCCACCCCATTTAATTTTTGCCAGCCCCATAATCCGCCCTCGTCCCGCCTGGACCCATACCAGACCTGTCCCATTTAATTTTTGCTAGCCCCATAACCCGCCCTCGCCCGCCTCGCCATGCTAAAAATTCGGCCCCATCCCGATCTAATTAATTTATACAAACAATACATTAAATTAATATTTTTTTAATAAATAATATATCAGTTTAGATTTAAATATTTTAATATAATTTTCAATCTAAAATGAATTTGATAAGACAAAAAATGCGTTCATCTAAATTATTAAATTTCTTATCAACTAATTTTTTATTTTTGATATTTTTATATACAGTTGGGTATATGCAAAAATTATTTAGGATTCATATATATAATAAGATAATTTTTTTTATTTATAATATATTATATATTCATAATATACAATAAAAAAAAGAGGTGGGGTTGGGTCGGGGCCGGGTCCAATGGGGCGGGTTCGAGACAGGACCCGTACCCCGCCCCGGACCCAGCCGGGGCAAGTTTTAGCTGCCCCGAACCCGCCTCGAACCCAAAAAATAGCATCCCAAACCCGCCCTATACGGGACGGGTCCGGGGCGGATTTTTCGGGTTTGTGATTAAAATTTTGATTATATTAAAAATTTGAATGAGGCTTTATAAAATATTTTAGAGCAAATTATATACAAAAATAAAAAGACTAACCCAATGGATATTTAAAAAAAAGATTAAAAATTTTAAAAAAAAAGAAAAGAAAGTGAGGATGGGCGATTCAACCGGCTACCCTCAATTAAAACACACAACACACACCATGCAACATTTAACACACAACACTGTTTCCTCGAAAATATTTGGGAAAGAATTTTTTTATTTAATTAGTATTAATTTATATAATTATATTATTTACTTGTGGTTTTACTAAATATAATATATAATATTCGTTTAATATTTAATCAAAAAAATTTATGAGTTTGAATAATTATAAATTATTTATCGATAACTATCTCAATTGAATTAGGAATGCGATAATTAATTAATCAAATTCCTAATTTAGTAGTTTTAATCATTGTTACGATTGATTTGTTGAATCTAACCGGATTAGTTAATAAGATATTAAATTATATGGGTAAGTGTTTAGTTAGTTGCTATAAATAGTGAGGAAGTGATAAAAATGAGTAGGGATATTATAAAAATATTTGAGTAATATAAGAAAGTGGTTTTGAAATATTATATTCATAAAAAATACTATATTTTTTAGATAATTTAGTCTATAATTGTTATATAAGAACGATAGCTATGATAAGATGATGGGTTTAATAAAGTAGATATTTATAAGTTAATTGACAAACTATATATATCTTTAGAAAATTTTGATTGTCTAGTTACTTATAAAAAAGAGTAAATTACCACCTCGCTTGAGGTTGGCGTGATTACAAATACCCATTGTTGTTTAAAAAATTATAAATACCCCTGATGTTTAATGAAATTATGCAATTTGGATGGAGGTATAAAAAAATGTCAACTTTGCCCTTACTGTATTTTTTTATTTTTTTTAAAAAAAAAAATAAATCTTACAAAAATATTTGAACGAAAATTGAAAAATTTTTTAAAAAATTATAACAAAAAATTTAATCCATAAAAAAAATTATATTTTAAAAAAAAATAATTTTTTAATTCACAAGAGAATATATTTAGTCAGTTCATAAGATATAATGAATGATTGTTGCTAATTGTAAAGACTTGTTAAAATCAGGGAGATGTAATTTTTTTTTCAAACAACAATGGTATTCATAATGCAAACCTTAGAGGAAGGTCGTTGTTATTTACCCTATAAAAATAGAACGGATTTCAATGTCTAAGAAAGGAAATAAAAAATGGCAACTGTACGGATAATTTTCAATATGAATTTCAATAAATTATGAATATTTTCAAATACAATATAGTCAAAAATAAATTATAGTAAATGATTGGGCCTCATTATTCTTTATTAATTGGAAAATATCTATAAAATATTGATCGATATATAGTGGGGAATAAATTAATTGGAAAGGTAAGTGAATAATTGATATTAACCATATATGTTTCATTTATTTGTGATACTACATTTATGTAAGTTTGTGATTCATGTCGGAACTAATGCATATGAAATTGTATGAGTGGTTGGTGATTTAATTAGAATTATTATGATGTGAAAGCGAGACGAAGTAATGAATTGGGATATTCTATTTGTTGAATAATGTATCGTTAGTGTTTGCAAATAAGCATGTGTTGAGATATGTTTTACATTACTAGTTGCTTACAAGAACGGTGATATGTGGAAACGAGGATGTGATGTAAATCGAATATAACTGTGATGTGAATACCCTTGATATTGTTGAATATGTTTTGTGGCAAAAATAAAAATAAAAAGAGATATGATGCGATGCAAAAAGAGCTATGATGCGATATAAAAAGAGCTTTGATGCTATTTGAAAGAGCTATAATACTACGTGAGATTGATGAGCTTCGTGGTGTATCAAGCAGACTAGGAAAAGAGGAGTTAGTTGATTGTCTTGTTATGAGTCGACTACGTGTGAAATAAAGTTAATCATGTTGAAATTAAAGTTGATTATATTCTACATATGTTGATCATTTTGTCTTGTTTGAAATATTGGAATAAGTGACTAGAAAGCCACTTGGATTGGTAGTTTTGGGAACTATTGCAGCAATCTTTATTCAAGTAATATTGATGAATATAGAAAGTTTTCGTCCTTGGCATATATGTCTGTTGTGCTTTCCAATTACGATAAGCTTCGCTTTAATGTCATTATAGATGCCCATAGACCATTTAGATAACCTATGTAGTTGGACTACGCATTGGATGGCCTATGAAACCAACTTCTGAGGGTTAGTCTGAAATACTCCAAGTTGAGGATCTAGAGACTAGGTATCGAGAGTCCTATTGAGACTTGCACTGAATATTGCATTCATTGGATAAGTATCATGTTTAATCAATGACAGACTTTGACCGTTTATACAATTCTAGTGGGTTAGTTGACAAGGTAGTCAGCTGACATAACTGACTCGTGGGGAATCGTTATATGGAAGCCTTAGAGACTTGGTTGGTATGACTAGAATTCTCAGCTCAGATAATACAGGAGTAGTTCTCAGACTTGAGGAACAATGGCAGTCACGTTCACATGAAGGCTATAACTTAGATTTGGCGAGAGGTGATTGTGTTACAAACATGATCATTATAACCTTGTGTAGTGCAATCAGAATGTGTACTAAGGACGGTGAGTTTTAAAAAGAGGATTCATCCTCTATCAGTATGTGACAATAGTATCTCCTATGCACTTGAAGACACGTTCACGCTGAAAGGAGTGAATTGGTTTGGGAAGTATAGCGGGAGCGCGAAAAAGCAAGAAATTGATAAATATAAGCAAATAAATCCCAATCAAGGGGTGTACCCTTGATCTATTCCTAGGTGTTTGGTGTATAAGAAAAAACATAAAGGCTATGGAATAAATGCAAGAAAAATAATAAGCAAGAAAAGTAAATCGAATTTACCCCTATCGTCTTTCTTGTTCGGCTACAAGCGTTGATCTACTCCATTTTTATTTTTGGATTCATCCACGGCAAGATCTCAATCTTGTGACCCTCTCAAGAATGACACACCACCACTAAAGAATGTGAAGATTTTCGTGCTAGAAAAAATTCCACAAAAGTGATGGAGATCAAAACAATCTCCATGAATTAACGTGTTATGATCTCTCTTTCATTTTTTTTTTTTTTTTATCTCTAAGACCAAAAGAAAATCCTAAAACATGGAGAGCATGAAAGAAGAGAGAGGGCACAAAATTTTGGAGAGAGAAAAAACTACTATGTGTTGTATGTGTCATACACATATAAGAAGTCCTAACCTAGGTAAACTCCAAAACCTCAAAACTCTAGCCCAAGCACACCATATGCACGAATTTTGTGGCTCCAAAATCAGCCAACTCACTCCAAAATATCCTCATATACTTGGCCGAGGTCTAACCAACATCTTGGGCTTGTAGTTAATGGACCGGACTCGATAAAATCAAGCTCATGTCTCATGGACTAAAATTCAATCTAATTTTATCATAAGCCCAACATTAAACTCCTTTTCTTTAAAATTAAAAGATCCAAACACATGCTCTCTCTTTCAATTTATAAGTTGGACTAATACCAATCCAATAATTTTAATAGCTTAATTTCAAGAATTTTCCAAGTCCTGTCCAATAGATTGGTCTAAATAAATGATCCAATCATTTATTCTCTCCAAAGATTAATTTAATCCAATTAAATTAATTCAAATCTTTTAAAATTAATTCCATTCCATTATAGTGGTAGGGTTTGACTTTTTAGGTTCACCATCAGCTATACTTGGGTGTATGTGACCAATATAATTAATTAAATGTAATTTAATTAATTATTTCGATTATCCCATAGTCTGAAGTTCCCCATTACAATGGATGGCCGTCTAGCAGCAATCCATGGCACTAGAGACTAGGTGAATAGTGGCGTGAACATTTAAGCTTCGAGTCCATATGAGTACGGTCCTACTGGCAACCGTTTTCCAGCCTTAGTCTAGGGCATAAAATTGGGCGTCGGTTCACATTCTTGATTAAGAAACTATGCTTAATACTCAAGACGTGTTTACTGAAGGAAGTGGATCGACCGGGGAAGCGCGAAAGTGCAGAAAATCGAAAATACGATAAATAAAATAATTAAATCCGAATCAAGAGGTGTACCCTTGATCTTTTTTTGGGCGCTTGGTGTAATTATTGCAAATCTAATCGTGCAAAAGGCTAAGGAAATTAGTAACAACGAAAGCATAAACTAAACAGAGTTAACTTTCGTTTTCTCCTCCAATCGGCAATGCGTGTAGATCTCCTCTCCAGCATTCGTCCATGCAAGACTCCATGTAGGAGACCTCTAATATCGTCCACACCAAACTAAAAGGTTGGATTTATCCTTATGCTAGCAAGGATTAAATCCGTGGAAAGAGGAAACAAAATCACACTATTTATTAGTGTGTTTCGTTCTTCTTTGTTCTTCACTTGGTTCTAAACCAAGAAGAACTTCAAGAGAGGGAGGAGGAGATTATTTTGCTGATTCTTGGGGGAGAGTGCACGAAATTTTATGTGTCAAAATATCAAAAATTGGCTAGGGTTTGTGTGTCGAAGAGTTGGAATGGAATGAAAAGGTTGAGATATGGAATGGAAAGAAAAATTTCTCAACCACTTCCCAAGACTCCTCACCCACTTTACACACACCTCTTGTACAAATTTTGCTGATAATTTTAACCCAACATGCAGCTATTTTGGACCTACCAAAGGCCAACATGGGCTAGGGCTTGATGCATTTTGGACCCGATTTAATTTGCTTGTCCAACTACTCAAATTGAGCCCATACACCATTCCCGTTGGACTTAATATTTAATCCAATTAAATAAAATGCCCAACAAAAAAAATTCAAGTAAATATTTAATCTAATCAAATATTCACAAGTTCAAAAGACATTTAATTATTTAAATGAATCCAATCCACTTAATTAATTAAGCCCAACCAAGCATAACTAGTTCAACTAATTATTTCTAGCCCATTTCTAATTAATGAATCCAATTCACTAATCAGATAGGTTCATCTACTAATCAATTAATGGATTCAATCCACTAATTAATTACCCCAAACCTCCTTCAAATTAATCCTATCAATTTAAAAAGGCTAAGTCCAAAATTCAATTAATCCAACTAATTAAATTCCAAACTATCCATCCAATGGATTATTCTTATAAATGATCCAATCATTTATTCTCTCCAAGAATTAATTTAATCTAATTAAATTAATTCACCTCTTCTGGAGTTAATACCAAATTAATTCTCCCACCTTTCGAGATTTGTGTGTGACTCTTTAGATTCACCCTCAACTAGACTTGGGCGTCGAGCAACACAATTAATTAAATTCAATTTAATTAATTAACTCCAATTATCCCATAACCAAAAATATCCTGTTACCATGGGTGACCGTCTAGCAACAGTCCATGGCAATAGAGACTAGGCGAATAATGGAGTTAACATTCAGGCTCCAATTTCATACGGGTACGGTCCTATTGTCAACCGTCTCTCGGCCTTAGTCTAGGGCATAGAATTGGACGTCTGTTTCCATCCTTAATTAGGCATTTGTAGTTCATACTCGAGATGTATTTACTCTACTGATCATCGTAGGAAATCCCTTCCCAGTCGATCAATCGCTATGGCCATATACTTGAAGATTCTAAACCATCTCAGAACGCATTGGAGATCTTGTTGTCACAATACTGACAGGGGACAGATTCTTTCTTGGAATCTACCGTCCTCGCTACATACTCAGACTGCACTGGATAAGGCTTATGATGATCATGCCCCATGACACAGCCACATCTTGCCATATCCAAGATACTGTCTTCGTATGCACGTGACTGTCATGATTCCTCAAGTCCAAGGACTAATCCCGTACTATCAGAATCGAGAATTCCAGTCATACCGATCAAGCCTTAAGAGGCTTCCATATGACGATTCCCGTGAGCTAGTTCAGTCAGTTGACTACCTTGCCAACTAGCGCACTAAGACTGCATAGACGACCTATGTCTTTTGCCGACGAAACACGACTGCAGTAATTAGTGCAAGTCTCTATAGGACTCTCGATACCCTATCTCGAGGTCCCTGACTTGGAACGTTTCAAATCGACCATCAATAGTTGGTTTCATAGCCGCCAAACTTGTGCGCAACCCAACTCCATGGATTTATCCTTTCGGTCTGTGGGTGTTTCGCTGTGATATTGAAATCCTATTCAATGTCAGTGGTAAGCACAATGAAAACAAACTGCCAACTTGATGAATTCTTACTGTATTCATCAGTCTAATATTATTTTATAAAGATTGACGAATGGCAAACAGCCAACCCAATTGGCTTTTGGTCACCCATTCCAACAAGCTCCCACTTGACCATTGAGCCAATTACCCATGTCCCTCAGAACCTTCCAAGTATGAGCAATATATGATACCGGTACGATTTCGTGGGTCTACTTTATTTTCTACTGGATCTACATGGTCCAATCGTGTATTTCCTTCACCATCGCTGTCTTCAGATGGTTTTTTAAGAATTTTCGTGGATCTTTTGACGAGATCTCGGGCGCAAAAGGATCTTGCCTTGGCCTTGTCATTCGCCTCCAAGGCTACAATTGGCTTGGCCATGCTAGGCACCGCATCCATCCAATGGATGCGGTTTTTCGATCCAAATCACTTTCCAAAAGCGACTTGTTAAAGTCGTCCTACATTCAACTTTTAAGATGGGGCATCTACTTGAAATCCTTTCAAGCTACATGTCTGCCATCAAGTTCGAACACGATTATACTTTGAGGACTTATTTATTATTCACATGAGTTTGGAAGCTAGTATCGCTTTAGCTTTCTAGAATCAACTCTCCGCATACGTGTGTCATGAACACTTCTTTAATCCTTATTCAGGTATTAAAAACCGCTCTTGACAACTGTCTAATGCCAATTTGTGTATTCTCGATATACTTTGTGTCATGCCCAAAGCATACACAACATCAGGTCCATTACACCAAACTAACGTAGACGTAGAGGAAGTCTAAACTTCTGAGTTTTCTCATCAGTTAGACGCAACTGAGTCTTGAACAGCTTAAAACTTTCTCATCAGTCAATCATGACTGAATCTCGAAAAGCTTGAGCTTTCTCATTAGTCTTCTACGACTGATTCTTGAACAGCTCGTCCCTAGTGTAGGAATCCAATTCCTTTTATGGAGAATTTCATGAACAACTTTGTATTAGTGTCTTAGTGTTTCCCAAGCGTCTTAACCTCATTATAAATGAGTAAGACATTTACACCAAACACATTGGAACTCACACAACTCCTACTGACCCCGGGCTCATCAAATCATACCTAGTACGATTGAATATTTCAGTTTTGCAAAGTCTCAAACCTAGTTTGAACTTCCAAGTGAATCCTTGGGCTCCAAGCCATTAATTCAAACGATTTCCCACATTGCTCCTCCTTATGTCCTTTTGGATTTAAAAATCGAATTCTATGGACAAATAAGGACTGGAATATCATCAGTTAGAGATGCCATTAGATTACGAATGATATTTCTGAGAAGTTGTATGAAAACCTACTCCTACTATTTCCTTGACGTATATAGGACCATCCTATTAACTCAAATACTTTGTGGGATGAGAGTTTCATCATACAATAAGGCCCAACTCGTTTAAGTGAAACACCGATCAAACAAAGTCCAACTTGGTTTACTTATCAGAGACCGGTCAACCGTAGTCCTTTCAGGAAGATCTTCACCGAGTGAGAATCACATTCTCATTTTTATATTCAAAAACCTCCACTAAATACACACCCTCTCGATCCAATTGATAGGTAATCAGTTTGGTTCACCATTCCGTGTCTAATTCTTTGACTCTCATCAAAGAAAAAATTAAACTTGTGAACCCTACACTGATCTTGTGTATTTTAGTGACTTACAGATATCACACTGGACCTAATCCAACTTGTATTTGATAACCTCATTTGTCCTACAAAAGAGCTTTTGCGGTCTTTCTCCTTCTCAGTTTGGTTTTGAAAGCTAATGGATCCAAATCGCCTATTTCTAGTGCTCTTTGAACCCATCATTCTTTCTCTTCCTTAACTAGAATAGATTGACCTACCAGGACAGTAAGCTTTTGATTATCATTTTATTATTTATTTGAGTATTCATAATCCAATTATGAGACAGTAGATGTTTCACCCAGCAAATATGAATTCCATTCAATGTCAAATAAAAGACTTTATTGATCAAAATATATAAGCAAAATTGTCCAACAATAATTGAAAATGTTATTTTGATCATGCTAGGTTACATATATTCTAACATGATCACCACTAAGCCTAACTAAGTCCCTAGTTTTTGTAGCGACAATCCTGCTATTGCTAGGCTTAGGGGACTTTCTTATTTCGGCTTTTCTACTGCTCATCATCATCACCTGCAAACCATTCACAGATTTGTGAGTTTATTGGTATCCAATACCAAGAGTGGGATGGTGATTATGTTAATACTCAAGTTAAAGATTTTACCTTCATCGGAGAAGAGCTTAGGACACTCCCTCTTTCAATGCCCCTTCTCTCGGTAATAAATGCAAACATCATTCGAAATCTTTTACTGACGAACCCTCTTTCTCTTTCCTTTACCCCAACCTAGCAGTGTAAAGGAGCACTCGAAGTGCTAGCAACAGTAGAAGACGTCTCATCCTTCTTCCTCTTCTCGCGTCCGGCAACCTTGCCCTTCACTTTAGAGGTTGAAGCCTCTCCCACTAGTACCGATGACGCACATTTTTCAATCATTGCCTCGTACTGGACCAACACATTAATCAACTCATGAAGGCTTTTCTCAAGCTCATTCATGTTATAGTTGATAATGAATTGATCAAAAGAGGGAGGTAGTGATTGCAGAATCACGTCAATGCACGTTTTCTTTTCGAGATCAGCCTGGAGGTCTTTGAGCTTTTCCACTAGGGATAGCATCATCACTCCCTGCTCTCATACAGATGAGCCCTCAATCATTCTCGAACCGAAGAATGCCTTCATCACAACATATCTGATATACAGGTCCGGTACCGCAAAAAGCTCTTTCATGCGGTGCATTATCGACAGACGTCCTCATACCTTTCATACTGTTTCTGGATCTCGTTACTCATCGAGTTTAGTACGATATTGCGAACTTTGTGGTTGTCCTCATGCTACTGAGTAAACTTTTCGAACGTCAACCGTTCTTCGGGCAAGAACCCTTCAGGCAAAGTTTGAGGTAGAGGCTTATCTAGAACATAAGTCTGGTTCTCAAAATCGAGGACTATCCTCAGATTTCACAGCCAATTCGAATAGTTTGTTCCATCAAATTTATTAGCCTCAAGTATAGAATTAAGTGAATTCTGAGACATCTATATTGAACAGAAAATATTAACAGATTATTATAATATTAGGTTCAAGTTAAGGACTTGGTGTGATGCCCCAAAGATTATAATACATAATTGTAGGATTAATTAGTAAATATTACAAAATCTAATTAATTAGTAAGTAAATTGTAGATTAATAATTTAATATACCAGAATTTTAAGGGACTTGGCCGGAAACTTATTAAAGTTTTTGGGGTGAATTGTGCAAATTAAAAAAAATAAGGGAATAAATTGTATTTTTTATCAAAAGCTATTAAAGGGAATAATAAATAATATATATATAGAGAGAGAGAGAGACGGGGGGGATGAGGATGATTTAGGGGGCACGTGTGGCTTAAGGGAAAAAGGTGTACAATTTATGGCATTTATGTATGTATATATATATATATATAATGTTAAACAAATGCAATTCTTGTCTTTATTCAACTTAAAAACAGAACAGAGGCATGACTTTTTTTCTCTTCTCCGTCTGCCATTTTACTCCATTAAAATAGGTAAAAAAATATTATTTTAAATTAGTAATTAATTACTATAATTATATATTTAATTAGTGTCTACTAAATGTAGTTTATATTGGTCGATGTACTATTTAATCAGAAAATTTATTAGTTTGGCTATTTAAATTAGTGTCTAATTAAATATCACATTTAATATAAACATATTATAGTTGATTAATTAATTACTACATTTGTAGATTTAATTATTTCTATAGTTAATTTATTCAATTTCGTCGGGCCTGTTAACCAAATGTACAATTATATGTATTGTTTTAATTAAATTGTACAGTAACAAGGAATTGATAGTAAATTCAACGAAATATTTCGAAAATTATATTTAAGGAATATTATGTTATTAAAAGGAAAATGAGGGTTTTAATCATAATTTAATTTAGGGAATGATATTAAGAACAAAAATTATAAAAAGATATAAAGGATTTTATTCAATGAATTCGTATGAATTAGTCAATAAATTAAATATATACCTAGAAAGTATAATTTGCTAGAAAATAACGAAATGAAAATTTATATCTCGATAAGAATAAAATATTAAAAGATTGTTTGAAATTATACGAATAAAATTTAATATTCTTACGTGATCAAGCCCTGCAATAGCAATTTTAAAGTTAGGGTGGCAAGCGTCCACGTCATGTAAGTAATGCAATAGCAATTTTAATTCTACCATTTACAATTTTGTAGTAATTTACACCTTTTAGTAGAAATCAACGTAAATTTATCGGAACAATTGGGGATTATAGGAAAACAAGGAGTTTTTCCAGTTTGATGTCAATTTTAGAAATGACAACTTACGTGACATTAAAGCTACACATTTTGGAGGCAACTTAACACTCCTTTTACATTTTTTTTCACACAATATATGAAGTGAAGAAAAAATCAATGATTATATGCAAAATGCCCAAAATTTTCCTCCAAAATATTTGGATCTAATGCACGTCTGAAAATGGCGTCCAGTTGGCAAAAAAAACAATATACCTAAAATCCCCAATTGTTTCATTAGAGTTTTAGTTGATTTCTTCTGCAAGGACTAAAATCGCCACGAAATCATAAATTGTAAGATTAAAATTATTCGTGTCTTACTTACAGGACCACTATTGCCACCCCCATAACATACAAGCCCAAAATTATAAATTTGTCCTTTTTGATATATACTAATGATAAATAATTTAAATTATTTGACATTTTAAAACCCTCTACATCTCAATTATAATATATTTTTATGTATTGTCCGATGATATCCCAATATTATTGTGCTTGACGTGGAACAACACCTATTTGATATTATCAGTAATTTCGCGAATTTAAACCACGACCCTCATCTGGAATAATGATATCAAAATCTTTGACACTCCATTCAGCAAACTGGTTCTCAGCCATGTAAATCTCGATTCCTAAATTATCAGATGACCAATATCTCTCTGCTGGTGGACTACCTGTATCCTGCATGCATTCACTTTATCAACACAACCCAAACATGTTGATGAATAGTTTTGATGCAAACACATTGAATTAGCAAATATTGGCGAAATTATATTTTTAGTCCTATAGAATAGGGGTTTAACACTTTTAGTCTCTGTTCTATAGAATTTTTAAAAATTATTCAAAAATATAGAAAACACGAACATATTTAGTCTTATACTTTACAGAATTTTCAAAATGGTCCTAAATTTGCAAAAACCTTGATAAATTTAGTCTCATAAATCCCATAAAGCACTGGACTAAATATGCTGAATTTTTTTAATTTTCAGACCATTTTGCCAAATCACGTAAAGTATGTCGGATTTTCATAATTTTATGACCATTTTGAAAATCACGTAAAATAAAGGACTAAAAGCATCGAACCCTTGTTGTATAGGAAAAAAAGTATAATTTTGCCAGCAAATATACATTGATCAAAACCTGGTAGAAGTAAAGGGCTTGTGAAAGTCTACCGACATTAAGCTCCCAAGGTCTTGGATCTCCAATCCAGCCTTAATCTTTCTTTGTAGGTTACCCATAATCCCCCCAGACTGGATGAGGAAATTTGAAGTATATCTTGTGGTTGAGGATTGCTATAGGGATCACGAAAGTTGTATGGCTCCTCCGGGTACTCAGCATCTCCAGGCGAGCAATAGAAATGGTAAGCCTCGTATGGAAAGTTATCCTTGTCAGTGCGATGAACATGAGTCATGTTAGGTAGGGTGTGGTATGGAGGGCACGACTATAGACTAGTCGGGTTGCACCACGAGTCTATGCCAGGATCTATGATCATTTCACTATATCGTGTCACGTCTGTCGTCACGTTCCCGTTGCAAAGCTTCCCGTTGTTCTTCCAGCAGCTGTCGATGTCCATCAAGTAGAATTGGCTTTTGGACCCCCTCCTTGCTTGATGTCTAGTGTGAATCTCACTGTGAAGTCTGGAGATTTCGGAATCTATTATGGGGCAAACCAAAATGAAACATGTTAGACTACATAATCTCATATAGGCAAAATAATCTCAATGTGGGCAAAATACCTATGTTACATACTTCTTTATACGCAAATATAATGGAGACCATGATCATTAGTCGTTTGTTTCTATTTTCTTTACTCAATCCTCTTTTCTATTAATTATGTAAATAAGTAAGTGAAATATTTTTCACATGTTGCATATTCTATTTATTCTAAGATATAAGATTGAAGGCATTCGCAACGAAAGAGTTGCTAAAGGACAAATGGTTCTTATTACACTACAAAAAACAGTGCTATAGCAATGGACATTTTCCACGGAATTTGCATAAAATCTGTGGCAATACGGTGTTGCCATGAAAATTTGTCCGTTGCTATAAGTACTAATGCTATAGTTGCAGCGACTTTTCTCGTACGTCGCAAATTTGCAACAGACAATCGTGCGTGCCAAAAATCCGTTGCAAATAGTGTTGTTAAACTTTGACTTTTTAATGAATTTTGCAGTGACTTTTGTCATGACATCTGCAACGGATCTTGCCAAAATTTTGCAGCGACTTTGTTATAATATTTTCGTTGCAAAATTTGCGGCAATTTCTTATTTCATTGCAACGACATTTTGCAACAAAATTTCGTTGCAAAATTGCAATGCATTATTTTGCAACGACATTTTGCAACAAAATTTCGTTGCAAATTGCAATGCATTATTTACAACGACAACCGTTGCAAATTATGCAACGACATTTGCACTGAACTTCAATTCGTTGCAAATTTTGCAATAATTATTTTTATTAAAATCCATTGCAAATATTTTTTATAATTTTCATTTATAATATTTTTCTTTCAAATTTTTATACATAATTTTTAAATTAAAATTATATTTTAATCTGTAATTAACAAGTTATTAAACTCAAACATAAAAAGATATTTAATCAAAATAAAATATAGAAAGATAATAATACATGTCAAAACATGTCCATTACACAAAAATTTAATGTTTCATGTCGACTACACAAAACATGTCCAATATTCAATATGGGGTCATCATCATTTTTACAATTATCTAAAGGTGGTTGATCGGATGATGGATCATTGTTGTTGCAGCGATCTTTTGATTCGTTTACACCTTCCGACGTCGTACCTACAAGATATAACACATCAATATGATAACATAACCAAACTTTAATTAATAAAAGAATAAACTAAATTGAAATCTTACACTAAATTTTCGAAACCAAAAGTTCTTAGTCTCTTATTGAATATCTTTGAAGCAAGGATATGCTCCTAAATAGTAGTTTGTAATAATAGTTAGCTTAGTTAGTTAGTTTCATTGAAACTTTCAATGATAGTTTACTTGGTTAAATTAGTTTAGTTTCCTTGAAACTTTTAAGTGTGAGTTAACTAAGTTAAAAAAAATTAGTTAAATTAGTTTAGTAGAAAATTTTAAGTTCATAGTTAAATTAATTTAATAGAATTTTTAAGTTCATGGTTAAATTAGATTGCTTGAAACTTTTAAATTTGAGTTAACTAACTTGAAAAGGTTTAGTTGAAGTTTTTTGAGCTTATATTTAACTTAGTTAAATTAGTTTAGTAGAAAATTTTAAGTTCATAGTTAAATTAATTTAATAGAATTTTTAAGTTCATGGTTAAATTAGTTTAGTTGAAATTTTTAAGTTTGAGTTAACTAAGTTAAAATTTTAATGTTTGGTTGAAGTTTTTAAGTTCATAGTTAACTTAGTTAAATTTATTTACTAAAAACTTTTAAAGTCATAGTTGAATTAATTTACTTGAAGCTACTTTTTAAGCTCATAGTTAAATTAGTTTATGTGAAACTTTTAAGTTTGAGTTTACTTAGTTAAAGTAGTTTAGTTGGAACTAATAAATTTTAGTTAGCTAAGTTGAAATAGTTTTGTTGAACTTTAAAATTCATAGTTAACTTAGTTAAATTAGTTTAATTGAAACTTTTAAATTCATAGCTTTTAACTTAATTATAAAATCCTAATCTACAATCATCAACAACAACAGTCATTCATCTCATCAACACAATCATCCCATTCATCTCATCAACACAATCATCCTATTCACCTCATAAACACAATCATCCCATTATAGAAACTAAACAATATATAGACAATATTTCATTTACCATTACAATATATATTAAATATTACTTTTAACACAATTGCAATATATACTAAACATACAAAATATACCACATTATGATGTATATCAAACAAAATAGACAACAATACACGCAACTTTACAAAACCAAAATATAAATTTTTAACACTATTATACAAATATGAAATTTAATAAACAAGATAATAAAGTAGAGACTTTCTAATACCATTATATAACTATTACATACACCATTACTCAATTTCTTAACACCACTATATTACCAAAATATACAATAATATATCACCAAAGTAAACCACTTTTAACATCTACAACAAATCATCATTTACAATAAAAACACCAAAATAAACCATCTTGAAAAAAGAAGAAAACATACCTGAAAATTTTAGTTTTCTCAATCTTCTAAAGAAAAGAAACAAAAATACAATCTTGTTAGTAACCCATCTACCAAAAACAAAAAAAAGTATATCTTAAGAAAATCACAAAAAAGAAGAAAATAGAAGAGAGAAAGTTTATGGCAGCGGGTGGAAGCGGCGGAGACCGGCGGCCGATGGTGGCTAGGCGAGGGAGGCGCTGGTGGGCGACTAGGCCAGTGCGATTGCAGGCGGCTGCGTGGTGGCGGGCAGTGGGGCGGCGGCGTGGTGGCGGGGTGGGGCGGCGGAAAGAGGTGGAGAAGAGGGGGAGAGAAGAGAGGGAGAAAAGGAAAGATAAGAAAGAAAAACCTAGGGGAAGGGGAAATGGGCTGCAAAAAGGGGGGAAAGGGGGGCAAAGAGGGGAAAGAGAAGAAAAATGGGGGAGAAAAATGAGGGGGAAAAATTAGATGAAAAAATGGGAGGAAAATTAAAAATTATAGAAATTAAAAATTAATGAAAAAAAGTGTGTTAATTTTTTTTTATTAAAATTAAATAATATTTTTTTATTTATAGATATATTTTTAAAAATATATATATTTTGGATATTTAATTTAAGTTATAATTTTTTTTATTTTTTAATAAAAAATTAAATTTATCTCTTATTTCTATATTTTCTATATACAATTTAAGTTATTTTTTTATTAAAATTATATTTTCTCAAAATGTATTTAAATGAGGAACGTTACAACAAATACATTATGCTAAATAAATAATCAATGTTTCCAAAAGTTAAATGTTAGTATTATATATGTTCACAATTTGTAATAAATTTATATATTCATAAATGTTAGTCATCTTACATCGTTGAACAACATGGGTTAATCAGGCCGTTAAAATTCAGATCAAATCGTTAGATATGATCAAACTTACAGAAAACTATATTGGTGAAGTTTCAAACTTATTGGATATATGGATATCGAGATATCGTACTCAGAACATAAGTCTAATCATTCAAGACGTTTATTGTTAAATCAGGTCATGTGATTTTAAATCATACTGTCTGATATGATCTAATGGACACAGTCTTATATATATATTCAAAATTTGGTATGAATCAGGGGCCTAAATTTTAAAATATCAACTACTGATTAAACTTTGTGGTCTCATTATTATATAATAAAATAAGAATAAAAATAATTAAAATTGTTCAAACATTATTAAATACTATTGCTGCTGCTACTACTACTACTACTACTACTACTATATTATTATTATTATTATTATTATTATTATTATTATTATTATTATTATTATTATCTTTATATATTTTATAGTTGATATTTATATATGTTCACAATCTGTAATAAATTTATATATTTATAAATGTTAGTATTACATTAATATAACTACCATCTTATATTTGTTGAACAACATGGGTTAATCGGGCCGTTAAAATTCAGATCATTATATATAAAACTTGCAGAAAAATACATTTGGTAAATTTTCAAACTTATTGGATATATATATATATCATATCATTAATATAAAAGTAATCATTCAAGACGGTGTATTGTTGAATCAGGCCATGTGATTTTAAATCATACCGTCTGATATGATCTAATGGACACGGTCTTATATATATTTAAATTTGGTATGAATCGGGCGCCTAAATTTTAAAATATCAACTACTGATTAAACTTTTTTATCTATTATTATAATAAAATAAAAAAAAAAATAATTAAAACAAATATTAATTATTATTATTTTTATTATTTTTTATTTTTATTAATTTTATTATCTTTATATATTTTATAATTGAGATTGATATAAGTTCACAATCTGCAATAATTTTGTTTATTCATAAATATTAGTATTACATTGATATAACTATTATTTTATATTGTTGAATAGCATGGGTTTATCGGACCAACAAAATTCAGATCAAACCGTTAGATATGATAAAACTTACAACAAAATACATTTGGTAAAATTTTAGACTAATTGGGTATACGGATTTCAAGATATCGTAATCGAAACATAAGAGTAATAATTCAAAATGGTGTATCGTTGAATCATGCCATGTGATTTTAGATCATACCGTCACATATGAACTAATGGACATAAGCTTATATTTATTAAAATTTGGTATGAATCGGGTGGCTAGATTTTAAGACATCATAATTGTTAATTGAGCTTTTTGATCTCATTACATATTAATATATATAATAAAATAATAATAAAAATATTTAAAATTGTTCAACCATCATTATTATCATTATTTTTAGATTAATTACTAAATTTCGACATAAATTTATAAGTAATAAAATAGATTGCATAATGCATACTTGTATCATGATATAAATATACAACTAAAAAAATAGATATAAAAATCACATCAACTTAATTAAAAACAAAACAAAACAAATACCATAAAATACAAAAAATATTACTAAATTATTAATTTTGTTTTAATATAAATAATTAATATATAAACCTATATTAAAATTATTATAATTAATATTATATTTTATAATAATATAATTAAGTTATTTTTATTTATTGAATATGAAATTTTGAGTACAGTTGTGTTGCGTGTTCCGTTACAAAGTCCGTGGCAAATGCCACCAACCTTTTCATATGGATGCAACGGATATAATGACCATTGCAAAACCCGTGGCAAAATAAACATTTAAAAAATAAATGTCCCTAACGGTTTGTATGGATTGCAACGGATCAAATGTCCGTTGTAAATATTATTGCAAATTTATTATCAAATTTTGCTATGGATTTGTGCACAATCCATTGCAACACCCAACTCTTCATTTGCAACGGACCCAATACCATGGAGTTCGTGGAAAAGATAATTGCCATTTTTTCTTAAAAAAATTTGTAACTTGAAGATCGTTACAAAAGCGGTTAGCAATGGATATAATTTGAAATTCCGTTGCAAACTTAGCCAGGAACATTATCTGTTGTAAAAACCATTGCAAATTAACAACGGATATGGTCCGTGGCAAAGTTTGTCATGACTTTTGCAACGACGTGCAATGAAATTGTACCATCCAAAAGTTGACCAATTTTTGCAACGGAATGTCCATTGCAATATATCATTGTTGTTTTGCCACGAAATTTTCCATGAAAACTTCAATTTTTGGAAATTCCGTTGCAAAGTCGTGGCAAATTTGCCACGGAAATTTTTGCTGCAAAAAATCCGTTGATATAGCATTTTTTTTTTTTTTTTGTAGTGTTTACGTATCTCCTAAAATTTTTCTATTTGATAACTTATCATATTTTTTCTTTATGTATGCTTATATTGAATATTACATCAATTATTGGAGCATATTGAGTTATTGTAGATTGAATTGCTTAATCATGTTATTGATCGAATAACTTGCATTAGCTAGTATGATTTGATATGCTTAGGTTTACTGCGTCCTTTCATATTAACTAGATCGATGATATGTTCTTTGATTTAGAGCCTATATCGATAAGCTTTTTTAGCAAAAGTTTGATTACATTTAGATTAAATATCAACGGTAGTTTCTTCCTTACTGGCTAAATTATTTCATCAAGTATATGTATATCTAAAATCACTAAAAATTGTAGAATCATGAATATCGACTGTAGTTGGATGTGGATGCGCTTGGATGATAATGGGTTATTTTTAGATGAAGGGTTGATCAGGAGTTCTTTAACTTTTCCTTTGATAACCCACGATTTTTGAATAATGGACAAATCAAATGTCCATGCTCGAGATGCGGCAACACGAATTTTTTGAATTGGAGTGATGCATATGTACACATAGTAAAAAATGGATTTTCTCGAGGTTATAACATTTGGTATGCACATGGTGAATCCTTAAACACAAGAGATGATGTTGGCGGGGGGGGGGGGGGGGGGTGTCTTCAAGCACTCCTCAGGTAGAAACATCTCGTTATAGAGCCATGTTGATGGATGCAATAAGCCTTGAGTTTAGCTCAAACTTCATGTGTGATGAACAACTGTCTAATCCAGAAGCATAAAAGTTTTTTAACTTATTATTATTTTGACATGTGAATTAATATTTTTTTGTAAACTTTAGGAAAAAGAACTTGGTAGAGAAGTAACTGATCTTGAGATATTTCAAAGATGCCATAGACAAAATAAAGGAATTGGGGAGTTCATTGACAACAAATCCAAAAATTAGTGTAAGTATAATTTGTCATTGGTATTTAAATATTGGTTAGTATATATATTGAGAAATTTGTTAGACTTTTATTATATAAATGTTCCTTTGTATCTAATGTATTTGCACATGAAGCATACCTTGCAAAAACGGGTTGTACTAATGTTTCTTCCAAGTCTTCATTCGATCTCTCACTTGGTATGATATAATCGGAGGTCCTTCTAAAGGATGCCTATATGGATTTGGAAGTAGCTCGTCATCTACAAGTGCAAGTTCAGTAAGTTATACTCTTAGAGCATCTGAGGAGAAGCTTAATGAGTTAATAAAAGCTATGGAGGATATGTGCTCCAATGCTACAAAGATGAAAGAAGAATTTTCAAGACGAGAAGAAGAAAATAGAAATGCTTGAAACTGCTCTTGAAGAAGCTCGAAAGAGGGAGGCAGACCTACAAATTGGTTCGTAAATTACTTCAATATGTGGGATACACAAACCATCAATTTGCTGGTGGGTCTAGACAGCAGGAGCAACAACATTCCAGGAAGATCTTTAGTTCCTTTTTTTTTTTTTTTTGGTTGTTTATGACTTAGTTTATATTGATTTTGAGTTGTATTTTGACTTACTTTTGTTGGTTGGGAGTGTAGACAGTGATATTATTTGGTTGTGTTTGGATGATACAATGACATCAATTATGTTATTGTTGGTTGTATTATGAGTATCTTTTCTGTTATTATTTATTGTAGTTGGTTTGGGAAATTCAGATTTTGGTATTGATTGAATGTATTTGTATGGCATAATGAGCAGGATATTAATTTGGGTACAAAAATTAAAAAAAAATATCAAAAAAATAAAATAATGTTAGAGACAAAAAATTTTAGGAGTTTAGTGACAATCAGAGACGGAAATATGTAACGATTTACAGACGAAAATAGCGACGGAACATTTTGGGATTAGAATTAGAGACGGAATTAACAAATAAAAACTTTATGTTCAGAGACAGATTAGATTCGGAAAGTATTTCTCTTTATCGATGAAATCAAAGATGGTTTATTCTAAAACTTTTGTTGTTGTTTGTCGACAGAACAGTGACGGAAATGTTTGGTCTCCGAATTAGAGACGAAAATAATATTTAGCCACTGAACTTTCAGCCACAGAGTTCGATGACAAATTTTTTCATCGCTATTTATCTTCACCGACAGAAATCCTAGTTTTAGAGACGGAATTTTCCGTCTCTGATATCCTGTTTTCTTGTAGTGAGAGAGGAATGAAGGTGGGGATAATTGCCCCACGCCCTTAAAGTTTAGGGTTACTTTGAAAGAGCTTCTCAATGTTTAAAAAGTTACACTACTACGTACTAACCCATGTGTTCATGTTTCTTGTTCCAGATTTCCTCAAGACATTTTGTATAGGGAATTTGTAATAAGAAAAGAAAATAGAGATAATCACCCTACACCTACTGACCTATGGTGTAATTAGGCAAACTACCAACCATTTACATAATTATACATACATCTATTCAAGAACGCCAACATTAATATACCTGTCACAAGTTAAAGATTTTAGCTTTTGTTCCTCTATTTGTTCAGAACACAACGAGCAAGAAGAAGCACATTCTGATGGACATGTTTGATGTTTCACTTTTTCTTCTCTAGCGCTTTTTAGTTTGTACATACAAGTTGTAATTTCAGTTTAGCACCTTTCTTAGTTGTAAATACGTTTCTACTGTTTCATATAGTTATCAATTAGTTTGGAATTAGTTAGCATAGTTCAAAGCAGTTACTCTTTTCTATATATTTAAACCAGTTCAGTTTTTCCTTTTCGATCAACGAATGAACTTCAGTTTTGAGCTCTCTATATACTTCAACATGTCTTCTTTGTTTTCTCCTTCTCCATGACTGATTTATGAATTTTATCACATGGTATCAGAGCCTTCTTTTGAAGGTCTCTGGATACTCTTATTTTGATTCAATCAAATAAACAACTTCAATGGCCGCTGAGGGTGAGCATCATGCGAGTACAACTGCAGTGAACTCTGGTAGACAAAGAGAACCAGAACTGCCTGAGTTCCTGCAACTTCATGGAGGGGATCATCCAGGGATGATTCTGGTAAGCACTCCATTTGATGGAAACGATTTTCTGGCCTAGCACAGGTCAGTGGTAATAGCTCTTCGGGGCTAAGATGAAATTAGGATTTATCGATGGCAGATACATTATGCCAGATAAAACTTCAGAAACTTATGATACTTGGGTTCGGGTAGACTCCATGGTGACATCTTGGATTTTGAATGTTGTTCCTAAAAAAATCTCGAAAGGTTTTCTATACATGAAATCTTCTAGACAACTCTGGCTAGATCTTGAGGAAAGGTACGGGGAGAATAATGGACCCCTTGTGTATCAACTGCAGCGTGTCATTGCGTCGATTACACAAGGAAACTTTGAATTGTTGAATACTTCAACAACTTGACTGCATTGTGGGATGAACTTGAATGTCTTAAGCCACCAAAGGTCTGTACGTGTGGCTTATGCACTTGTGAAGTCACTAAAGTCACAACTGAAGAAACAATCTGACAAAGTTAGTATAGTTTTTGATGGGCCTCGATGATAGTTATGGTAATATAAGGAATCAGATCCTTGTAATGGATCCTTTTCCAAGCGTGAACAAAGTGTATTCAATGGTTCTCCAAGTTGAGCGATAGAGAACTGTTAATATGCACACTGGTGATGTGGGTCAAGGTGTGGCTTTACATACTCGATGGAATGATCACAGAGGCAATGCTCCAAGAGGAAACATACAGAATATTGCTAAAGGAAGTTATAGAGGAAAAGGAGTAATTGACAAGAGATCACAGACTTGTTCACACTGTGGGAGAATAGGCCATACGAAGGAGAGTTGTTTTAAGCTACATGGGGTTCCAAACTGGTACAAGTAATTGAAAGACCAGAAAGTGAAAGAAACAAGATCAGCAAGGGGTTTCAATTTGATCACTGCAGACGTAGGAAATGATTTAGAAAATGCTTCTAATCTTGGAGAGGCAGTGAAGCAAATGACTGAGCTTATAAAGTTGATGAAGGAGAACATCCCACAACAAGACGCCTTGCAAGTCAATTTTGCACATGGAGATGACTTTGCAAGTACCAGTGCATTGGTTACTCCTTCTGAAAATGGTTTTAGTTTGGATTGTTGATACAGGTGCCACTAACCACATGTGTGCACATCCTTCACTTCTTACACAATGTTATTCTCCAATACATAAGTCTTAGTACATTTACCTAAGGTTCATCACATTCGTTGAATCAGTTGGTGTCTTACAATTATCTGATACATTAAGCCTAATAAATGTCTTGCATTCTTGCCTTTAAATACAATATGTTGTCTGTGTAAAAATTGTGTTCTTCTGCTGCTATTTCAGTCCTTTTCTCAACCTCTCATTGTTGGATATAGGACCTGAAGACTAGAGATATTCTAGCTGTGGGTAGAGTGGTAGGAGGTCTATACATCCTCGACAAACATTCATTTGATTCTGTAAACATTCAACGATTCCCTGTACCTTCTTTTCCTTCAAAGTGTAATATGTCTCATGCTAAACATGATACTTGGCTCTGGCATAAACGACTTGGACATCCTTCATTCCCTGTAATACAGCATATACAGTCAATAAAATCACCATATTTATGGGATATATGTGATATTTGTCCTGTTTCTATGCAACAACGAGCTCATTTTCCTACACACCATATTCAAAGTTCTCACATTTTTGAGCTCATTCATGTGAATTTTGGGGTCCCTACAAAATCCCCTCTCTCACTAATTGTCATTATTTTCTAACCATCGTAGATGACTTTAGCAAAGTTGTTTGGATTTTCTTTTACAGAACAAAGCCCAGGTTTCTTTAAAACTTTCATATTTCTTCACTTCTATACAGACACAATTCCACACTCATATTAACCGTTAGATCTGATAATGGCTTTGAATTTTTCAATGAAAGATGTCATGCACTGTTCCAGTCTTAATTCACCAACGATCCTGTCCCCACACCCCTCAACAAAACGGCATTGTTGAGCGCAAGCATAAACACTTGCTCAACATTGCTAGATTCCTTTTACACCAGGCATCACTTCCTCGCCCATTCTGGGGAGAGTGCATTCTTACTGCTGCACACTTGATCAATCGTTTGCTTTCACCCTTTTTACAATGGAAAACACCTTACAAAATTTCGTACAAAAAAATACCATCTTTAACTCACCTCAGAACTTTTGAATGCCTCTGTTTTGCCATAAATGTTCTCCCTCACAAAGTCAAATTTGATCCTAGGGCCTAAGTGTGTCTTTATTGGATACAGCCAAATACACAAAGGTTATAGACTTTATCACTTGGGGGATCACACTGTTTTCACTTCTAGAGACGTGTTGTTCCATGAAAATATTTTCCCTTTACAACTACTCAGTTTAATCCTCCACTTACTTACCTGCTCCCATACCTGATACAGAACCCTGCCCTGTTGTTACTACACCTCAAAATCTGACTACTACTCTTTGTCCTACCTCTACTATCCAAGCTTCATCTCTCCCACATTCTGCTCCTACCCATACTACCAGTCTTAGATGTTCATAGAGGCAGGTTAACCAGCCACATTGGCTGCAAGATTTTATCTGTAATAATACCTCATCATCTTTTTTGGATCCTATTTGTCATTCATCCTTTAGTCCTGCACACATGAGGTTTTTGGCGCAGGTTGAGGCTGTCCACGAGCCCAAATCATTTAAGGAGGCTAACCAGAGTTCTCATTAGCATGAGGCTATGAACTAGGAAATTGAGGCGCTTGAAAAAAACTCCACCTGGGAACTCACAGAATTGCCATCAGGAAAGAGAGCTATTAGCTCCAGATGGGTTTACAAGGTTAAGTTGAACCAAGATGGTTCAATTGAACGGTATAAGGCCAGACTCGTCGCCAAGGGATACATTCAGATTGAAGGGATTGATTTCTTTGACAGCTTCTCTCCTGTGGCGAAAACTGTTACTGTACGCTTGTTTATCGCTATTGCTACTACTCATCATTGGACCATTTTGCAGCTGGATGTGAATAACGCATTCCTCCATGGCCATCTTGATGAGGAGGTCTACATGGTGCCACATGAAGGTTACGCCAAGGCTCGGGACGGACTGGTTTTTTGTCTCAAGCGGTCCTTGTATGGCTTGAAACAAGCGTCTCGGCAATGGAACATTGAGTTAACTTCAAAGTTGGAAGCTTTTGGTTTTAAGCAATCATCTCACGACCACTGCTTATTCACAATGCGTATTGATTCTTCATTTCTGGCTCTAATTGTTTATGTCGATGATGTTTTACTCACAGGTGATTCCTTGGATTCCTTGTCTTATGTTAAGCATTACTTGGATGATCTCTTCACCATAAAAGACTTGGGCCATGCCAAGTTCTTCTTGGGGCTTGAACTGGCACGATCAACTAATGGTACCTTTATCACTAAGAAAAAGTATTTGATGGATATTGTTCATGACTGTCATCTGGAGGAGGCAAAGCTTGCTGCCACTCCGTTACCTGATTGAATTAAATTTGATGCATCCACTGGTCCTGCTCTACCATCTCCAGATCGCTATAGAAGGTTGGTTAGTAGACTTTTATATCTGGGTTTCTCTCGCCCTGACATTTCTTTCGCGGTCCAGCAACTCAGTCAGTTTCTTCAACATCTTCGCGAACCTCACTAGGATGTTGCTCTTCATCTGGTGCGATATCTCAAAGGGTCTTCCACACTTGGTCTATTTTTTGGTATTGATTCTCCCCTCACTCTTTCTGCTTTTTTTGACTCTGACTAGGCATGGTGCCTTGATACGCGCCGCTCCGTCACTGGTTATTGTGTCTTCTTGGGAGGTTCCCTTGTTTCCTGGAAGACCAAGAAGCAAGCTACCGTCTCCAGTTCTTCTGCCGAAGCCGAGTATCGAAGTATGGCTTCTACTGTTTGTGAGCTCCTTTGGATTAGCTACATTCTTGGTGATTTTGAGATTACAGTCGTTTCTCCTATTCCTTTTCATTGTGATAACAAAGCTGCAATTCATATCACTGAAAATCCCGTGTTTCATGAACATACGAAACACCTTGACATCGATTGTCATATTGTTCGCGATCGTTTTAAGTCTGGTTTCATTGTCCCTCAACATGTCTCCACTCAGCACCAGGTTGCCGACCTATTCACCAAAGCTCTCCCTGCACCTCAGTTTACCCGTCTCATGTCCAAGTTGGGCATGCTTTCCCATGCGCCAACTTGAGGGGGGGGGCTGTCACAGGTTATAGATTTTAGCTTTTGTTCCTCTGTTTGTTCAGAACACAAAGAGCAAGAAGAAGCGCATTCTGATGGACACGTTTTATGTTTCATGTTTTCTTCTCTAGCACTTTTAGTTTGTACATACAAGTTGTAGTTTCAGTTTACCAACTTTCTTAGTTGTAAATACGTTTCTACTGTTTCATATAGTTGGCAATTAGTTTGGAATTAGTTAGCATATAGTTCACAACAGTTACTCTTTTTCTCTGTATTTAAACCAGTTCAGCTCTTCCTTTTTGATCAACGAATGAACTTCAGTTTTGAGCTCTCTATATACTTCAACATGTCTTCCTTTGTTTTCTCGTTCTCCATGACTGATTTCTCAATTTTATCACAATACCGACACCCCCTTCCTCATTTTTCCACCTGAAAAAAGCTGATGTCATTTAGAAATCTCATTGGCAATCCCTAAATGCCCCTCTGAACTTTTTTTTAGGTGTATCTGATTTTTTATTGATCATAATGCACTTCGAGGTGTTTTTGTAATTACCAAACTTTAAAGGGTGTCAAAGTAATAATTTGGAGAATAACAATATATAACCCTATATAAATTTTTATATGCCTAAAAAATATTACAGCAGGGGTTTCACTACCTAAAAATAGAAGAATTCGTTTGTAATCACCACAGAAAAATAAAAAGAGATATTATTTCTTACATTATAAACGAAAAAGATTTAAAACATTTGAAAAATCAATAAAGATGTCGCAGTCAAAGAAATCAACGCCAAAAAAATAAATAAAAAATTGACCATGAATATAATTAGCATTTATGATATCTTAATTGTGGCCAAAGAATTGACCATGGTTCTTAACTATGTCTAAAGCCTTGTCATAGATTTTGACTATGGATTATATTTTGGCGTCCCCTACTAAATAACAATCAATAACATTTATCAAGTTGTACTTAAGGCTAAATTTCATTTTATCCCCAGTGTTTTTTAAATTAAAAAAAATCTTTTTGTGATTTGAAAATAGACAAAAAAAAATCTCCTGTTTCGTAAATTCCTATAACCAACCCCCCCCCGCCGTTAGGATCTGACAGAACGTGTATTGTACGTGCGAGTGGTGCGACTTTGGTTTTGGCTTCCTTGAATAATTTTTTTGCCATTATGACTAAAATTTCCCTATAAGACTATATAATAGTTTTTGGACATTTTTTGACTTATTTTAAGTATTTATTTTTTCATTTTCATCTCTCTAAAAAATTAAAAAAAATTAATATTTTGTTTAAATATACAACAAAATTATATAAAATTTTTAGTGCTTAATAATTAAAATTAAAATCATAATACGAGATTTAAATATCTCAACAAACATGGATATTAATTAATTATAGAAATTATACAATTAACAAATTTAAATATTATCTAATTAAAATTATTAAATAAATTATATTGAAATTTATTATATTATAAAAATTATACATTATTATTTTTATTCTAAATATTTTGTCCTGTTTTTAACTTATTTTGAGTATTTCTTTTTTCATTTATTTCTCTAAAAAACTAAAAAAAATTAAAATATTTATTTAAAAATACGAAACTATTATATAACTTTTTTAATATTTAATAATTTAAATTAAAAAATTAAATTACAATCACAACATAAAATTTAAATATCTTAAATGAAATATAAAAAATTATATATTATCAACTAATTTAAATATTATATAATTAAAAAATACTAAATTAATTACATTTAAATTAATTACATTATAAGAAGTATACATTATTTTTTTTATTTCAAAATTTTTAAAAATATATTTATATTAAATATAAAATATAAAACAAATTACATTATAAAAAATAATATACTAAATTCTATTTTATCAAATTTTGATATGTACATAATTAATCATTAATATCATTATTTTTAATTAATCAAAAAATATATTTAATGATTAATTAATTAAAAAAGAAAAAAGAAAAGCCTGGGGGCGACGGTGACGGCTGCCACCCAAGCACAGCATCATTGGCCTCTTTCTTTTTTCTATCGTCGCCCTCTTTGTTGTTGTTGGACAACGTCGCCGTCGCCAGATCAGGTCCGACGGTGGCGGCGCGTGGTGATGGCGATGGCGACGGCGCCAGGATACTAAAAGTCGTATTTTTTGAAAATTTTGAATCAATTATATGGCAACTTAGCGTATGAGTGGTATACCGTTCAGAAAAAGTAACCAATCACAGAACAAGTTTATGACACTTACTCTATAATTGATTTAATTTAACCAAACTTGATCGGAGTAAGAATTTTCTCTATTTCTATTAGTGAATATATGTAAAACTTGATCAGGTACAACATCAACCACGGATACTTCGACGACGTCTTCAAAATGTGATGAAAATACCAGCTCCCTCTCCCAACTCACTTGATGATACGGCATATCATTCTCTGTAAGCGCTTCGCTAACATTAGAATTCAAATCCCATGATCCGTAGAAACTACCCCTCATGATGTTCGTCCCGTTGTGTTCTTGTACGCTAGTATAGTTATGGCACATAAGTGGCATGTTCATGCAGCACGGGCCGAAGCATGGGAAGCCAGGTTTGGGCAGGAACGGTCGCCCTTTCTCACCATTTCGAGGGCATACTGCGGCAAGTGTATCCATGTTCCCACTCTTGATCATTATCATCCAAAACTGCCATGGCTTCGGGTTGTCATGCCCTTGGCATTTTCTGCACAAATATATCTCCTTCCAAGCTGCATATTGATTGGCATCTATGGTTGTTGGTCCTTTGGTTGATGCATTTAGTATGCCCAGCTCATTGTCTTTTTCATTTTTTAGGGGGAAATGAAATCTCATTAAAAAAGGAAATCAGCTTCAAGCGGACCAAATAAGTCAGCTTCATCTGGCGAAAAACAAGGGGAGCTATAAAGTAAAGCTCCGGCACGAGTAGCAAGTTTGTGAGCAATAGTATTGTTGTTCCTAACGACATGAGCAAAAGAGAAAACAGAGCTAAAAGAAGTTGCAAGTTTAATATCTTGGACTAAAGGCCTGGTGTAAGATTGATTCAAATTCGAGCTGTTGAGTTTGTTTATAAGACTGAGGCAATCCCCCTCGATCAAGACCTGCTCCATTCATGGTGAATTGCAAGATCAACAACTTCTCGAGCAGCAAGAGCTTCAGCGATTTCACCATCAACTTGCCTCCGAAATTTGCAAGAAAACCAAGCAAGTACTGCACCAGATGAATCCCGAGCCACTCCTCTAATGCCCACTTCACAACCCTTCTAAAGAACCGTGCCATCGAAGTTGATCTTAATCGTGCAAGCCACAGGAGGGGACCATTAGGAAAGTCTATTCTTGTGGCGAACTTGTTGCAGAGAGTGAGAAACATTTGCTTCCCTACATGCTGCCAAAAAGGAATTAGCCATTATAACAATCTGTTGTGGAGTTGAAGAAATGTTCTCCATACTCAATCTATTCCTGTTCCACCAAATCAACCAGCAGATCTCTAAGAATTTCTTGAAATCGTGAACCGTTAATAGGGAGGAAACATAGGTAATCCATTCAAGAGTTTCTCCACGCCAGGCCGAGATAACAGTCCAAGGTATATCTTCTAGTGCCCACGTTTGTCTAGCGAAATGGCAATGGAGGAAGATGTGAAGGGTATCGTCATTCGTGTCTCCACAGAAGGGCAAGCAAAATGGATTGTTCGTAATCTCTTTTCAAGATTGGTACCTGTAGGAAGAGCATCTGAAGCAAGTTTCCAAACGAATAAACGTATCTTTGGAGGTAGTTTGATATTCCAAATGGTTTTCCATCGAGCATTTAAAGAATCATTAGACAGTGTGCTAGAAGATTGAGAGTTTAGCAATTCAACTGCAAGGAAATATGCACTCCGGATGGGGTTAGCAATTTCAACCCGGACCCGAAAAACCCGCCCCGGACCCGCCCCGCATGGGGCGGGTCTGGGATGCCATTTTTTGGGTTTGGGGCGGGTCTGGGGCAGCTAAAACTTGCCCCGGCCGGGTCCGGGGCGGGGTACGGGTCCTGTTTCTAACCCGCTCCACTGGACCCGACCCCGACCCCGGTCCCGGTCCAACCCCGTCTCTTTTTTTATTGTATATTATTAATATATATAATATATTATAAATAAAAAATTATCTTATCATATATATGATTCCTAAATAATTTTTGCATATACCCAACTATATATAAAAAATACCAAAAATTTAGTTGATAAGAAATTTAATAATTTAGATAAACGTATTTTTTGTCTAATCCAATTCATTTTAGATTGAAATTTATACTAAAATATTTAAATTTAAAACTGATATTATTTATTAAAAAAATATTAATTTAATGTATTCTTTGTATAAATTAATTATGTCGGGACGGGGTGAAATTTTTAGCATGTCGAGGTGGGACGGGGGCAGGTTATGGAGCTGGTAAAAATTAAATGAGACGGGGTCTGGTATGTGTCCAGGTGGGGGGGCGGGTTATGGGCTGGCAAAAATTAAATGGGGCGGGTCTGGTACGGGTCCAGGCGGGGCGGGGCGGGGCGGGGCGGGTTATGGGTCTGACAAAAATTAAATGGGGCGGGTCTTAAATCCGGGCGGACCCGTACCAGACCCGCCCCATTGCCATCACTAGCTCCGGACCATGAAGAGACCATTCTGTGTGTAATGCCAACAAGGAGTGTCTGGGTGAGATTCTCGCCCGAGGGGATTTTTAAGTATCAGTTCCTGATCCTCCGGGTTAAAAATGTTTTCGATGATTTGTCTATCCCATTCCTTTGTTTCTGGATCAATCATAGCTGCAACAACATTTTGATCAATGCCATCAGGGGGTGGGGTAATAATTTTGAAAGTGCTAGGACGAGGCAGTGATGGGTCTTTCCAAATTTTTATTAAAAAACCAGAACCAACACTCCACCTACTTCCAGCTGCAATCATCTCCTTAGAACTGATAATCGAACACCAAGTCAGAGATGGTCTGTAACCCACTTTTACTTCCAAAGGAGACGAGGAAGGATAGTATCTTGCCTTGAGAACCTGTGATAGGAGACATTGAGGTTTTTAGTAATCGCCACAATTGTTTGGCAAGCATTGCCAATTGAAAGCTTTTAACAAACAAAAACCAAGTCCTCCATCACACTTCCTGTAACATAAATGTGACCAATTGATCCAATCTATTTTACGTTTCTCGTTATTATGCCAAAAAAGTTTGATGACATTCCTTGAATTTCAGCGATAAGGGAGTCGGGTAGCTTGAACACACTCATTGCGAACGTAGGTATAGCTTGTAATACTGATTGTATCATGTTAGCCTTCCTGCTTGAGATAAGTTCTTTTCACACCATCCTTTAATTCGCTGCCAAACTCTGTCATGTATGTACGAGAAAACACCTTTCTTTGCTCGGCCCACCACTGATGGTAATGCCAAGCTCATTGTCTTCCTCCTTTACTCTGTGAACTAACCTGACATTTCTTTGAGAAAATTGTAACCAAGAATCAAATTTTGAGTGTGTAGTAAATCCTAGGAAAACACTAATAAGCAAAAAAATCTCTAGATAAGGAGGGATAAAAAAAAAAAATGCAACATGACCATCAAAACTTGTTCAAAAATAAAAAATAAAAAAAAATAGTGTGAACCCCTGATGTTGGGGGTAGTGAGCTTTACTTTTTGAAGTTTAGAGGTTGCATTGTCTTTTTTTTTTTTTTTTCTTTTCACGTTGTTTTTCTAACTATATAAGGACTGTTGGAGGGGTAAAATGCAATTAACCTTTCAAAACCTAGGACCGGGATAAATTGTAATTTCCCTTTTCCAGGAGGATGGTTAGACTAGTATTCATCTAAGGTTTAAAAATGTGGGAATCAAATTTTTTGTTGCAAATCGTATTCCATCTCCTATTTCATTCAACATATGCAAGCTACATGCATAAATTCTTTTTATAAATAAAAATACATGAGGTCATCTTATACATGTGGTCTGTGTATGCTGAACGGAGAAGGAAATGAAATACGATTTAACAAAAATTCCAACCCAAAAAATATTATGCAGAAATTTCTTAATTTCGGAAAGTAATATTGTGTCTCACATAATCACTTTACAATTCTAAGTCTCTCTTGAAGAAATAACTTTTGTAGGAAATTCATAGACAAAAAAATTCAAATTAGTCCTATGTGTTAGAGGGTGGCAATTGTGGTCCTATAAATGTAGGCGTCGCAATTTAACTCTCTTATTAATTATTTTAATTTATGAAAATTGCAGTCCTTTTCCCAAAATGATGAAAGAATTTGGCTGGAGCAACTTGGGATTTTGTCAATTTTAGTGAAAAAAGTATCATCCAATCTATTAATATATATATTTGAAGGGGTTTTTTTTACACAAATTCTTCAATTTTGATCAAATGGTGAATTTTTAAAATTTAAAATTTTTTTAATTGTAAAAATACTTAATTGGTAGGTAAATACTAATGGTAAGTATTAATAGCAATATAAATAATTTTCTTAATAAATTATAGCATATATATTCTCCACCCCCATATATATTTGTGGCAATGATTTCTTTTTATCTTAATTTTTAAATGAATTTTATGTTAAAATTATTTTAATTAAAAATTCACCATATGTAACTATATAATTTTAATAGAATCAAAATACTTTCACATAATTAATTTTTTAAATATAATTTAAGTTATAATTAAATTAATTCATACATTTTTTATATTGTTTATATAGCGGTATCAAATCAGTAATTTAATTTTTAAAATATCTAATATTTCTTACATCTATCTATTCTATTAATATATTATCTATTATTTTAACCAAAATTCTATTTTTTTAGAATTTTGGATTATTTAATTATTTAGAAAAAGAATAATTGGTTGATTTAATTTTAGCAGGAACTAATTTATTTTAAAAAATCAATTAATGGCAAACTAAATTCCTAAAATTTTGCATGAAAAAATTATAACTTATTGGTTTAATTTTAGTAGGAATTCTAATTTCTTCTTTTTTTAAAAAGTTCAGTTACTAAATTAAATTCCTAACATTTTGCATAAAAAAATTAAATTGATTGGTTAAATTTTAGCATAAATGTTAATTTCTTCCATTTAAAAAAGTTCAGTTATCAAATTAAATCCAAAAATTTTGCGTAAAAATAAGAAAACCCTCGTTACAATATTTAAAGATTGGAAAATAGTATTTTTAGTGCCATAAGTTAGGCCCATGTTACTTTTGGTCCAATTCATTACGGGATTAGCATTTTTATTACCATAATCTATAAAAATTAGCACTTTTGATTTTATTGAGGTCAAGCCTTTTTAATTAATGAATGAAGGTTGTATTTCGGGATGCATGTTGATTAACTACATTTTTTCTGACGTGTATACTTTTTTGTAATGTAATAGAAAATTATTTTGTATATGAAAAACATGTACCTCCCCTGAGGTTTGGCATAATTACAAATACCCCCTCGTTGTTTGAAAAATTACAAATACCCCCCTAATATTTGATAAAATTATGTAATCCTTGGATAGAGGCATATAAATGTCAACTTTGCCCTTACAGTATTTTTTTATTTTAAAAAAAGAAATTAAAATCTTATAAAAATATTGAATGGGATGGATGGAAAAAATTTAAAAATTATAAAAAGAATTATCGCCTTAGTCGATAAAAAAATATTTTTAAAAAAATAAATAAATAAAATTATAAATTTTAATTCATAAGGCTATTTTGGTCAGTTCACTATAAAAAAATGCATAGATTGGGGTAATTGTTAGAAGGTCGTTAAAATTAGGGGGGTATTTGTAATTTTTCAAACAACGAGGGGGTATTTGTAATTATGCCAAACCTCAGGGGAGGTAGATGTAATTTACCCCTTTTTTTTTTTTTTTTAAGATTTTTTAGGCTTCATCTTTCTATTATTAGGATTTTTATTTTTATATGTTATTTTTTCTCTTTTTGATTTCATAGTGTATATTATTAAGGTTTTCGTGTAATTTATCATAGTGATCAATGATTTTTTGTTGACAATTTGTTCTTTATACTCACTCAAACTATTCATTTGTCAAAGTTGTTTCCCTTTGACAATATATTTTTTTTAATTATTTAGTGATATATTATCACGTACTTTAATTTTCTCTCTCATACTTAATTTGAGTATTTGGTTTAATTTTTTTTATTACTTTTTAAAGTGTATTTTCTTCAATTATTTTTAATTTGATAGTGCTCGATCATCTAATTTCTATCTGTATGGTTTCATTTTTCAATTTGCACATGTGCTCTTGATTTTTCGGCCTTTTTTTACCAACACAAAGACATTTTCTCATTATTTTTTAATATAAATTTATTTATTTTATTTTATTTATTTCTCTTAAAACATATAATTTATGTAACTATCCTTATGTAAATTTTTTTTCTTCTTCTTTTTTATATTGATCTTTTTAGTATATATAGGGCATGAGAAATTTATTGACTAATGTTATTTATTAAAATACTTACGTTACATTCTATATTTTATTATTTGTTTTAAATTTTTTTATTTTTCTTTTTAATTTGATTTTCAGTATTGTTTGTGTAATGTAATCCGGTAAGTTAATGGTATAACCTACTAAATGTATGTGATGCATGATAGTCAATATAATTTTTTTTTTAAAAGTTAAATTGTGTATATTAATGTATATGGTGGTTTAATAAATTTTTTTATGCACTTCGAGGATAGTAATATTGGTTGGATCATCATAATTAAGGTTAGTAAATTTTCACAAAAATATATGTTTTTATTACATAACAAATTATATTCTTATATTTTCAGAATTTCAACAAAATTTTGACTTTTAAATTATATTAACAATTCTTGTTAGTTGCATTAAATTATATGGATCGAAATAGAAAATACAAAATAATAATATAAAATTTCAATTTAAGAATGTATATATATGTATATATATATTAACTTATTGTTTATCTAGATTTTCTTTACAAGACTATTTTTTTATTGTTATAAAATTATTAATTAATCCCATTTTCTAGAATTGAACTGAAAGTAAAGGTCTTCAACGTTTGTCATTAGAATTTTGTTTAACCAATTTGAAAGTGTGTATTTATATCTATATTTACACTAATTATGCATATAGTGTAATAATATTAATCAAATAATTGAGTCTATTCAATATATTTTTTTTCATATCTATGTCTATATTCATATCACAATTATGCAAGATGAACTAGTTAACATATTCATACATAATATTTTTAGTACATCTTGATACATTAGTTAATTTGAAATTTGGATCAATTTTTTTATTCTTTTTGTTATAAATGTTAGATGGTATATTAGTTTGTTACTGAACTCATTTAAAAAATTTTTTGGAAACTTTTAATGAAAAGATTATTGTTTTTTTTTAATTTATACATTTGAATAAAACTTATATTATTATATCTTTTTATATATATTGTTCTAATTGAAAATTTTATTAATATTGAGCATTATAATAATTTTATTTTGTTTAAAACATTCTTTTACTTAACTTTCCCGATATTTTGACCCAATTTCTTAATTTTAACCAAACCGTGAATTATTAGAATTTAGAATACTTTTTTAATTACACCTAAGTTTTTTTATTGATTGTTGCATTAGTCAACCAATTTTATTAATTAATGCTGTTATACAAAAATATTTCATTAACTAATGTATATTATTATATTTATTTTGGAATAATACTATTGTATAATTAAATTAAGGGTTAAATACATTTTGCACTCCTAAACTACGCATAAAGTGCATTTACACTTCTAAACTATAAAACGGAATAAAATGACCCCTCATAATATAGATCGATTTTTCTTATGGCGAAAATACACTTACAATTTATATCTACTACAAAAAAAAAAAAAAAAAAGGGTTTATTGGGACGGATTTGGAACGAATTGACATCATATTTTATTTTGGGATGACATTTGGGACGCTTTTGGAATGAAATGATGTCCATCCTAAAACACCCGGTCCCAAAATACTTCGGACGATTTTTGGATAGTTTACTGAAGCCGTCCCAAATTTTAGGATGGAATTTGGGACGATCTATTAAAGTCGTCCGAAAGCAAGTCCAAAGGACGAATATTAAAATATAAATTTGGAACAACTTAGGGACGGTTTGGAACGGAGTTTTGGACTACCTTTCAGACGTGTTTTCTTTTTTATTTGGGACGAAATGTCGTCCCAAAGTCCATCCCTATTTTTAATTAATTTAAAAAATATTAATTTTTTTTTCTTTTTTCATTTGTTATTGAGCGAAATTTTACTATATTAAATTTATGATTGAAGAAAATATTTTTCATATGAAATAAATTCGAATTAGCCAATAATATAATCCAGTGTATAATTCATAATTCAAATTGTAAAATAAAAAAATTTAAATTTAAATCATAATCTAATGGTTGGCTAAGGGTTTGCAGCTTCTTCGTCTTGCTGTTGCGTGGATCCCCATCCTGTCGAAGAATATGCCCAATATAAGTTTGATTTCTTGAAGCTATGTTGAGACGGGAGGTTCCAGAGGCGAGGCGGCACTGGATGTGGATACTCTGTGGTCTTTGGTCCATGGGCGAATGGCATTTGATGTCAATGCCTCAAACTTCATACCAAAGACTCGGCCCCGCTTTCTCCCCTCGGTCGCCTCAGTCCAAAGTTGTTCCTCCTCTAAAGGTGTGATACTGGCAGCAGATTAGCCACCCTCATCCGATAGCGTCAGTTGTGAGGCACGCTCCTCGAGCATCTTCTTATATGTCTTCTGACAATAAGTAAGATATAATACATTAGAAAAAAAGAAGAGAAGAGAAAGAAAAAAGAAAAAGAGAAGAGGAGAAGAAAGGGGGACGATGGGGCTGAAGAAATGGAGGGGGGGGGGAGGGAGGAAGGGAAGAGAGAGGGAACAGTGAAAAGATAGAGTGGGAAAAGTAAAAAGAAAGACGGGGTAAGAGAGCATGAAATGGGAGAAATTTAGTAATATGGGGCTGAATTTGGGATGTGAAGAGCAATTCCAAATGTCGTCCTAAATATAGTAATTTAATAAGACGATTTCGTATTTAACAATAATCATCCCAAATGTACCGTCCCAAATTTCGTCAGAATAAAATTTACTAAAATTATTGATTTATCAATTTACAAAAATTATAAATAATACGTTCCGACACCCAATTGTGTGAAATAAATTATTAAATACAATTCAATTAAATTTTATTAAAAAAATTACAAAAAAAAAAAAATGCTATATATTTATGTAGAAGAAATGCAATAATTAAGTATTCATACTTATGAGACAATTATTGTAATCAATCATCATTATACTAAATCATTCGATGGAACTAGCTAAGTTTAAAGTTGACCGTTGGATATGATCACATTGATGTTATATTACTTTACTTGCAATTTCAAGCCGATCCATTACGGATATCGATATATCGTATTCGAAATATTAGACTATCATCTATTTTGGGACGGAGAGAGGAACAACTATCCCAAACACCATTCCAAAACCCCTCCAAAAATAATTTATTAAAATTATTTATCAACTTTAAAAAAATTAGAAAAATGTACAAAAAAAAAAAAGCTTAGAGCATCTTATAGTGTAAAACGACATATTAATATTTGTACTACAACTCAATTGAATTGTATGAAAATTAAAACAAAAAAAATTATCGTATGTTTACTAAGAATCAAAACCATAATTGAATATTCATTCTTATAAGCACATTGTTCTAATCAACAATCATTTCGCTGAATCATTTGATCGATTATCCAATTGGAAATCTAGCCGTTAGATATGATCACATTGATACCATATTACTTTATTCCAAGTTTTGACGTAACCTGATTAGTAGATTTTGCGTATCGTATCTAAGAAGTTATGTTATTTTTAAAGAACGAAAAAGGATGACAAATTAGGACGGTGTTTGGGACAACTATCTAGTAAACGTCCCAAAGACAGTCCCAAATTTTTGTTTTTTATTTTTAAATTTTAACCCCCCAAAATTTGGATAACACGAACACCATTTTGGGACTGAAGTTGTGAAGGTTTGGGAATGACAATTTAAATTTAAATTGGATCGTCGATATACCGTCCAAAATCATATCACGTTGTCCTGAAAGTCGTACCAAAATTGGGACAGTGTGTAGTTCGTCCCAAATTACGTCACAAATCATTAACACCAAAATATTGGGACGGCATTTGGGACGGTGTATGACGAATACTTTTTTGTCCTATTTTAAAACAAAATTTGGAATGAACTTTTAGGACGGTATGTGCAAGTACGAGGTGCGTTGTTCCAAATTTGTCCGAAGCCGTCCCAAAATTCGTCCAATTTAGGGACGAATTTTGGGACAAATGTTAGTCATCCCAAATATCCGCCCCAATAAGACCTTTTTTTTGTAGTGGTCCTTGAAATATGTTTGTTTCAATCATGCTCCTAAATATAATCTAAATAAGTATAGTTTTTTTTTTAAAAGAAATAAACACCATCAAAAATTCATGATTTTTATACAAAGGATAGAATCAGTTAATTAAACTCCAAAAAATTACAATCCTTATATTTATTAAATAACTGATAAAAGTATATAAAATTTTTGCTTGTATTGTTATATATGTTGAACTTTTTTTAATAATATATAAGTTATCAATACAAAGTCAAAATATTACACCAAACGTATATGTAGACACTGTAAAATATGCAAATATATAATATATAAGTGATGATATGATATACTTTTATTATGTGGACATATAATTGAATAAAAAATTATAATTTGTATCACATAATTATAATTTGTATCACATATTTTTCTATATTATTATTTGCATTATGTAATTACACATATTAGTATGTCCTTTTTAACATAAATTAATACTTTGTAAAATATATTTGCATACATTGAGCTTATGTGTCTATTTTTTTATTTTTTTTTGTATTACATAATTTACAAAAAGTTATAAACTTTAATTATTATTTTAAAAATAAAATTTGAGTAGATTTTAAATCATTTTAAGTAGTTTTGGAAAAACCTTTTAATAAAACATATTTTAGGTAGTAAAAAAAGTATATAGGAGGTAAATGAGAAAGGCATTTTGGTCCTAACAATGTCGAATTATATAGTTAGGGTGTTTTTATTATCTTTTATAGTTTAGAAGTGTAAATGTAACTACATGCATAGTACAATGAGTATCCACACGTATGTAACATTTTCTATATACAAGTATTAATTTATGCATTAGTCGACCAAGTATTTCTTAATTGGAGCTATTATTCAAAGATATTTTATTGACTCATACATTTTTTATATTGTTTTTTGAATTACATATATTTATTGTATGATTAAACTAATTGATAAATAGATCAAACAAATTTTATTTTATTGAACGTATATGACTTCATTCTTATTTTGATGATTGTAAATTTCTTCGAATTTAATTGATATTGATGCATTATAATTTGAAAAAACTAATTTTATATTATGAACTAATTTAAAAAATAAAAGAATTCTAACTAACTTTCACATAATTAAATATTTTTGTAAAATATATTTTTTTTATAGTTAAATCATAATTGTGCATAGCATGGGGCATACGCTAGTATGAGTAATACATGAAGGTGTGCGTTAACACATTTATTTTGCCTGTCCTAAAAATCATTCTACTTCTCCCCCAGTTCAAAACCCTGATAATAATTTCTCACCACCTAAACACTATCCACCAAACAAATATTTCAATCCGGTGCTAAGAAACCAGTTTCCATTCGTCTTGTTTTTGTGCCACTATAAAGCTTCTAGATTCCTGCAAAACAGATAAACACTCTACAAAGCATCTATGGGAAGGTGTTATAGAAACAGTTTGTAGTATATCTAACTTTAGTAGAGGCTGAAAAAAAGAGATTGGCCTAGTGGACCTCCTAAGCTGTATGGTTTGTGTAGGAGGTTCAGACTCCACAGGATCATTTGCAAATGAGTGTTGAGGTTCCAAAGTGTGTTGATTAGGCTCCTGTGTGTTATCTGTTATAAAGGGGAGTGGGCAAGTCGGTTCTGTGTAGGTAATGGAGTTAAAGGGAAACACTTCTGCATGAAAGATGACATCCCTAGAGATAAAAAAAGACTTGGTTTCTAGATTATAGACCTTGTACCCCTTGCATCCATGTGCATAGCCTAGAAAAACATATTTAGAACTTCTGCAATCAAACTTACCTTTATTTGGCAATGTGTTAGCCACATAGCACAAACAACCAAACATTTGGGATAAGTGGTTGGCCGTTTCTTATAATATTTCAAAAGGGCTCTTTCCTTTTAAAACTGGTGTAGGAAGTCTATTCACTAAGTATATAGCAGTGAGAAGTGCCTCTGTCCAGAAAGTTGATGGCATTTTTGCCTGAAATAATAAGGCCCTAGCAATTTGTAACAAGCGCTGGTGTTTTCTTTCTACAATGCCATTTTGTTGAGGAGTGTAAACACAAGTCCTTTGATGAATAACTCCCTGTTTTTGAAAGAAATTTTCACAAGCTGTGCTAGTAAATTCTGTAACGTTGTCTGTTCTAACAACCTTTATTTCTTATTAAACCGTGTTTATATTAGTTTAAAAAAGATTTCCAGTTTCTGCAGTACTTGTGTCTTGTGCATCATTAAATATATCCATGTTGCTCTACCGTGATCATCAACTATAGTAAGTATAAAATGGTTATTGGTAATTGAATATTGTTTACAAGGTCCCCAAACATCTATGTGTAGTAAATCAAAGATGTCAGAGACATGTGAATCACTGGATGAGAAAGGCAGCCTATGTTGCTTTGCTAGCGGACATACATCACAAACATTCAAGTCTGGAAGCTGCAGCTGGAAGCTTCAAACATAGCAAGAGGGGGACTCTATTATCAGCAGTAACGTGAAGATTAAAAGGGTTAGTTCAATTCTTTTATTAAGCGCCTTATGTCATTAGCGCTTTAGTTATTTAATTTAGCGTTTCTCTGGTTAAGTTAGTTATTAAGTCTCTGTTTTAGTTAGTGAGTGATAGCAGCCTTTACAGTTAATTAGTTAGCCATAGAAGCTCAAATTCTGCAATCTTTGTAGCATGTAACACACTTCAATTTTATGAGTTCTACAAGTCTTCTTTTGGTCCAACAGATTTTTATACCATTCTGGATAACCTGTCAGTTTAAAACACGATTTTGTGATCATTTATCCACAAAGGGTTGCCTCCTTTGTCCTCTGCCATTGGCTCCCTGTTTTCGTGGAAAGGTCGCATTCATGGCTCCATCATGTTGTAAACCAACTTGTACCTCTCTCTGTTTTTCTACTCTCAAGAACATTGAGTAGGCCTTTCCAATTGAAGGCAAAGGATCCATCAATAAAACTTGGCTTCTCACGTGGTCATAGGCATCTCCCAACCCCATCAAGAATTGCATCAATTGATTTGATGTATTTACATCTGCCAATGCTTTACTGGCTCCACAAGAACACTCGGGTAATGTAGTAAAATGAGCCAGTTCGTCCCATAATTTCTTGAGTTTAGTGTATAGGCAGAGATTGACATGTCTCCTTGGCTTAGAGATGTAATTTCTCTCTGAAACTCGTACAACATTGGTCCATTGCTATCCCCAAATCTGGACTCCAATTCTTGCCAAAAATCTTGTGTTGAAGTTGCATAAAGAAAAGCTTCGGCAATCTCTTTTGAGAGAGAGTTGAGTAACCAAGAAAATACCATACAATCAACCCTCTCCCATTGTTCTATTTCATCCTTATTTTTCGTAACTCTTTGGCCGGTGCCATCAATGAATCCAAGCTTCTGCTTGGCCCCTAGAGCCAATTTAATAGACCGGCTCCAAGAAAGATAATTTTTCCCATCAAGAGGGGCTGAAACCAGACTCATCCCCGGATGGTCTCCCGTAAGAAGTTTCAGTCTTTCTGGTAACCCCAAGATCTTTGATTCTCCAGTGAATGCTTCTCCACTCTCAACGTCCTTTCCACTCATCCTTGAGCTTCTATGGCTAACTAATTAACTGTAAAGGTTGCTAACACTCACTAAAACAGAGACTTACTAAGTTAACTGGAGAAACGCTAAATTAAATAACTAAAGCGCTAATGACAAAAGGCGCTTAATAAAAGAATAGAACCAACCCTTCTAATCTTCACATTACTGCTGATAATAGTCCCCTCTTGCTCTGTTTGAAGCTTCCAGCTGCAGGTTCATTTATAGCAATCTTAACATATGGGTAACACTAATTGCTTTATTCTTAAATTAATTTGTAATCACTAAAATATTCCTAATTAGTGAATTACGCCCACGTGTTATGGGGTGAGGGGTAAATGAATTACACCCCCCCCCCCCCCCCCCCAACTAATTTTTTTAAGTAGTATAAATATCTCTTGATTTGTACGATCATTATAAAATGAGAACTTTAGGCAATTGACAGGAAAAAGAATTTTCTTGTTTTTGCCAACTCAACTCAATCCAACCCAAATCGCGCGTAATATATACAAGACTAGTTTTGTAATTTTACAAACAAAATCAATTGTTTGATGTGCCATGTAATTTATTTTAATAACTTAATAATATGCTCAAACCTCAAGGGGTCTCTATTTAATTTTCAATTTATTTATTTAATTATTTTGATCTTATGCGAGTTAGATGAATTTCAAACTTTGTTAAAACAGGGAAAAGAATATGAAGTCCTAAATGCATGTAAAGAATCACTGTGCATGGAAGCAATAGAAAAAAGAATTACTATTAGCTACGATTTTATTTATGGATTGAAGTCGTGGAAAATAATTATTATTATCTACGGTAAAACAAACATCGATGTATAAACTTAATTTTTGCCACGATTTTTAGCGATTACGAATATATTAGCCACACTCACAGAAACCACGGCCAACAACCGTTGTGGAACATGGTCAATGACTTTTTGTTACGACTATTAATTTTTAATCATTGTAATTATCCATGGTTAAATATTATATTTCTATGTTACATCAGGGATTTATGGCAAACTTATTGCATTTCTCGTAAACACAGCTTGCAATTTTCCATGTGAAATGTAATAATTGGAAGACCAGGTAGTCAAGAACTCAGTGGGATTTGTAGAATTGTTGATGATGTCAAAGCAATCTGCCTTCCTTGGACTTCCCATGTTTGGAGCTTCTTCACCAACCTCATTGCACTGATTCCAGGATTCAATCACCAACTCAGACCATCTCTTCTCATGCATGCCTGGATCCCCACGGCAGGCTGTGGTTGTTCCTCGTTGCCCCGCAGAAACCACAAAATCAAGTAATACAATTCACAGTAGAGCTATGCCAAAGGGTTCTTGAAGCAGCAGCAACATTATGGATCACTATGGAATATGCATGTGTGTCTAATTTTCAGACAGCTCTGGATCTCTCTCGGTCATGTATATACAGCATGATTAATGTAGATAAATGAGATGATGTCTTAAGTTAATACAACGTTATTGAAGTTGAGGGTTAACATGTTGTCCACAAGGATCATTTTCGAAACTATCTCTGCAGCTGCAAGTCCCCCAAGAAAAGATCTATAGTGTTTTGCCTTTCTTTTTCTTTCAACTTAAATCGATTGCAAACTTAGGCATAATTGGCAGAAATTTTCACTCAACGGATACTTAAAAAATGTTTATAAACTTCAACGGGATGTTATTGACACCGGAAGAAAGGTGAAGTGACACTTTTAATCTCATAAGATTAGGGGAGTTCGTACAAAATTTTGTGTTTGCAAAAATAATTACGAGATAAAAAAGATATAGACAAATGAATTTGATTGATTTAAAAGAAAAATGGATACAATATCTAATTTGATGATAATTCCCTAATTCACTACACGAAAAAATGCTTTTAGCTACCATATAGGAATCGTAGCAAAAGACCAAAATTCATAGTAAAAACATTTTTGCTAGGAATTCATTACAAATTTTGTCCGTAGTGTATATAGGCGTAGCGAATGCTTCACAAAGGAGACAATTCGTAGCAAATACCCTTTTGTTACGAAAGTTTTACTTTTTATTACGACATCATCTTCATAACAAGAAAAATAAAAAAAAATAACTATCTTTTGCAACAATTGTCGAGTTGTAGCCATTACTTGGTATTTGCTACGAAAAAATAGCTTTCATTACAATGATAAATTTGTAGCAAAAATAAACAACAAAAGTGATCACCTTTTGCTACGAAGCTCTAGTTGTAACACTAACATCTTGCACTAATTATGTTATAGCAATAAAACTAAAATTTAATTATGCCTTTTTTGCCACAATTATCCTAATTTGTTTTCAATATTTATTATTTTTTTTATAATTTGATTTATATTAATAATTGAAAAAGGTATTCTTAAATTATCAAATATATCTAAAAATTAAATTAGATTAGAACTAAATTTTGCATACAATTACTAAAGAGATATATCATTAGATAACTTCTAAAAGATATACATTAATATTTGTACCAATATTGAATAACACAATTAGCCAATTAGCATATCAATATAATATATTATAAATCTAATAAGTTAACTTGACAAAAATTACAATCTCCTAATCCCAAAAAGTGCCTGCAATGAACAAACACATACTTGTTTTTTTTTTTATCTCAAGTAATAATAAAATAAAAAAAAATAGTAACAAAAAATAAATAGAATTATATTTTCTTTCTTTCAGATCACATGTCTATTAGATTGTACTCAACAAAATTTATTGCTCTGCAGCAAAACTTTTCATGCTGCTGAAAATGAGTTAAATTCATTTTGACCCCCTATGAAATAAAAAAAAATATCAAAAAGTCCTTTATGAAAATTTAGATATATAAAAGTGATTCTTATCTTATGAATAATGACTCACATAATCCCCTGGTCAACCTGGTCTCAAAAAAAAATTTTTAATATTTTTTTTATCACAAGGAGTATAATTGATAATTTATTTTTCTCACAAAGTTTTTTTTGAATATTTTCAGAGGGTCCTTGGATTTTCTCCCTGCTGAAAATGTTTGCAACAGAATTTTCAATAGAATTCAGCCCAAAAGGGTGCGGCTCAAGCTCAGGCTCCATCAACAATCTCAAGTATGCTTCATTGATCCGACCCAGTCCAACAACGATGCAGCCCACTTCAAAGAGCCGAAGGCCTCATGCTGTAGCTGAAAGATGTCTCGGCCAAGAAAAACTTGCCCAACAAAGTTACAGCAAGAAAGGGCAAAAAACAAGAAAAAGAGAATTCTGGCCCATGACCATTTTCCAGTTCTTTTTCAAGCGCAAGCACAAAAAGAAACTTCTGATCACGTGATTCTCCATGAACTTCATTTTCTGTTCTCCTTCAATTTCAAGGTATTTGATTGGCTACAAGAATTATATTTGATGAATGAGTTGGATCTATAAACGAAGGTATGTTTATCAATATTCTGTTTATATTTAAAAATTGTAATATTTATTTTGTGGGTAAAATATAATTTATCCTCTTGTAATATGAAAAAAGAAAAAAAAAAACACTTGTAATTTTTTTTAGCAAAATGCCCCTTGTGCTTTGGGAAATAAAGCAAAAAGCCCCGTGTCGTAACGATTGATAGGGTTTTTTTGCTTTATTTTCAAAACACAAGGGATTACTTCGCTAATTATTTTTTTTATAGGCAATTTATGCCCAGTTCTCAAATTACAAGGAGTTAAATTGCATTTAACCCTTTATTGATTTGTTTTTAGGTATGACCTTCATACCAAAAATATTGTATTGAAATTTCTTTATTTTGCATTTTAAGACATTGGTCAAAATTAAAAATTTTCATGTCCTTACAAGCAATGTGTAAATATTAGTGGCCCTCACATAGATGAATATGATCATTATGATGTGCTTGAGGCACTTAATTTGTTACATTCAAGGACCAAAGGTAGTGATGAAGAAATTGAGTGCATTTAGACGTTGAAAATTTTTACAAACCCCTTAAAGATGCAAAAATTGAGTTGTACTCAAGTTGTAAAAAGTTTATAAGCTTTCTTTTAAAGCGAATTTATTTCACATAAAAAGTTATGGGTTAAATGTAATTTATGCACTGTGCTAATGGAAATGAGCAATTTATCATTTTAAAAAAAATAAAGCAAAACTTTACCCCCCCCCCCATGTTATTAGAAATAGAAAAATTTAACCCCCGACACGTTTCGTGAATAACATGCACTTTTTTTTTGAAATTTTATTTAAATTTAATATAACATTTATGTTCTTCTTTAATAACTGTTGGATCTTGATTAATCTACAATCTAAATTTAACTAATATCAATGGTGTAGATTTCATTTTAATCAAAATTAATGTTTTAAAAATAAACTAATAAAATTAAAATTATATAGTATATATAATTAAAATTGAACATAATAATAAAAACTATTTATGTATATATATATATATATATATATAGAGAGAGAGAGAGAGAGAGAGAGAGAGAGAGAGAGAGAGAGAGAACCGGTGAGGGGAGGGTGGATCTGGGCGCAGGAAAGGAGAAGGGGAGAAGAAAGGGGGAGGGGCAGGGGTGTTGGAATGGGTAACCAAAAGTCAATTGGATTGGTTGTTTTCCATTCGATAATTTTTATCAAATAATATTAGATTGATGAATACGGTAAGAATTCATCAAGATGACAATATATTTCGCTGTGCTTACAACTGATATTGAGCAGGGTTTCAATGTCACAACGAAATGCCCATGAATCGAAAGGTTAAACCCGTGGAGATGGGATGCGCATAGGTTTGGCAGCTATAAAACCAACTTTTGAGAGTCGGTTTGAAACGTTCCAAGTCGAAGACCTCGAGATTGGGCATCGATGGTCCTATGGAGATTTGCACTAAGTACTGCAATCGTGTTTCGTCGGCAGGAGACGTAAGTCGTTCGTGCAGTTTTAGTGGGTTAGTTGGCAAGGTAGTCAACTGACTGAATTAACTCGCGGGAATCGTCATATGGAAGCCTCATAAGGCTTGGTCGGTATGACAAGATTTCTGGCTCTAATAGTACGAGAATTAGTCCTCTGACTTGAGGAATCATGGCAGCCACGTGCATACAAAGACTATATTTTGAATATGGCGAGCGGTGGCTGTGTCGTGAGGCATGGTCATCATAAGCCTTATCCAGTGCACTCGGAGTATGTAGCAAGGATGGTGGATTTCAAAAGAGGATCTGTCCCCTGTCATTATATGACAGAGAGTTCTCCCATGCATCTTGAGATGGTTTAGACTCTCAAAGTTTTTCGCCAAAGTGATTGATCGATCAGGGATAGGTTTTCTAGATCGGATCGGTAGGGTAAACGCATCTCGAGTGTTAAGCATAGTTACCTAGTCAAGGATGGGAACCGACACCCAATTCCATGCCCTAGACTAAGGCTAGGAGACGATTGACAGTAGGACCGTACTCGTACGGATTCGGAGCCTAAATGTTCAAGCCAACATTCACCTAGTCTCTAGTGCCATGGACTGTTGCTAGACGGCCACCCATGATAATTGGCCATTTTCGATTATGATATAATAGGAAATAATTAATTAAATTAGATTTAATTAATTGTGTTGTTCACACATGCCCAAGTCTAGCTAAGGGTGAACCTAAAGAGTCCACCCTACCACTGTAGTGGGATGAAATTAATTTGGAATTAATTCTAGAATAGTCGGATTAATTTAATTGGATTAAATTAATCTTTGGAGAGAATAAATGATTGGATCATTTATTTAGACCAATCCATTGGATGGATGACTTGAAATTTAATTAATTGGATTAATTAGAATTTAAAGTTAGCGAGTAAAATTAATTATATTAATTTTATTAGGCTTGATACAATTTATTAATTGGATTTATAAATTGAAAGCGAGAGCATGGGTTTGGATATTTTAATTAGATTAAAAGATAAGGAGTGTAATATTGGGCTTATGATTAAATTAGATTTAATATAAGTCTATGAGACGTGGGCTTGATCCTATCGAGTCCGGTTCATTAAATACAAGCCCAAGGCCTTGGTTGGACATTAGCTAAGTCAATAAGGTCAATTTTGAAAGGTTCTTTGGCTGATTTAGGAGGTAAATTTCGTGCATTTTGGAGCCTAACTAGGTTATGACTCCTTATATGTGTATGACTAGGTCATATATATACCTTCATTAAACCTTAACCACACACACAATACATACTAGCCTCTCCAAACCTCAAAATTTCATGCCTCTCTCTCTCTCCCATATTCTCCATCTTCAAGTTTTTCATTTGGTCTTAGAGAACAAGGAAAAACGAAAGAGAGATCAAAACGCGTCAATTCATAGCGACTGTTTTGATTACCATCTCTTTACGTTTTTGCATCTTTTTTTTTTTGTATTAATTCTAAGGCCTATGTATTATTTTATAAACCGAACGCTCGAGAAAGATCAAGGGTACACCCCTTGATCGGGATTTATTTACTGCTTTATTCGCATGTTTAATCAGTTTTTGATTTTTCACGCTTCCGCCGCGCTTCCCGGATCGATCCGCTTCCTTGAAGGGGGAGGGGCGGCAGAGGCGAGGGGAGGGCGGTTGAGGCAACAGAGGCACTAGGGGAGGGAGATAGTGGCGGCGGCGACAATGATAATAAAATTAAAATTATATAGTATATATAATTAAATTGAACATGATAATAGAAAGTATTTATATATATGTATAGTACATATATATATATATATATATATTTATATATAGGAGAGAGAGAGAGAGAGAGAGAGAGAGAGAGAGAGAGAGAGAGAGAGAGAGAGAGAGAGAGAGAGAGAGAGAGAGAGAGAGAGAAAGAAAGAGAACCGGTGAGGGAGGTGGATCTGGCGCAGGGGAGAAGGAAGGGGAGGGGAAGGGGTGGCAGAGGCGAGAGGAGGGCGGTTGAGGCAACAAAGGCACTAGGGGAGGGAGATAGTGGCGGCGGCAACAAAGGTCTGGCGATAGAAAGACGAAGAAGAAAAAAAAAATATAATTATTTTTATATAACTAATATATAATACGTAATATATCTAATACTTTTTCATAAATATATATATTAATATATTAAATGAAATATATATATATAAATAATATGATACCACAGATGTACATGGGGCGCGTGTAGTACACTGCTGGACCTAGGGGTGTTTCGCTCTATTTCTAATAACACAGAGGGGTAAAATGTTGCCTTATTTTTTATAGGGGTTAAACTGCTCATTTTCCTAAATACATTGGGTGAATTGCATTTTTTCTCGAAGATTATACATAACATCAAAATCAGACACACACCTGAGATGAGATGGTGAGGGTCGATCTAAAATGGAAACTTCAGACATTCATCAGATTAACTTCTTGGTTTTTTTGGTGAGAAATCATGTAATGTTAATTCTTATATGACATATAGCACTTGGCAACTTGTCGCCTTCATTGTGCAATAAAAAAAATATTATATTGATGGCCCTTCTGGATTTGGCCATAGTATTAATGCATATCTATAATAATTAGTAGACGAGTTGAAGGGAATTATGGGAAGCTGGTTTGCAGACCTTTAGAGCCTATTTATTTGACAGGGAACAATATTTTTTTTATGAAAATTTAATTAGGTGGTATCATATTTTTCTAGTTCATTAGATAATTTCTAAATCGAGAAAAGAAACAAAATCCCAAAATTAATAATATGCATAGAAATACCAGGAATCTCAAATCTTGATGTTATGATGGAACTTGTGTTCCTTTCATTTGGAATTTGTCAACAAAAATATATTTCACAATTTTTTATTTTATTGTTGTAATATAATATATATTTCCATACACATAAATGCATATATATAAATATATGTTATATGTGGATATAAATAAGGATATAGATAAATATATCAAGATATCTTTATAAATTTATCTAAATATAATTTTTATTCATTTGTCATGTGTAGCATACAAAATATCTTCTAAGAATTTTGATTAATTTTTTCCTATTAAATACATTGTAGTATCCAAACATTTGCAATGAAATAAAATTTCTAGCAATTAAATCCCTATTATTTTATTATGGATACCATATTCCATTCCCACAAAAAAAAGGGGAAATAATTTAAATAATGCAGAAAAAAAAGAAATATTAACGAAATGGTGTGATTTTAAAAATATTTATAGATATGGGCAGAATCGCGCTTTAAAATCAAGGTTAGTCCATTTTTTCTTTAAAAAAAATTATATTTTCACCGTTGCCTGCTCTGGCGCGAAAATAATTGCAGAACCGCGATGTCAAATCGCGGTTCTGGAAATACTTAAAAAAAAAATTAAATGTTGCATGCAGCGGCAAAAAGCCTCCTGTGATGCAGCATTTATGTTTTTTTTTTAAATATTTCCAGAACCGCGATTTGACATCGCAGTTTTGCAATTATTTTCGAGCCGGAGCAGGCAACGGTGAGAATGTGTTTTTTTTAAAGAAAAAATGGACTAACCGCGATATGAAAGCGTGATTCTGCCCATGACTTTAAACATTTTAAAATCACACCATTTCATTAATTTTTCATTATTTAAATTATTTCCCCCCAAAAAAATAGGTCTTTAATGCTCAAGTAATCAAAATTTTCAAATACAGACTGCACTCCTAGTGACTATTCACTTAAAAAAAATCAACGTTATTCCGGATTTGGTCGTGGAACTGATATCAAGAATATAAACATTTTTTTATGGACATCAAATGTCAGAAAGAGGGTCTTGAGTAATCCTTCGGAAATTTATAATTCATCAAAAATTCGTCGGTCAACTTGATGGGAATTTAATTCTGTCAGCATTCGTAGGCACATAGAGAAATAATTTTTCCTGAAGTGTTCACATGGTATTTGCAATGGCGAGTTGTAGTAAAGAATATCTTATTGTTTTTCTGATGACTTTAAATACTTTTATGATGGTTCGGGCTGATGCATTAGACCATTGTAAATGATTCGCAACATGGAAAATTCTAGATTTGGGATGGATTTTTTCGACTGACAACTTTCATTGGAAACTTCAATATCTATATTCCAACAGCTATAATTTGTCATTCCAAATACCATTTTGAATCCATTTGAAATACATTCAAATGATTATAATAGCTATATTTCGCCTCAAATCCATCGAAAAAGCCATCGAATTTTTTCTATAAATTAGAATGCATCTTTTCATTTGTGTTCCCACTCGCTTGCATCCTTGCTATAAAAGTTTTCAAAATTCAATTCATATATCAACCTTTAATCCTTGATTTTTAATAATGATATATATATATTTATGTTGTTTTGTTCTTAATATGCTATTAATTATTACAAGGTAATTATTGAGGTGCTTAACATATATATAATATATATATATATGTTTATAATTAGGTAAAAATATTAAGACAATTAAGGAGGTGGATGTATGAAGAAGAACCTATCCTAGAATCTAGGAATTAGGCAAAAGTTTGAGATTGGTGTTTGGAATTTCATAAATTGGCTTAAAAGTCAACATGCATACATGGATCATGAGAAGATTAGGTGCCCTTTCGTTAATGCAAGAACCATAGGTTCAAAAGGACAGATAGGATTATGTCCGACTTATGTATGAAGGAGCACTACTCTGATATGCCCTCGCCAGTTCTGTGTGAACTCCTGTTGCACCTAACACAACAGTGCAATAGAGTGATTACCAGTCGATAAATTCGGGCTAGAGAATGGTTTGTGATGCGACTGAGCAATAATTTTTCGTCGCATATCGGTCTGGAGCCTGAGCTCAAAGGACTTAATTCCTTTCCTATAGATGACAGTGAGACCGACCCTAGTTCGTATTATAGCAAGGGACTATATAGCTTTGGTGTGTCAGGCTTATGGAACAAAGTTTTTGATATAGCGCACGTGGTTGACCAACCATTATATAACGATTGTGATGAATCTCAATTGTCGGCGGTTACCAAGCTGGTGAATGTCAAGATCGAGTACAACGTACTCTAGAGATGCTATCAAAAGGTGTCTCAATGGACTGCTGATCTATTACCCCACAATCACACTCTTCCCAATGATTACTACAACACGTGGAAGATGATAAGTAAATTAAATTTACAAATAAAATATATTGATGCCTGCAAAAATAGTTTCATGTTGTACTAGAAGGACGACACTGATTTTGAACTACAACATCATTAGTGACGGGGTACAAACTGACCACGGCCCAAAATCCCTAGTGTAAGAAGTTTGCGTATGTCGTGCTCATGTACTTGCCACTAAGTCCCCAATTGAGGTTGTATACTTTACCAGCAACGACAAAGCACATAATGTGGCATGCCAACCATCAAATAGATGAGGGCTCAATGTGTTATCCTTTGTTGCCTAGGTATGAAGACATTTGAACAAGATGCACCAGATTTTCCTATGGAGTCTCGTAATGTTAGACTAGGTTTGTGAACTGATAAGTTTGCGCTGCACAGGCAGTATGACAACACGTACTCATATTGGTTGCTAATTATAACACCTTATTATCTCTCACCTGTTATGTGAATGAAGTATGAATACATTTTCTTAACTCTAGTGATCCTTAGCTCGTCTAATCTAGAATATTTGATGGATATGTATATGCAATTATTAGTTGCTGAGCTGTTTCAATTATGGCATGTGGGTGTATGGATGTATCACCATGCGATGAACCAGGCGTTGATGATGTGGTGCAACATTGATGAGGACTATGAATGACCTCCCTACCTGTGAGATGGTGTTTGGATGGAGTACCGAGGATATTATGGGTTGCCCGATTTATATAAATCGTACACGGGCATTCCATTTGCAACATGAAAGCTGTTGGAATGGGTGACCAAAAGCCAACTGGATTGGTTGTTTGCCATTCGCCAATTTTATCAAATATTTGATTAATACGACAAGAATTCATTAAGTTGGAAGTGTGTTTCATTGTGCTTACCACTGATATTAGACGGGGTTTTAATGTCACAACGAAATGCCCACAGATCAAAAGTTTAAACCCGTGGAGTTGGGTTGCATATAGATTTGACAATCATTAAACCAACTCTTGAGAGTCGGTCTGAAATATTCCAAGTCGATGACCTCAAGACAGGGCATCGAGGTTCCTACAGAGACTTGCACTAAGTACTGTAGTTGTGTTTTGTCGGCAGGAGACGTAGGTCGTCTATGTAGTTTTAGTGGGTTAGTTAGTAAGGTAGTCGACTGACTGAATTGACTCACGCGAATCGTCATATGAAAGCTTCTTAAGGCTTGGTTGGTATGATTAGGATTCCAGATTGTGATTGTACGATATTAATCTTCGGAGTTGAGGAATCATGGCAGTCGCATGCATACAAAGATTGTATCTTCAATCTGGTGAAAGGTGACTATGGTGCAAAGCATGGTCATCATAGGCTTTATCCAGTGTAGTTGGAGTATGTAGTAAGGACGGTGGATTGCAAGATAGAATCTATCCCCTGTCAGTATATGACAGCGAGAACTCCTATGCGCTCTGAGATGGTTTAGACTCTTCAAGCCATGGCCATAGCGATTGATCGAATGGTAAAGGATTCCTACGATGATCAGTAGGGTAAACACTCTCGAGTTTCAAACATAATTGCCCAGTTAAGGATTGAAACTGACACCAATTCCATAACCTAAACTAAAGCTGGGAGATGGTTGACGATAGAAACTTACTCATATAGATTCAGATCTTAAATGTTCACGCCATATTTCACCTAGTCTCTAGTGCCATAAACTGTTGCTAGACCGCCACTCACGATAACAGGCTATTTTCAATTATGGGATAGTTGAAAATAATTAATTAAAATGGATTTAATTAATTATGTTAGTCATACACGCCCAAGTCTAGCTAAGAGAGAACCTAATGCGTCACATACTACCATTATAATGGGACGAAATTAATTTAGAATTAATTTTAGAAGAGTCGGATAAATTTGAATTGGATTAAATTAATATTTGAAGAAAATAAATGATTGAATCATTTATTTAGACCAATTCATTGGATGGATGACTTGAAATTTAATTAATTGAATTAATTGAAATTTCAAGTTAGCTATTAAAGTTAATTAGATTAATTTTATTGGGTTTGGTCTGATTTATAAATTAAATTTATAAATTCAAAGAGATAATAAAAGGCTTTATCCTTTAATTGAATTAAAGAATATTTTAATATTGACCTTATAAATTATACGGCAACATAAATTAGAAGGCTTATACTGATGATCGGCTTATGATCCAATTTCGATTGTCGCACTGTGACTCATTCCTGAAAAATATACGACAAGGAATAAATAGTCTGTTTAATAAGTATAGCTAACTAGACTATATATATACATATGCAGCAAGTCAAGCATAATGCAACCAAGCAACCAATAAATATTCATCACATAATAACACGGATGATAATTATAGTCTAATAAATACTTGCGTACATAGATTTTGCTAGCACAAAATCTCCACATTCTTTAGTGGTGGTGTATCATTGCTCGGAGGATATTCAGATCGAGATCATACTGTGGACGGATCCAAAAATGAAAAGAAACCAATGCTTATAGCCGAACAAGAAAGACGGCGAGGGTAAATTCCATTTACTTGTATATGCCTTTTGAAAATAGAAATGATGTAATAGATATGCTACATGAAGCAATAAATGTTTCAGATACAAACATAAATGTGAACTCAAGAAATGAAATGAATGAAGAAACCAAAAAGTTCTTCAAGTTGTTATAAGATGTAGAGACAGAGTTAATTCCTAGATCTGCTAAGCAAACGAAACTCTCTTTTGTTGTTCGCATGTTGCTATTGAAGGCACATTGTGTATGGACAAATAAATCAATTGACTTGCTGCTTGAACTCTTGAGAGACTCCTTTCCTAATAATGTAAACTTACTAGCAAATTATTATGAAATCCAAAAGATAACTAATGATTTAGGCTTCACGTATGAGACAATTGATGCATGTCCGAATAGTTGTATGCTTTTTAGAGGAAAAGATAGTGGCCTTGATAAATCTGAAATATGCAATACCTTTAGGTACAAGGATACTGAGAAAAAGATTGTTGCTGAGCTGACGCGGTACTTTCCTCTCAAGTCAAGGTTTCAAAGTTATTCATATTTTCAGAAACTACTACTCTTATGAGATGCCATGTAAAGGAACGAATAGATGCTGGAAAATTTAGACACCCAATTGATGATCTAGCATGGAAAGACTTTGATTTGAAATATCCATCATTTGCTAGTGATCCTCGTAATATCATAATGGGATTGGCAATTGATGGGTTTAATCCCTTTAGGACACTAAGTGTTACACATAGTACTTGGCCAGTTATACTCATTTCTTAAAACTTACCTCCTTTATTGTGCATGAACCAATCAAATTTTATATTTCCACTCTCATTAATGGTCCAAAATCACCTGAAAACAAAATTGATATTTTTTGCAGCTATTAGTTGATGAATTGAATGAGTTTTGGAACAACGTGATGACTTATTATGTATCAAGTACTAAAATGTTCGATATGCATTCAACATTATTATGGACGATTAGTAATTTTCCTGGATATTCAATGTTATCTGGTTGGGGTACGAAAGGTGCTTATGCTTGTCCTAGTTGTGGTAAAGACGCTCGATCTAAGTGGCTAGACAATGATTACAAATATTGTTATACTTGCTGTAGGCAAATGAATTTTGCACCTAATTAAATAATGAAAAGTCATTCAATATATTATTTATCGATTATAATATTTTTCTATTTATATTTTAGAATTTACTGAATTAATTCCAAGTATAAATAGTTAATTTAATTGATATTTTAATATATATTTTATCATCGAATCAACGACCGATAAGTGTCAAAATGAAGTATTTCGGCCAATCAAATGATGTTTCACAGTCAAAGATTCCATCCAATCAAATTGCGCCATGTGGAACAATTGCATGTACACTCCAATCAAATCAAGACAAGTATTTATGATATTTACCTTTTTAAAAAATGCAAATATTAAACAGATAATGTCAAATTAACCACTCATATTATTCCAAATATATGATTTATTTATTTCATTAAATTAAATTATAAAGAAATAATACATAAGGTGTTTAAGTGTAACACAACTCTACTCTTTGACACCTGTATAAAGGGGTCCTTGCACCCTCATTCAACACATAGAGCTAGAGAACGAAGAGCAAAGCAGAGGAAGATTGTAAATAATTCTCTCTACGCGGTTCTTTAAAGCTCAAGAATATTCAAAGGCGTCCAAGGCAAAGATCGAGTCTTTTGTCAAAGGTGTGCCACAAATTATAGCATTTAATTCGAAATTACAGACGCTAAGCCCTCGAATTAACGTTATAAATATTTAAATATCCTCTCAAGAAGATCAAAGTGGGCAAATCCACTTTCAAATAATCAAATTTCTAGTCAAGATTATAGCATTTAATTTAGGATTACTGGCGAAAGCCCTCGAATTAACGTTATAGAAATTAAAATTGAAGTCCAAAGGAGATCTACGTGGAGATTACCCTTTAAATTAGTAAAATTTGTCAAAGATATATTTTGGAGGGAATAATCAAGGGATATAATAGAGATTGTACTCACATTGATATTTTAATCCAAATATTTTTATTTGTGATCATTATTTATGTTGTGATTTTTCAGACATGATAAAATCAACACTCACAAATTTTGGCGCGCCTAGTGGGACATCTCTAGTCTTCATCTCTTCCCTCAGCAAAGAAGAAAAACATTCAAATGGATACTCAAGCCTTCATCTCTTCCCTTCATCTCTAGCCTTCATCTTTGGGCTTTACTCCTCCTAAGCCTGTCCGTATTGCCATAAAGAGGGTGAGCAACAATTATGTCGCTGAAGGGTTCTCTTCAACTGAAGATGATAAGAAGGAAGAAAATTTAAGAGAATCTATCTTCAATATACTTGGCCCCTATAGAAGAGTGTTTCATGGAATAGCCAACAAACAATCTGTCTTTGATAGGCTGGGACTATGTAAAAGTGCAGGATATCAAAGAAAATGTCTGTTTAAGGTGGCAGCATATTCAAAGAAAAACGTCAAGTCTTCATACATGCAAAAACTCAGAAGTTTGATCCCTTTCAGAATGAGGCGCCAGACAAATTTAACCAGATCATGTGGTAGGGTATAGAAGGTTAGAACACAAACCATGATCTTCACACAAGTACAAAATGACAATGAGGATAATAGGGAAAGCGTATCATAATCCAATTACATTAGCAATGGTATCGAAGAAGATATTGCCCAAGCTTACCAGACCACCTTGATTGAAAATGGTGAGGTTGAAGAAGAAGATGCCAAAGATGCCCCTGTAGAACTTAAGGAGACTGTTAAAGCCACTGTTGATGAATTGAAATAAATAAATTTAGGCAACAATGAAGACCCTCGGCCAATTTATACAAGTGCCCCACTAACCCAGGAAGAAAAGGAGGCTTATATTGCATTGCTCCATGAATTTAAAGATATGTTTGCATGGTCCTACAAAGATATGTCCGGATTAGACCCAAAGGTAGCTGTGCACCACCTGTCAGTAAAGAAAGGAGCTCGCCTTATCAAACAAGGCCAGCGTAGATTTCCACCTAAGCTAATCCCGTCGATTGAAGGCGAAGTGAACAAACTCATTGAAGTCTGTTTCATCTGAGAGGTCAAGTATCCTACGTGGATTTCCAGCATCATCCCTGTAAAAGAAGAACGGGCAAATTCAAGTATGTGTTGATTTTAGGGACCTAAATAATGCATACCTTAAAGATAACTTCTTGTTACCAATTGTTGAGCTGATGATTGATGCCTCTACGAGTCATGAAGCTTTATTCTTCATGGATGGATCATCCGGATACAACCAAATACGTATGGCATCGACCGATGAGGAATTGACGTCATTTCGCACTTATAAAGGTATATATTGCTACAAAGTTATGCCTTTTGGACTAAAGAAAGTCGGCGCCATATATTAAATGGCAATGCAAAGGATCTTCAATGACATGCTTCACAAAAATGTCGAATGCTATGTTGATGACTTGATTGTAAAGTCAAAAAAGCGAGAGGATCATCTTCATGACTTGAGGAATGTTTTTGAACGCTTGAGGAGATATCAACTAAAGATGAACCCTTCTAAATGTGCATTTGGAGTTACATCTGGGAAATTCCTTGGATTAATTGTCCGCCAGCGGGTATAGAAATTGAGCAAGCAATGCTTGATGCCAGCTTCTGAATGCTAGAACCTCGAAACATCCACGAGCTCAAGAGTTTGCAAGGAAAGCTAGCATATCTCCAGAGATTTATTTCAAATCTAGCCGGTCGTTATCAACCATTCAGTCGTCTAATGAAAGAGATGTACTATTACAATGGGATGAAACTCATGACAAAGCATTTAAAAGCATAAAGTCCTACTTAATGAAGCCTCCAGTCTTGGTTGCTCCTGTTCCAGGGCGCCCTTTAATTCCTCACGTTGCTGCTCAGGAGCGCTGTGTAGGAATCCTGCTTGCTCAGAAAAATGATGAAGGAAAGGAGAATGATTTGTATGATTTGAGTAGGGCGATGACGCCGAATGAGCTCAAATATTCACCTATTGAAAAATCATGCTTGGCACTCATTTTCTCAATCCAAAAGTTGAAGCATTATTTTCAATCTCATAGTATTCATCTGGTCTCAAAGGCTAACCCTTTCCAATATGTCATGGCAAAACTAGTACTTTTGGATAGGCTTGCAAGATGGTACCTCCAACTGCAACAATTTGAAATCACGTATGTTCCTCAAAAGGCCGTAAAAGGGCAAGTTCTAGCAGACTTTTTAGTTGATCATCCCATGCCTGCCGAGTGAGAATTATCCGATAACTTGCCTGATGAAGATGTCCTTGTGATCGAAGTTACGCCTCCCTAGAAGATGTACTTTGATGGAACCTCCTATAAAGAAGGAGCTGGCGCTGGATTCGTATTTGTTACATTAGAAGGTGTACTGCCTTACTTCTTTACATTTACACAAAAATTGTTCAAACAATGTTGTAGAATATCAAGCTCTAATCTTGGGATTAGAAATGGTTGTTGATGCAAAACAACTACATCTCATAGTGTATGGAGATTCTCATCTAGTTGTCAATCAACTCCTTGGTCTCTATGAAGTCAAAAAGCCTGGGTTCCTTCATATCATAACTACGCAAATAGGCTGATGGGATAGCTAAGATATGTAGAACTCGAGCATCTATCGAGGAGAGACAACAAACAAGTTGGTGCCTTAGCAAAACTTGCTTCAACACTTTTAATAACCGACAAAGAAACACGTATACCAATATGTAAGAGTTAGGTCATACCACTAATATTCAGTGACGATGAGGACGACACATTCCAAGAAAAAAAAATCACGCCATGGGGGTTTTGGAAATTGAAGAGGAAGATTGGTGACAACCGCTGGTTGATTACTTGAAACACGGGAAGCTACCCAATAATCTACGACGGAGGACTGCCACCCGTCGGCGATCAACTCATTTCATCTATTACAAAGGCACGCTCTATAGACGATCATTTGATGGAATTTTCCTACGCTGCCTAAGTGGTGCTCACCAATCGGGACCAAAGCTACACTTCCGCATAAAGAGAATGGATTATATTGGCCCACTATGGTTAAAGATTGCATAGACTATGCAAGAAGATGTCAAGTTTGTCAATTCCACACTAATTTGATCCACCAACACCTGAGCCATTGCATCCTATCATTGCCTCATGGTCTTTCGATGCTTGAGGTTTGGATGTTGTGGGGCCTATGACAAAGTCCTCCGGAGGTCACTTGTATATTGTGGCTGCAACAGATTATTTCTCTAAATGAGCTGAAGCAGTACCTCTTAAAGAAGTGAAGAAGGAGAATGTCGCCGATTTTATCCACACCCACATCATTTACCGTTATGGATTGCCTAGGTATATCATCACCGATATTGGGAAGCTTTTTTGTAATAGCCTGACAGACAAGTTCTGTCAAAAGTTTGGTTTTAAACAAAGAAATTTCTCTATGTATTATGCTGCTGCCAATGGTCTTGCTAAAATATTTAACAAAACTTTGTGCAATCTACTGAAGAAAGTGGTAGCTAAGTCAAAGCGTGATTGGCGCGAGAGGATTGGAGAAGCTCTGTAGGCATACAGACCACTGTTAGAACACCTACTCAAGCAACTCCCTACGCACTAGTCTATGGGGTAGAGGCAGTCCTTCCACTTGAGCAGCAAATCCAATCATTAAGGATAGCCATACAAGGACTTACTGAGGAATAAAATGCTCAAATACGACTTGAAGAATTCAAAGCTCTTGATGAAAAGAGATTAGAAGCACAACAAAGAATTGAGTGTTATCAATTCCGATTGTCTAGGTCGTTCAACAAGAAGGTGCGTCTGCGTTTTTTCCATATTTGCGATTTAGACTTGTAGTGAGGAGGCCTATAATCACAACGCATCAGACGGGAAATTTTTTTTTGCCAAAGTGGGATAGTCCGTATGTTGTCAAAGAAGCCTACACAAATGGTGCATATAAATTGGTCGCTGAAGACGATTTGAGAATTGGCCCGATCAATGGGAAGTTTTTGAAGCAATACTACAATTGAGCAAAAGAAAAAAGAAAAAAAAAAGAAAAAAGAAAAAAAAAACCCTGGACCGCATGAGTTTAAAGTGTGAATAGCCCTCCCTTTTTTCAAACAAATATTTTGTACTTTGAACTAAGGGTGTCAACGAGTCGAGCTCGACCGTTTTTGGTGAGCTCGAGCTCGAGCTCGATTCTAGGTGTCAGGGCTCGAGCTCGAGCTCGACTAGCTTATATAGATCGAGCTCGAGCTCGAGCTCGATACTAATGTAATGAGCTCGAGCTGGAGCTGTCGAGCTCGAACTCGAGTTAGTTCGCTCACAACGAGCTGACGAGCTCGAGCTCGAGCTGTTGAATAAGCACCCTACTTTAAATAAAATCTGAAAACATAGAACTGTAACATTTATGGCTAATCAATTAACCATTTGCAAAAATTAACAAGTCTAACCAAATTCATAAAATCAACCACAAAACCACAATATATAAAGATTAAATTTACTTAAATATCAATCAACCATTCAAATAAAAGTAAATGAGTTAATTAGTCAAAACTCAAAAGCCTTTCTAAACCCAAGTTTGATCAAAAGTATAACAAAAGTCCCTGAAGTCCACATTGCAAACTGCAAAGTCGTTCTCGTTGCTATTGTCTCAAACCTAAAACTAAAAATAAACTAAATTAGAACTATATAACACAATTCAACCAATATGTGTGTATCTCTTTACAAGTGAATGAGAATAGCATAAGAGTATCGAAATAGTTTGCTAGAAAGTTAACAAACCCAACGAAAAAGATAAAAAAGTTACCACGTAATTTCATTTCAATACCAACTGAAGATTCTAGCTCAAACATCCAATCTTAAACCTCAAACCTCAAATCCACCACATTAATTCATCTCAAACATGTCACAATATGATACAATTTAAAAGAATTAATACGAGATAATTTTCATCAATTGAGTTACATGAAGTTACCTTTAGCACATCACCATCAAGAATCAAGAGGCAAGTTTACATATATAGCTTTTTTGTCACTTTGCAAATAAAGGAATAAAATTTAATATAGTTATAATAAGTTAAAAACAATAGTGATATTTTCAAAACTTTTAAAATACAAAAGAACTTACCAAAGGCTTCTTCTTTACTCCAAAGCGTTTTCGCAGCCAATCTCCTCCACACATCAACACTTGAACCGTGTCTGAAGTCAATGATGCACGATATTTGTCTATGACTCTACTTCCCACACTAAATGTAGCCTCAGAAGCAACAGTGGTGATCGGGACAGCTAGAAGATCACTTGCCATTATTGACAAGATCTTATACTTCAAGGCATGAACTCTCCACCATTCGAGAACATCAAAGTCTTTCCCGTCCTTTTTATCCTTCTCAAATATGTAACAATTTTCCTCAAGACAAATATTTATGATATTGATCTATTTAATAAAATACAAATATTAAAGAGATAATGTCAAATTGACCAATCATATTATTTCAAATATATGATGTATTTATTTCTTTAAATTAAATTATAAAGAGATAATACAAAATGTGTTAAAGTGTAACACAACTCTACCTCTTTGACACTATATAAAGGGGTCCTTGCACCCTCATTCAACACGTAGAAGCTAGAGAACGAAGAGCAAAGCAGAGGAAGATTGCAAATAATTCTCTCTACGCGGTTCTTCAAAGCTCAAGAATATTCAAAGGCATCCAAGACAAATATTGAGTCTTTCGTCAAAGGTGCGGCATAAATTATAGCATTTAATTCGGGATTATAGACGCTAAGCCCTCGAATTAACGTTATAAATATTCAAATACCCTCTCAAGAAGATCCAAGTGGAAAATCCACTTTCAAATAATCAAATTTTCAGTCAAGATTATAGCGTTTAATTCAGGATTACTGGCGAAATCCCTCGAATTAACGTTATAAAAATTCAAATTCAAGTTCAAAGGAGATCTACGTGGAGATTACCCTTTGAATTAGTCAAATTTGTCAAAGATATATTTTGGACGGAATAATCAAGGGATAGAATAGAGATTGTACTCACATTGATATTTTAATCTAAATATTTTTATTTGTGATAATTTATTTGTGTTGTGATTTTTCAGACACGATAAAATTAGCGCTCACACCTGCCATCGTCTTTTCTTACCTCAAGGTCATAGGCTCCCCAAGGATAAAGTATCCTTTGATGGGACTATAGAAATGGAAATAAAGAAAGCATCAACGACAGTTATAGACATGCTTTCTGAGTTGGATAGTGTGGCCATTGAGTATAACAAAAAAGATTTTTAAAAACAAACAAGAGCATGATATAGAAAAAAAAGCAAAAAATATATTCGGAAGAAGAAGAATATATTCTTTGAACTTCCATATTGGCCTGACTACTTGATAAGGCATAATTTTGAGGTCATGCATATTGAAAAAAAAATATGTGATAACATACTTTGGACTATAATAGGCGTAACGAAGAAAACTAAAGATAATCTAAAAGCTCATCGTGATCTCTAGAAGAGCAATATCAAGTTGCCATTTCACCTAGTTGAGAAAGGTTCTGGAAAATATTATTTGCCTCCTGCACCTTGTACATTGGAAAAGAGGGATGAAGAGACATTCTTCAATGTTTTGAAAAGTATCAAAGCACCAGACGAGTATGCATCAAATATATCGTGTCATACAAATGTTAAGGAGCAAACTATAGGAGATCTGAAGAGTCATGACAATCATGTTCTTATACAGCAGTTGCTACCTTTAATTGTGCGTAGATCATTGCCTAACAATGTGGTTGGTACACTAATCGAATTGGGTAATTTCTTCATAAAGCTTTGCTCTAAGATAAATGATAAGTATGATTTAGAAAAACTTCAAGATCGCATAGTGTTGGCACTTTATTACTTAGAGAACATATTTCCTTCATCATTCTTTGACATAATGGAATATCTTCCAGTTCATTTGGTTGATGAAGCACTGAAAGGGGGCCAATATAGTTTTGATGGATGTATCCTATTGAAAGGTAAAACCTCATCTTTCATATTCAATATGCATAAAACATCCAAAGCCCAATTATCAGGAGAAATTTAAAGATTGGCTGAAGGTCCTTGAGACATGGAAGGAGATATAAGGCATGCATTGTTTGAGAAATTCGTTTTCGTACTGAGAGTAACTATGAAAGTAAAGCCACTTAAAATAATGAAATTATGCTGAGAGCATATACAAAAATTTACTCAAGCACAAAAGATAAAAGCATCATTCTAGAGATGTTTTCTATTACGGAGTGTTGACTGATATTGTCAAAGTTCGATACACAAGTGACATAAAATATTTTATGTTTAAGTGGGACTAGGGTGATCCTGAGTGGAGCAAGATGACTATAAATTCACATTGGTCAACTTTAATAACTTACTTTACCATTATAACTTGTCAATTGATGAGTCATTTATCTTATCAACTCATGCAGATCAAGTTTGATATGTCCCTTATCCTTTGCAACCTGAGTGGAAAGTAGTGATGACGATGACTCCACATCACCATTTTGATGTTATTCAAGATTCGAAGCTGAACCATATAACAACGAAAGTTAGATGATCATCTTCCCACTTTCGATGATGATGTTGGATGAACCAGACAAGGAGTAGATGGAGCTTTAGTGAATGAGAATGATGATAATGGAATAGGAGATGATGATGATGATTTTGCATTGAATTTGCTTTGTAATTTTTATATTTAGATGTATTTAATTTTCATTTAATAAGGATCTTTTTTTCTTAAATTTTATTCTCTAAATAACTATTAAATTATATTCATTATATGGTGGTATGTTTGAACAACTTACTTCATAAGTTATATTCATAACTAGTTTTCATTTACCATTTTTTTTTACATGTTTAGAAATTACATAATTGTCCTTTATATGAAATAAGCATATATATAATAGTTATCTATAAAGATCTAATATGATCAAGTAATTGTTTTGACAGGTGTTAACATGTCTAGAGGAAGGAAAATGGCAAGGGGTACTACAATGGAAGAAATAATATTTGAGATGAATCAAAAGGTAGGTGGAGGCAATGTTTCTAACAATACAAGAAGACATATTCAGACAAAAATCGAGCTAAGCACACTTTTTAGTAAGGAATCCTACTTACATTTACTTCAACAGTATGAGCATTCACCAACACTTCAAGAAAAGGTAAATGTCGTTTCTATGAATATCTTCTAATTTAAATAAGCTTTAAAGTTTAAATTGTATTAAGCTAAATATAATTGTCTTCTACCTTTTGTTCTACCTTTTGTTTTTTTCTCATGATTGATGTTTTTCTGATAATTAAAAATTATTATTATTATTATTTTATATATTTAATATTCATTTTCAAATACCAACATGATTTTTTTTGCACATTTGTTACAGTTTCTGAAGTAAAAAATGTGTCCATGAGAAATAGCATACTTGATATGAAGAAGAAAGGCTGACATGTAGCAAAATTGTCTGATGAGTGGAATTCTAGGGTTAAGATTCAAGTGACTCTGAATGCGGAAGGGCAAGTGATTGGCGTGAAAGAACAACATAGTAAAGGGATAATTACATTTACACCCCATCATGTATTGTCTTTTTACACAAATCACCCCTGCCTTTTGAAAAATTACAGAAACCACCCCTGGTAGCCTTTAAAACTTCAAAATACCCTAGTTGACTAGGTCAATCTTTCAAATAATATTTCAAGCAGAAATGCCCTTAGGGGTTTTCTGTAATTATCAAAAGGTAGAGAAATATGACCCTATATATTTTTTTTATTTTTTTGTACCAATTTTTAATTTAAACTTAAATTATTTTATAAATTTTTTCTATTGAATCTCTATGTAAAATTACACCTTTTAATAATTAAAATATTACATTATTCAATTAATATATAAATAAACTTAGATAATAGATTATAAGTTTAAATTAAAAAATTATCCTACTTGTAAAAATTATTTAAAATTATTAAAATTAAAAGATTAGTTATCCTCTATTTTTTATTCATAACTAAGTTTTACTAAAAAATGGGAAAATTTCAAGATTGGGCAGTTAGTTATTTTAAGTTAGTACTTCTTATAAAATTTATATTTAAAATAAAATATCAAAACGAAAGATGACCACCGAAGACATAAACTTATACATAATTTTTATAAAGCAAAAAAAGAAAAACAATAAGAAAGATATGCCATTCCTGGACTCTTGGAGATACTTGTTGTGACGGTGGTGCAGGAGGTTGTGCTGCAAAATTAAAATTGACTAGCTTCGGGAAGAACACACCATTAACCCTCCTACAGCCGTAGATGTAATCTCTTTCATGTATTGTTTGCATCTACATGGTGAAATTAAATACATGTTTTAAATATAATTTATGTATTTTATATATATCTAATTATTTATCTTAAAAAATTAATCCTTCTTAAAAAAATTTCTTAAATATAATTTATGTATTTTGCAAGTGTGATAATTTTTTCATTTAAACTTATAATCTATTAACTAATTTTATTTATATATTAATTAAATAATTTAATATTTTAATTATTAAAAGGTGTAATTTTATATAGAGATTCAATAAAAAATTAATAAAATAATTTAAGTTTAAATTAAAAATTGGTACAAAAAATAAAAAAATTATATGGGGCCATATTTCTCAATTTCATAAATATTACTTTGACACCCATTCTACCTTTTGAAATTACAGAGATACCCCTAAGGGCATTTTTATCCTTGAAATATTATTTGAAAGGGTAATTTTTCAAAAGGTAAGGGTGGTTTGTGTAAAAAGACAACAGGTGAGGGGGTGTAAAAATGTAATTATCCCTATATTAAATATTGCAGTGTATTAGGGGCATTAGCATGTAATGGGACATTACTACTCTTAAATTACACAAGTTGGTATCATATGCCGAAAGATAAGCTTAATGCAATTTGGAAAGATGTACAAGTTAGAACCATTATCTCCACCTCAACCAAAACCACGCAAATCTCTCAATTTTCTAATGCCACCCGAGCATGTTTGAAATTATATTTCTAAATTAGTTAGTTGCTTCATTTTAGTATTCTACTAAGAGGGTGTTTGGCTAAGCTTTTCTAAAACATCTAATAAGTTCCTACATCTTATAAGATGCTTTAAGAGCTTATACGATGTTGGATCTTATTTTATAATAGTACACATTAGTTTAATTTTAAAATAAATTTAATAGATAATTTTTTTACAATAACAAAAATAATGAATTATTACCTAAACTTTTGAATAAAAAAATATATATGTGCATTCATTCTAGTCGAATATTAATATAAATATATAATGATATTGTTAATGCAATGATTATTTCTATTCGTATAATTTATAATGTCTTGAATGTTATGTTTTTTTATTAAATATAAATCAATACCAATCTTATTTTTATTTAATATAATAATTTATTATTAATCAATAAAGTATTTTCTCTTTTTTTAATATTAAAAAAAATTAAATAGCAAAAAAAATTAAATCCTAGAGAGGAAGTGTGTGTGTGTGTGTGTGTCTGTATGCGTCTGTGTGTGTGTGAGAGAGAGAGAGAGAATGAGGAGAGTGTGTGTGAGAGAGTGTATAAGTGTATGAATAAGGATTTTTAATTTTTTGACGTATTAATTTTATATAGCTTATAAGATCTTTTAAAAAAAAGTTAGAAATGTTAACTTTTTTTTAAAGAACTTGTAGGATGCAAAACATTTTATTTTGAGATCTTATAGCTCTTTTTAAAAAAATTAGCCAAACACTTTTTATGAGCTTATAAGCTCTCAAACATCTTATAAGATGTTTTGATGAGCTTATAAGCTTAGCCAAACACCTTCTAAGTGTGACAATCTCTTTGTATAAGTTGGTGGCTTGGTAATTATTTATTTAAATTCATTGTTATTTTGACATATTTGCTATTATTGGTTCGTTGTTAGTTATGTGTTTGTCAAATTGATTATTATGATAACATATCTATTATGGTTGTTTTGATTGGTCAGAATTATTATTTGTTAAAATTATTATTGTCTATATATATTTGCGATCTATATTATTGTTGGTTGGGTTGATATTTATTTATCAAACTAATAATACTTTGGTAATTTAGGTTGTTGCTATTAATGTTGATAATAGAAGGAATGATAATGGTTACAATTATAGTCCAGTCCAGGTTTGTTAATATATATATATATATATATATATGTGTGTGTGTGTGTGTGTGTGTGTGCAAGATAATTTTATTCACCAATATATATTGTATGGATAATTACACTCTCGTCCCCTAAAATTTAGTATAATTACACATAGGTCCTTGTGGTTTGAGAAATTACATCTATCACCCACGAGGTTTAATTGACTTATTATTGACTTATAGCATGTCAAATAATTTTTTTCTGACTAAATTACACTTATAACGGTGAAAATATACCTCCTCATATGCATTAACACGTGAAGACATATGAGAGTAATTTGATCATAGAAAGATTCATTTGACCTGCAATAAATTAATAATATGTCAATCAACAGTAAATATAGATTTCTTTTTCAATTGTTTTTGTTAATAATAAGCAAGTTTGGTAAATTTTGACTAATAGATGAACTTATTTATTAGAAAGAAGCAAATCGGAGGTGCCAGATGTAATTTTTTAAATCATAGGGGCCTAAGTGTAATTACACCAAATCTCAGGAGAGAGGAGTGTAATTATCCCTATCTTGTCTAAGTGAGAAAGTTATTTTAATTGATGATCATTTTGTGGTTTGTAGGTTGGAACAATGTGATTTGATTTTATTTCCAAATACCAAAAGAAATGGTGGCTGAAGTCACGTTACTGAATATTGATCCAAATGAATAAATTGATGAAGTTGTTTTAGGATATGAATCTTTTATGGTTGTCATTAGGAAGGCAATTAAACCAAATTATCTCCGACTACGACCTCGTAAAGGTGTAAATACTATTCAAGAAGCTGTTGGAAAAGTGTTGAATGGGAGTATGTTGACATAAGAATCATAAATTTTTGTTCTTATGTTTAATCTTTAATTCTTAACTTTTTGTGAATACTAACTTATATTTTTATTATTATTTCTTATTATAGGATTTGGGAATAAAATAAAGATTGAAAAACTCCCTATTTGCTAATTAAAGTGTTGTAAGATCGATGAAGTAAATGATTAGTGTCTGATATGTGTCTATTTTATCTTGATATTACTTTTATTGTAAGTGTATGATCTGTGTTGCTAATAGCCTATGAGAAGAATATAAATCATTGACAATCGAAGGTGAACGATAATTGGTGAAAGCAAAGTAAGTAAATAATTAGTATTATCTATATATGTTCCATTTCTTTATGGTATAACTTGCATAAAAGTTAGTGGCACGTGTTGAAACTGATTTATATAGAATTGTATGGGTGGCGAATGATTTAATTTGAATGAATATGTTGTAAAAGTGAAATGAGAAAATGCATTGAAGTATTACATTGGTTAAATGATGTGTTGTTGATGCTTGTAAATGAAATGTATTGATATGTGGTTTTACGGTACTAGTTCTTTATAAGAATGGTGATATATGGAAATGAGGCAGTAATGAAAATTAAAAATAACTGTGATGCAAATACCCCTTGATGTTGTTGAATAGCCTATGTGAAAAATGAAAAGAAAAGAGCTATGATGCTATGTGAAAAAAGTTATGATGCGATAGAAAAAGAGCTATCACGCGAATTGGAAAGAGTTATGATGTGAACTGAAAGAGTTGTGATGCGAAATGAGATTAATGAGCCTTCGTAGTGTGTCAAGGGGGCTCACTCGAACATTATGTAACAAATGGTGAGGTTGAGTTGGTGGAGAAAAAACTATATTACCTTCTAGTAAGCAGACTAGAAAAAGATAAGTTTAGTTAATTGTCTGTTATGAGTTGACAACATATGAAATAAAGTTAATCGTATTGAAATTAAAATTGATTATATTCTACATATGTTGTTCATTTTCTCTTTGATGAAACTATACTCTATGTACTATTGGGATTTTACTCCACAGTAATGAGCCCAAAAAAATAGAGATTTCCTAACTATTACAGCAGATTGTGAATTACAAAAAAATCCTTAATAATACAACCAAATTATTACAGAAATAATAAAGAAAAATAAGCGAAAATATAAACAAGGCAACAAATGCAGAATCTGATATGAATGGCTCAGAGGCCAGATCCGGGGATACACCACTACCACCACAAGGCTGGCAACCCCACCGGTTGCTAAAACCCAAACGCCACCAAGGCTAAACCACGAAGAACTAATCACTCAAACCTGCCACCTAGGCTTAACCACAAAGGTCCGGAAACCACTAAAAATATGGTCACTCGAGACCCAACACTAAGATCACTTAGAAATTTCACTTAGAATTTATAGAGAGCTTTTTTTTATTCACACTTGTTTTTGGGTTAGTTGAAGACCGAAGAACGTGGGGGATTTTATAGATGAAGGGGTATTGAAGGCGGAGGCGGTGATGGGCGGTGGAGAAGTTACCAAGGCCATGGGAAGTGAAAACTGGGAGAAAACCAAAGAAGTGAGAAAGCCAAGTGAGGGAGAGAACAACTGCAGTTTTAGAGAGAGAGAAATTGAGTGATGAGTGAAATAGGATTAGGGAGCAAAGTTAAAAGTCAAACTAGGTCAAAACCGAGTTGGTCCGATCGGGTCATGGGTTGACGGGTCAACAACAGTTGGCTTAGCCATCCAAGGTGATGGGTTTGAGTGGTCGTGGGCTTTGGGCCTATCAATTTAATTTTGGTCCTGGGCCATCAATAAAATTCCAACAATTCCCCTTTTGATCAGGACCCAAAAGGGAACATGGCCCAAGGCTTGGATCTGGCAAACATCATTGCCAAACCGTCTGGACTGAACTTGCAAAACAGAAAACACTTGCAACAAAAATGGGTTAGAAAAAACAGAGAACACAAAGCATTTTAATAGACCATAAAAACTTATCCAGTAGATTCTTCCACAACTTTATTCACCTCTTCTTTATTCTTTTCATATTTCCTAGGCTTTTTACAATCTTTGATAAAGTGACCCTTTTCACCACAACTATAACATCTCCTGCTCCATGTTTTCTCATTTCTTTCTCTAGAACATGACCTACTATCACTCCTATCTCTAATTTTATTTTTAGAATCTGTGTACTTAGTTCTTCCCGTTACATGGTTAACTTCATGCTGATTTTGACTAGGTTTATTAGTCTTTGAGTCAATTTCTTTACTTTGAAGACCATTAATGACAGTGTCTATAGTTACATTATCTCTACCGTATTTAATAGCCGCCTTAACATCATTATCTTCTTTAGGTATAGCATTCAACAAATAATTAGAGAGTAATCATCAATATTTTTGTCTCCAGCCAATTTTATATCTTGAATCAGTTTAGTAAAATCATCCAGATTTCCTTCTATGCTTTTAGACAAATTTAATTTGTACCTAAAGAATTTTCAAGTAAAAACAATTTACTTGGCAAAGAGGTTTCGGTATATAACTCTTCAAACTTATTCCAAAAATCTTTGGAAGTTTTTTTGTTTTCCAACTTTTCTCAAAACTGTGTCCGACAAATTCAAAATAATGGAGGAATAAAGCAAACTCATTATTTTCAATTTTTCTTTCTCTGAAACATTATCAGGATATCTACCATTTATAGCTTTAAAATTTTTTTGTTGTATCACAAAACCCTTCATTTTCTGTTGCCAAATAGAAAAATCGAATTTTCCATCAAATGGTTGCAGATAATAACCAGCCATCCCAGAACAAAAATAATAGCAACAAATGCAATAATAATATTGACAACAAGCAATTTATCAAATGAAAGATTCACAAAGCAGGAAGAACAAAAATAAGCACTAAGAAATTTTTTCCACAAAAAATTTCATCGAAAATAAAAAGAAAAAGGATAGATCTTCCCACGGTGCCATCGAAGAACTCAAAACCTTACGGCTCTGATACCACTATTGGGATTTCACCCCACAATGATGAGCCCAAAAAAATAGAGATTTCCTAACTATTACAATGGATTGTGAGTTACAAAAAACCTTAATTTAAATGTATACAAGTATGTGTCTATTAAATCATATCATACGGTATGATTTTAAATCAGATGGCCTGATTTTAAAATACACTGAGTTGAATGATTACTATTACGTTTCAAGAACGATATTTCGAAATTCGTACCCAATAGGGTTGCAACTTCGCCAATGGATTATTTTATAAGTGTGATCATATCTGACGATTGGATCTTAATTTTGACAGTCCGATTAACCCATGCAGTTAAACAATATAACATGGCAGTTACATCAATGTAATACTAACATTTATGAATATACTTATTTATTGCAAATTGCGTACATGTATCAATGTCAAATGCGAGATTTTTTTTTTTAATTTATTTCAATTATATTGTTCCATAAAAATTGTTTAGTGGCATAGCACACAATTGTCGATCAAACGGCATATTCTTTTAAAAATAATTAAAAAAAATGAAGCACTCTTTGTAATGGATTTAGGAACAATGAACACAAAATATTGCCGTTTTCATATATTGTAACGACTTTTAAACGGATGTTGTAATGGCTACATTACACGGGATCAATTGTAATGGTTTTTGTAACAGTCTTTCATATTTTGTAATTCTTTTTTGAACGATTTTTGGAACGGTGGTGTATACAACACTTGCAGAATTTTTACTCTTCCCCTTCCACATTTCTCTTCTTCTCTTTTTCCTCTCCCTCAACCATAGCCACCCGTCGGCCCAGTTCACCGCCCATTGCCATCTATTGCCGGTAAGCGCCTCCCTGTTCCCCTCCCCCGATTCCCCTCTCCCTCCCCCTATTTCAGAATTTGAAAAAAAAAATAGAAAGTTTTTCTAAATTTCAAAAATTTTATTGAATTTCCTGGATTTCAAAAAAATTTAGAATTTTTTCAAAATTACTGAAAAAAATTAAAATCTATTGTACTTATGTATAATTTTATTGATTATTTTGTTGTGAATAATATTTGGTGGATGATGTTTAATTATTGGTTAATTAGTGATTTTTTTAATCTGTAATTTAAAAAAAAACTCCAAATTTTTAATAATTTCAGAAATATTTTTTTGAATTTTTGGAAGTTTTTAAAATTACAGAATTCTTTTTAAAAGCTGTAATTTTAAAAAAAAATCCTACAATGATGTTTGGAATTTTTATTATATATATGTTGTATGTTGTATTATTAAATTAATTGTATATACATTGAATGAATATAATGTATGTATATATATTGTATTATTATGCACCTAATTGTAAGTTTTACAAAATTAGAGGACCTTGATGTAATTTTAGGGAAATAAAAGTTTTATAAAAATATTAATAAAAAAATTTTATTTTTGTGATTTCTAATCATTTTTAACAATGACTTTTTAATAGGAGAGACAATTCGGATGCCTGATCAATCCGAACTGGTCCATCGTCTAGAGCTCCAGCCTCCAGTTGATCCCCCGCACCCGACGGCGACGACGACAAACATGCGGCCACAGAGGACCACGATTTAGATTAAGATTTATCTTTTAATTTCGTAAAAAAACGGTTTTAAAACAATAGTTGTATTTTTATAATGAATTTATTATTTTTTTGTTATATTTTGTTATTTTATATGATTATGCACAATTTAATAGAAATAATAATTTATTAATTTTACAAAAATAAATATTAAAAACATTAAGTTAAATATTAAAATTAAATAAAATAAATATTTAAATATATTAGATAAATATTAATATTTGTCACTGCATTTGTAACGGCTTTTGTAACATATATACATTGGATAAATTTGACAGGACGTTACAACTACTGTTGCAAAGGCAGTTACAAATTTATTTTTTAAAATTTGACTGTATTTGTAACAGTCATAGTTAGCCGTTACAAAAGCCGTCACAAGTTGTAACTGTTTTCAACAAGTTGTTACAAATAATTTGTAACGCCTGTTTTAGTCGCTATAGGCTTGGGGTTCCAAAAACCGTTGTAAATAAAAAAGGCGTTATAAATTTATAAACAAGCCATTCCAAAAAGTCGTTACAAATCCCGCATTTTTTTTTGTGATATACTCCGCAGGGACTGGATCATGTGCATAATTGCATGTATAAACAAAGTTTACCTTAAGTGTGATATTTAAGGGAGATATAATCATAGTGTCGTTAGGGGTGCTACATTTATTAGGTTATGGAGAAGTAAAATGGTTAGGGAGAGTCTTCAAGTGGCTTGATGATGTTCATGATCATGCACATTCTCTTTTCGTTACAGTTCCATCTATTTTTCTATATTTCTGAAAGACCTAGTTGGGATGTTAGTAGTTTTTTTAACTTTAATGGTATGTATTTTAGGTGGATTGAAATTCTGTTTTTGTTTATTTGATGTTCTTGAAAGGAGACTATTTAACTTCATTTTTTTTCTTATGGTAAATTGAACATAAATGAATTGGCAGTTCTTTTATGAATATGTTTTAATATATGTTACAACAAGTTTGTTGATTTCAGTTGAAAATTTACAAAACTTACTATGAAAATGATTGTACAGGTTTATATAAAAAATTTAAAAATAGTGACAAGACTATATAACTTTTTTTCAAATAGGTTTACAACAATGTTGCATAGAAGTTTATTTAACATTACAGAAAATTTACTAATTCACAAGTTTTAGAGTGAAAAAAAATAAAAATATAAAAAAATTTATTGCTACGGAGTAAATTGTAGCAAATAATAACTTTAAAAAATAAATATAAAAGTATAATTATTAATGTTTTCCCTACGTAGCATTAACTTATTTACTACACTTACTAGTTGTAGAAAATAATTTAAACATTTATCGCGCTTGAAAAGTATAGTTTACATTAAGTATTTACTATATTTTTACAATTGTAGGAAAATATAATATTGTATTTAACTATCTTTTTGCCATGCTATAAATATGTAGTGAATAAGAAATCCTTTGTTGTGAAAGTTATTTGCTACAACTAAATATGTGTAGCTAAGTTTTTACCACGACTGCATTGCCCACGATATAAAAAGTGTGCTCACGTGTAGTATAAATCTTTTTTACCATAATTAATTTACTATTTGCTAAACAATTTTAATTGTAGCAAAAAGTCAATTTTTTAGTAGTGGCCAAGCCGACTCGCGAGCTTGTCGAGCTGGTTCGACTAAAGCCTAACTCAAGCTCTTGAACCGGCTCAAGCTCAAGCTCTTGATGAGCTGAGCTCGAGCCGATATATTCCTATTTCTATTTTTTAATATTTTTTATTTTTATATATTTAACACACATATAATAGTATATCAGGTTAATATAGAAAATAGGGTAAATTTCATGTTGCCATTTAAACTATACCCGTTTTTACATTTTGGCATATAAACTTTTTTGTGTGTTAATTTGTCATCTCAACTTTGCAAAAGTTGCATTTACCATATATGATCTCTTTTTTGTTATTTTTGTGTATTTATTATACCAATATTATGTGTAGCTACTTGGATAATTTTATGTATATTTGTTATACGTTGACTAACTATGTTACCACTAAACTAATATTTTACATATATTAAAAAGGGAAAATAGCATTTTTAGTCTCATAAGTTAGGTCCATGTCAATTTTGATCCCATTAATTATGGAATTAGAACTTTTAGTCCCATAACTTGTAAAAATTAGCAGTATTAGCCAAGAATACTTAACAATCACATGATAGGCACGTGCACTACATCGTCAAATTATAGACAAAAAAGTGGACAAAAGTGCTAATTTTTTTAAGTTACAGAACTAAAAGTTTTAATCCCGTAATGAATGGGACCAAAAGTAAAACGAGCTTAACTTATGGAACCAAAAATATTATTTTTCTCAATAAAAATAATATGTTGTATAGTCCTAACATTAAATTAATTTAATGTAAGCATATGTTTTGTAATCTTATAATTAATCATTATTGTTATAATAATTATTATTATATATATTTTTTGTTTTATATTAATTATTAATGTTTTGAATTATCTAATTGTTAAAGAAAATTACGAATATATTTTTTATTAATGCAAAATAATTTATACTTGCCAATCTAGCATAATTAATAAATATTCTAAAATATTTTATTTTATTTTATTTATTAATAGAAATATTGTTTAACAAGCTTGAGCTCGAAATTATGAGCTCGAGCACCTAAATATTTTGAGCCCGTCAAGCTCGTGCCTAGAGTTTTGTCTTGAGCTCGGATCATTTACACTCCTAAATGACACACACACACAGAAACTTTAACAATGCTTGGTGTTGTGTTGTTAAAATGTATAGTAGGCCATAGATAAACATAAAACACACACACATACTATAATTCAAACACGTTAAGCTTTAACATCGTTCGGTCTGGGTGTCGTCTACTTGTATAACAAATGAAATTGATTTTACCTATATTATCCGTTCATCATAACTAGAATCAATTTTATTTCTTTCACAGATGAAATAATCCTTAGATCTAATTTGTCATGAGGAACTTATACTAAAAAAATAAAAAAAAAGAGTGTATGAACTATATTACACAGACTGCATGCACACGGACACACACACATCATTCACACTCAATACACACACAAAAACGTCCTTAGGCAAAGGAGACAAACAGAAGAAAAAAAACACACACACAAACACACACACAAGCAAAGACGTTAGGCTTTAGCAACTTTCGATCAAAGGTGTCATCCACATGTGTGACAAATGGAATCAGTTCTGGTTATGATATCTGCTCATCATAGCTAGAAAACCGGTTCCATTTCTTTCACAGATAGAATAATCCTTAGAGCCAATTTGTAGTTAGGAATTTATACACAAAAATATGAAGTATAGTACACATACTACAACATGATAACACACACTTATTTAATACATGGATATTTGAAATGAAGCTAGTTTTTGTTTTTATCATTAGGTATGGCTCAAGGTTCCATGCCAACACCCTCGAGATGTGGCTGGGGATGTGGATATGGAAAGATGGTGAACAACTTTAGATGCTTCAAAGCCATCCATACGCCCGTCCCGTCACTCCAGCTGCTCCTTTAAGGGGGCCCTCTCGCAGATAGGGGTGTTAATGGGTAGGGTAAGACCCTATCCCACCCATAGATTAAGACCCGAATCCGAATCCAAACCCAATGAATATTTTTAGATCCATACCTAAACCCAGATCCAAACTCAGAACCATTAAAAAATATAAATTGGGTTTGGGTAGGCTCTCTACCCATCAATACCCATGGGTCTAAGTATCCAATTTGGACTCAAAAAATATATTTATTTTTTTTGTTGTTCAATTGAATTATTATTTATCAATCAATCAATGACACAGAATTGAATTTTCAGTTCATACCAAAAATCGAACCAAAAATTCAGTTTGATTTTCAATTATTTAAAAAAAAAATCAGTACAATCGGTCGGTACAGTTTGGTTGGTCGGTTAACCGTACCAGCCGAATAACTGAAATTAAAGAATATATTTATATAATATATTATAGTTTTATAAAATATATTAATATATATAAATTATATTTATATTATAATAATATAATTTAATTTCTATTTATTTAAATTTATAAAAAAAAACTATTAAATTAATTAACTGACAAAATTTTTTTTCTTATGACTTTGGTAATTCGGTTATTAATCGAACTGAATTAAAAAAAATATTCGATTATAATCGAACCGAGCTTATTAGTTCGATTTGATTTTCGTTACACCAAATTTTTTGGTTAATAGAAAAATCGATTCGATTAACTGAATTGAACATACGTATAAATTGTCGGTAAAAATAAAAAATAAAAAATTAATTTAATTAGTATGATTTGTGAAAAAAAATGAATCCAAAAAAAAAGAGAAAATTGGGTCTAGGTCTGATAGAACCCAAACAATTGGGGCTAATTGGGTCGAGAGACCCATAGTCTCAAGACCGATGGGTCTTGATTCGGATAAAATAAATTGGGTACGGTTTGGGTCTGGGTAAAAAGAATTGGGTCCTTTTGGATATGCGTTCGGGTAGGATCTTACCCTACTATGACACCCCTATCGCCGAGCCCATCGGTTAACCACAATCCTTCAGATGCGATAGGCTGGGGACTCGTCTACACCTTCCCCCAACTCATCCTCAATTACATAGCCAACACCTCACAGGTTCATAATGCTGGCGGATGCAATGTAAGCTTTCCTCAACAATTTTCTTTTTTGTTTAAAAGAATCATAAATTCATATATTATACTAACAATTAAAAATTTATATATTATTTAGGTCTAATCGGGCTTTCCACATATGCATTAGCGAGATCTTGTCAAGCCATTACATGCAACCATGGTAAGTAGTAACTATTTTAGTTCGACGAGGTCAAGGTAATAAATTTTCTAAAATTTGTTTGTAAATTTTAAATTATATTTTAAATACAATTTGTTGGCAACTCCTTGGCAGCCCCACTTTGTTGCCCCCACACATTCACAAATGCACAAGCTCAAATGCAGCCTATATGGATGGAAGACGACATTTGGGCCTCACTCAACATCAATGAGAAATCGGTCAAGAACAAGGTCAATTGAGTAGTTATTGTTGCATCGACTAGCACCGTTTATCATTCTTGTCCTCCTCAATAAGCATGCACAATAGAAAACTAGCAAGTAATTTACAAGTTTAATTATTTTAATAATAATCATTTACAAACTTTTGAAACTTCTTTATTTTTAAAAAATATATGTACAGGAGTTTGAGCTCAGTTAGCTACCTTAATGGATAGAGGTGTCGCTGACTGTTATAAGAAGACCCGCGTGAAGAGGAGGTTGCGTTAAGTACGAAATCATCAAAATGTTTTTTCTACAAAAAGAAAATTATACATTTTTACCTATTTCTTTCTCTTTCCTTTCGTTTTAATTCATGATAGTGCTTGACCAAATCAAGCATTATTTTGAGTGTCAAGTATACACTCATGGATCTTCCCCCATTCTTCCCAGGCGTACAACCAATATCCACAACTTGACCGATGATGCCCCAACCAACATATCTGTAGGGAATGCCTAACTTGTTCTTTCTTTCGAAACCTTTTTTGTCCCACATTGCTTTGGAAAACTCCTTTACACTTGCTTTTATAATTCTCCCTTTCTGCTTTGCTTTAAAATTGTGGTAAGGTGGGTTTTGAGGAAAAATCCACACACGCGCGCCCGCCTGCCCTGTCCCATCTCAGTCCAGGCTAGGCTGGACAACAGAGTTTTAATATGTTTGGATAAATTTTGTACTGCAAAATCATATTTTCAAACAGAATCAGCCTTTGAACAAACCTTGACCATGTCTTCTACAAATTCGATTTTTTATTGCTGCAGTTGCGGTTTTTAAGCCTTCTGAAGTGTTTTTCTATTGCTGACTTCTCTACCAACCGAGGACTCTCAGTCTATAAATCGTCCTCGGTTGATCCTCATTCCACACACTATTTTCGTAGCTCTCTCCCTTCTACATTGCTTATTCTCTTTTCATAATTTATGAGTGTTATTTTATTGTTTCGATTCTCCGCCACGAGTGCACGTGTGTAGGAGAGGTTTATGTGTTAACTTTGGGGAGCGAAGCGGCTTGTTACGATTGCACCTCGGTCACACCAAATTTTTGCTTTCAAGGCAGTGGTTCCGTCCACGACACAGTGTTCTTCTATTTTGTTTTTTCTCGTTATTGTTGCATTCTAGATTTATTGTAACTACAATTTGAAAGCGATAAATTTAGGAATTCTAACAATATGTTGATTTTTTATTCTTCGTTGTTGTCATTATTTCAATCTGTAAATCTGTAATGGCGATTCCAATGTCAAGAACTCTTCTTGATCTGTTGAAAATGGAACCCCTGGATGGTACTAATTCCGAACGTTGGTCCCAGAAGCTGCTCATTTACTTAGAACAACTCGAGGTGGATTACGTATTATTCACAGATCCACCAGAAATTAGCCCTCAGATGACGGAAGCATCTACTGCGATTGTGACGACCTCTCAGACAGTGACAGACAGCTCCAAAAGGGAGGACGAACTAAAGGTGAAATATGAAAGGGACAACAAAATGGTAAGAGGCAATCTTCTGAATTACATGACCAACACCTTGTCCGACCTCTTCGTCAACCACAAAAGTGCAAGGACAATTTGGAACACTTTGGAATCCAGGTATGGAGGTGATGATGCAGGTAGGAAAATGTATGTCGTCGGGAAATGGCTGGAGTTCCAGATCATGGATGGTAAGTCAATCATGGATCAAGTCCATGAGTATGAAAACCTAGTAGCCGACGTTCTTAGTGAGGACATGAAGATGTGTGAAATCCTACAAGCTAACATCCTGCTCGAAAAATTCCTCCTTCATGGAATGACTACAAGAATCACCTCAAACACAAGAAAAGAAACCTAACGCTTCAAGAATTGATCAATCACATGAGGATAGAGGAGGCGAACCGGTTAAAAGATAAGAAAATCTCTAACTCTTCCTTTTCTATTAAGGCTAACTTAGTTGAACCTTCTGAAACTTCTAAAGATAGATTTCAAAATAAAGGCAAAAAATTCAAGAAAAATGTGCAATAGAAATTGCATAAGGGAAACGATGAAAAAATCCAAAAGAACAAGTGCCAATGTTACTGTTGTGGGAAGACGGCCACAAAGCATATCAGTGCTATCAATGAAAAGACCAACAGAAGACAAACCAAAAACAGAATCCTCCTCAACTCAACCTTGCTGAAACTGAAGAAAAAATAATAGCAGTAGCGTGGAGGCAAACTTGGTGGAGAATAAGATGGACTGGATCTTGGACACAAGGGCCTCCAAACATTTCTGCGCAAACAAGGATCTATTTCAAGAATTTCATGAAGCATCAGACGGAGAATGCGTCTTTATGGGAAATTCAACCATTGCCAGAGTAATGAGAAAAGGAAAGGTTCTTCTTAAACTTACCTCTGGAAAAACTCTTACTTTACTTGATGTATTGTATGTGCCTTCTCTGCGTAGAAATCTAATATCCAGTAGCCTATTTAATAAGGTTGGACTAAAAATAGTGCTAGAAGCTGGTAAATAATCACCGCTGTCTCCGAGAAGCACTGAAAATACAATGACTGAAAATTCTCTCTGTTCTCTCACACACACTACACCTCTTACACACAGTAGCCCTAACCCTAGACATGCACCCTTGGCCATGGCGGACGATGACGACGATGGAGATCTTGATGACGGCGACCATGGCGCTGTCTCGGACGATCCGGCGACAAACCCGACTGCAGCGCAAGCTGTTCCAATGGACGAAAAAATCAAGACCGATTTCAACTTCATGGAATTCTTTCAACTTGCTATGAGGGTGATTGATGATGGTGATTCCGATTCCATGGCTGAGCTTTTGGATTTGGAAAGACGATGGACGGAGAAGTTTGGAGGCGAAGCCGCGATGGGCGGAGCGAGAGTCGACAAAGGCGGACTCCGTTCCGTACAATCCCGATGGTTGATGTCGTTCCCTGCCTCGATCGTTGTGTGGCCAGCGCGCCGTTTTCCCAATTGCCTACCTCTGAACAGGCTGCTCTCATCCTCCATGGCGCGGCGCCTGAGCCTATGGCCTCGACTTTTGAGGCTGCGCCGATTTTGTTGGGGACTAGAGTTTCGAAAAACGCGTTAATGGCGGCTAGGGTTTCCATCCCGACGAATCCTGCCGCGTCGAACCCCTCGAGATTGGATGCCTCCCCTACGGCTATCGTCAAATCGCCCGTTGCTCTATCGTCCACCACCGTCGTGGATGGTTCGCTTACTTTGAAACATAGACCATTAGCGTCTCCCCCGTCTCCTTTGGGGCCGCCTAGGGTTTCTGAACCTTCGGGCCCGACGGTGTCGGCACCGAGGCCAACGATGCAATCGACAACCACTACCGTGATCGGACTGGGCAATTTGGTTAGCCAGTCACAGTCGCCCATGGCTGTTTCAAAGTCCCCGACAGCCCCTATCCATCGCCGAGGATCGGGATCCTTCGTCGCCTCTGCCTCGGACTTGGGCTATGCCGTCACAGCCCCCCACGGCTAGGGCTTCATCGCGCACGTCGGTTTTCACGTCACTACAGCCGTCGGTTTCGTGGTCTTCATCTCCAGTGCTGCCGGTGATCGGGACTGCACCGGCGAATCCTACGCCGGAAATTTTGATCGGTAACGTTCCTTTGAAACCATACTCGGATTTCAAATTTGCTAATGATAAAATTGCAGCTGCATTCCACAATTCCTCACGAAAAATACTCAATTACATCCCGCCATCGGTGCAAAATGGTGAGGTGCTTGTTCGGCCTACAATTGATATGATCCGTAAGGGATCAAACCGTTGGAACACAACTGCCGTTGTATATTTTCTTGGTAAGAAGCCCTATTTTCATCATCTTAATGAATTTGTACGTTCAATTTGGCCGGCCATACGTGATGTCACGGCAACGTCGAACAGCTTCTTCTTTTTTCAATTCAAAACAATGGCGGCTATGGAAGAAGTGATTGAGGGAGGGCCTTAGCTTTGTCTTGGACAGCCGATAGTATTGCAGAAATGGGAGCCGGGTATGGTATTGCATAAGTTGAAACATAAGGAAGTCCCTGTATGATTCAAATTACGGCATTTGCCCGTCGAGTTATGGACAACGGATGGGTTGAGCACGGTGGCGAGTGGAATTGGTAGGCCGCTATACCCGGATGCGATTACTAGAGCATGCACGAGACTGGATTTCGCTCGTGTATGCGTAATACTTAACGTCAGCTCGAAGCTCCCAAAATATATCGTCATTATGATGCCAAACGAGCATGGGGGCGAATCGGCATGCAAGGTGGATGTGGAGTACGAATGGCTACCGCCTAAATGCACCAGTTGTACCAGTTTGGGTCATGTTACGAAGGAGTGCCCTCTTACCAAATCGGCAAAGCCTGCGGTTTTGGTTTATGTGAGGAAAAATGCTGTCCAAACACCTGCCCCGGAATCGATGAAAGGTGGTCAGGTTTTAGCTACACCGGATCGGGTTGGTGATCATCCCGTGGCGGAGGTTGACATGGTGAGCGATGAGCTGGCGGACCATAGGAGGGATAAGAGTAAGCAAATCGTATTATATAATGCTTTTGATATTCTGAGAGCTACTAACGATGATGCAGAAGATACGATAAGGGGTCCTAACACATGCAGCCCCTCGGATGTTTCCCCATGTTAAATACAGCGATATGGAATGTTTGGGGCCTGAACAGGAGGGATCATCAGGTCGCCGTGCGAGACCTTGTCACCGAATTCAGGTTACACTTTATCGCTTTATTGGAAACTAAGGTTATGCCATCGAATGTTACTCGTCTTCAAGCAGGTTTATTATCTAGATGGCGGTGGTTTGTTGATTATTCTGGTCCTGGTAATCGCATTTGGATCGCTTGGAATGATGAGTTTATTGATGTTGATATTCTTGATATTGGGACTCAATTTGTTCATTGTCGGGCTCTTATTCATGAAATGCATGAGCCTATATTGACTACGGTAATATATGGTGCCAATGATGTTAGTGCACGTCGTGAGCTATGGCAGGGGCTGACTGATCTGGCTGTGTCAGTAGATAATGTGCCTTGGTTGGTTGGAGGGGACTTTAATGCAGTATTAGATATGAGTGAGGTTAGTGGAGCCTCGGAAGATATTCGAGTGGCTATGAATGATTTTAATGACTGTATCCTCCAGACTAGCCTTATCTCTTTCCTATGCAAGGAAAGCGCTTCACATGGAACAACTGTAGTACGGATAGACGGAGCCTATGGAAGAGACTGGACTGTATGTTTGTTAATGATGCATGGATGGAGTGATGGCCGAATCTTTTTTACACCTGTCTTACACCACGTACCTCTGATCACTCGCCGTTGGTGCTGAAGGGTGACAGTCGAAATGTGCAGGTTAGTATGTTTTGGTTTGACAATTATCTTGCATTATCACCGGGGTTTCTTGCATCAGTGCACAATATATGGCAACACCCTGTGTTTGGTTCACCGATGTATTCAGTCACTCGGAAACTAAAAGCCCTTAAGCAGGTGTTCCGCCAACAACGACAGAAAAAGGGAGACTTAGCGATGAATGTTAAGCTAGCGTCAGGTTTTCTGGAGGTTGCTCAGAAACTGCTTCAGGTTGATAGGCATAACCCTCTTTTATTGCAATTGGAGCACTGCTGCAGGCTGGTTTATCTTAAAGCAACAAAGCTTGAACATGTCATGTTGCGACAGAGAGCGAAGCTTCAATGGTTGAAAGGTGGAGACCAATGCTCTAAGGTTTTCTTCCGACGGGTGGCCACTAGAGGGCTAATAAACAGATATTCCAGATTTCAGACGATGATGGCCTTGTACAAACAGATCCCACCACCATTAGCAGTGTCTTTGTGGCTTATTTCCAGAGTCTGTTGGGCGGTGTTAGGACGGATAGGGTCCTCCACCTCCACTATTTATGCCCTTGGGCTCGGCATATTCTCACGGAGGAGGAGGCTCGGGCTCTTATCCGCCCTGTAACCATTGATGATGTTAAAACAACTTTGTTTGACATTGAGGAAAACAAAGCACCAGGGCCAGATGGTTTTTCCTCAGGTTTTTATAAAGCAGCCTGGCCGATTGTGGGGGAGGAGTTCTCAAAGGCCATCATGGATTTCTTTACTACGGGGCGGTTATTAAAATAGGTGAATGCTACCTTACTTACACTGATACCAAAGGTACGAACTCCTCATTCAGTTGCTGATTTTAGGCCTATATCTTGCTGTAATGTTATTTACAAAGTTATTACCAAGATACTTGTGTGCCGGATAAGAGAGATTCTGGATTTGCTCATAAGCCCATCTCAGAATGCATTTGTCCCGGGTAGATTGATTAGCGATAACGTGCTCTTGGCTCAAGAGCTATTTTGGGCTATAATCAGTGTCGGCTCCCTCCTAGATGTGCTTTAAAAGTTGATCTTAGGAAAGCATATGATATAGCGGAATGGGAATTTCTGTTTGCTACTCTTCGAATGTTTGGCTTTCCTGCTGTATTTATTAGGTGGATTGAGGAGTGTGTTACTTCAGCCCATTTGTTGGTTTATGTGAATAGTGGGGTGCATGGATTCTTTGTGGGAGCATGGGGGCTCAGGCAAGGTGACCCCATGTCACCGTATCTTTTTGTACTGGTCATGGAAGTACTACAGATGATCTTGCAGCAATTTATTGAACAGGATGGTGAATTTCTTTATCATTGGCGGTGCCAGGAACTGAAACTGTTCCAATTATCTTTTGCTGATGACCTACTCTTACTTTGTAAGGCGGATGTGCGATCGGTGAATCTCTTCCGCCGAAGACTTAACTTGTTTGCATCACTGTCGGGTTTACACACTAACTCCCAGAAAAGCCAATTGATTATCTCTAAGGCGGCTTCTGGACTCCGAGATACATTGCTTGCAACATTGGGGTTTCAGGAAGGTCACCTACCTGTTAGGTACCTTGGTTTACCACTTATTGCAGCGCGCCTATCTATCGCAGATTGTCAACCATTGTTACAGAAAATTGACAGCCGCATTAAGGGATGGGAAGGAGTTCAACTTTCCTTTGCTGAGCGAGTTCAGCTTATCAAATTTGTCTTGGTCTCCTTGGAGGTTTACTGGGCAATGACATTTATTTTGCCGAAGGGGATTATTAAAGAGATGATTAAGAGATTGCGTACTTTTCTATGGAGAGGTACCTCTTCCATTGGCTACACGAAGGTAGCTTGGGAGGTTGTTTGCAGACCAGTGGAGGAAGGTAGCCAAGGTATCAAAGACATTTGCCCTCAACCGTGCACTGATGAGCAAACACCTGTGGCAGTTATAAAACAGGATTGAAGTTCTATTTGGGTTGATTGGATCGTCCAGTTTCGACTTCGGGACTGTTCGATTTGGACAGCTAAGGAAAACAAAGGAGCTTGGGGTTGGTGGAAAATGCTCACACTAAGACATACATTGTTGTCTCATATTCATTTCCTTGTAGGCGATGGTAATTCTTTCTCTCTATGGCATGATCCATGGCACCCCCTAGGACCCCTCATTATTCGATTCCCCCGGGGTCCTCAGCTGACTAATATTAGACTTCTTGACAAGCTAAATGTGGTTATGGCGAATGGTCAGTGGAATTCGCCAATGATTACTGATATTGCATGCTTGGAAATCACACAACTGTTTCCTCCTATTTTAGAGGGCACAGACCGAATCAGTTGGAAATCTATTGATGGCTCCTTCACCACCACAGCAGCTTATGCCTTATTCCACCCGCTGGGACCCAAGGTAGGCTGGTCTTCACTATTGTTGGATCTCTTCAAGATCCCGAAGAATTGCTTTATCCTATGGCTTGCTATCTTGGGGAGATTGTCAACTTTGGACAAACCGTGGCTCCATCACATAGGCGGTAATTGCATTCTTTGCTCAGATGGCTTCCCCGAGACACACGACCATCTATTCTTTACATGCTCATTTGCCTGCCGATGTATTACTATTATTCGATGGCAGATATCACTCCCTTGGCCCCACTGTGATTGGCAACGAGGATTTCTATGGGCGTCATCCAGATAGCGAGGAAAGCATGTTGTTAATGTAGCATATCGATCTTTACTAGCCTCATTAGTCTACAACATCTGGCAGGAACACAACACATGGCGTTTCCAGCAACGTAGTCGGCCACCCTTGATTGTCGGAGCTTTAGTAGTTGAGGAGATCAGACAGAAAATCATTAGTGTTCATTTACGGCAGTCTGTTAGTACACTTGGTCTATACCGACTATGGAAAATCCCTTGGCCTGTCAAGGGATATTCCGATTGATATGTTTGGTATTGTATGATTGTATTTTTACATTAATGCAACTTACCTCCACTGAAAAAAAAAAGATAATAATCACCAGAAATGGTGACTTGATAGGAAAAGGGTACCTGTCTGATGGACTGTTTGTCCTAAACACTATTTCTATTATTTTTAATAAAAATCTTTGAATTCTGCTTATATGGTTGATTCTATTAATATTTGATATGGTAGACTCGGACATGTTAATTATGCTTCCATTGAAAGACTGAAACATATAAAACTCATAAATACTTTTGATGCTAGTGAATGTGCTAAATGTTCAGTCTGTGTAGAAGCAAATTTGTAAAGAAACCTTTCAAACCTGTAACACATAAAAGCACAACATTACTTGAGCTTATTCATTCAGATCTGGCTGATTTCAAAAATACACTTAGCAAAGGTGGTAAGAAATACTACATATCTTTTGTTGATGACTATTCCAGATACACAAAAATTTATCTGCTTAGGAGTAAAGATGAAGCAAGTGAATTGTTTTGAAATACAAAGCTGAAGTTGAAAAACAACTTGATAAAAAGATCAAAAGACTTAGGTCCGATAGAAGCGGCGAATACAGCACTAATTTTCTTAAGGAATTCTGTGAGAATAATGGTATTATTCATGAAACTAGTGCTCCTTATACACATCAACAAAATGACATAGTTAAAAGGAAAATAGAACCTTAAAAGAAATGATGAATGCCATGTTATTAAGTTTGGGTATGCCTGATAACATGTGGGGGGAAGTAGTGATGTCTGCATGTTATATTCATAATAGAGTCTCACCACAAAAAATTGGACAAAACACCTTATGAACTATGGAAAGGCAATGCACCTAACCTTAATTACCTCAAAGTGTGGGTGTTTGGCTAAAGTTGCTTATCCTGAATTTAGAAAGACAACATAGGTACTAAAACTTTTGACTGTGCATTTATTGGTTATTGCTCAAAATAGTGTTGCATATAGATTTATGTGTCTACATGATAATTCAATCTGTGAGTCTAGAGATGCTGAATTCTTTGAATTAATATTTCCTTTAAATAAGGAACTTGACAATCAAATAGCATTCTCAAGCAAACAACTTCAACTCATCATCAACTTCTTCTATGAAAAATGTGGTTGAAATTAGGAGTAAGAGACAAAAAACTGAACGTAGCTTTGGACCAGACTTCTTAACTTCATTCTTAGCTGAAGACCTAAATAAAATAAATGAGCATTTTGTCTCAGCATTGTTAGTGGATGAAGATCCCAAAACATATGTAGAAGTCATACCTTCTATAGATTCTAGTTTTTGGAAAGAAGCCATTAAAAATGAACTAGACTTTACCATGACAAATCACACTTGGGATCTAGTGGACTTACCTGTAGGGAGTAAACCTATCAAATGCAAATGGATCTTTAATAAAAGATTAAACCAAATGGGTTCATAGACAAGTTCAATGCGAGATTAGTTGTTGTAGGATACACTCAGAAGAAGGGAGTAGACTACTTTGACACGTATTCCCCAGTGACTAAATATATCAACAATCAGAGCCTTAGTTGCACTCTCAGCCATTAATGATTTAATGATACATCAAATGGATGTAAAAACTGCATTTCTAAATGGAGACCTAGAAGAGAAAATTTATATAGAAAACTCGAAGGATTCGTGGTTCCTGGGCTAGAGAGTAAAGTATGTAAACTTAGAAAGTCGCTATATGGTCTTAAGCAAGCTCCCAAACAGTGATATGAGAAATTTGATAGTACATTGTTATCAAATGGTTTCAAAACAAATGCATCCGACACTTGTGTGTATACTAAATTAAATGAGTTTGATTGTGTGATTATATGTCTATATGTTGATGACATGTTTATATTTGGTTCCAACTTGCAAGTCATTAATAAACCAAAAATTCTTATGTTCGCAATTTGACATGAAAGATCTAGGAGAAGCAGATGTGATCCTAGGTATCAAGATTAGGAAAACCGAAAAAATTTTCGTTGTATATAGAGAAAATTTTGAAAAGGTTTAACTGTCATGAGGAAATACCTGTTAGAACTCCCTATGACCCTAGCATACGTTTTAAAAAGAATAATGGTGACAGCGTGTCACAAGCTAAATATGCAAAAATTATAGGGAGTGTAATGTTTCTCATAAACTACACTAGACCTGACATAGCTTATGCAGTTAGTAAACTGAGTCGTTATACTCATAATCCGAATAAAGAACATTGGTTTGCACTTCATCGCTTGTGGCAATTATAAGGTACAATTAACCTATGTCTATATTTTAAGAAATACCAGGGTGTACTTGAAGGGTTTTGTGATGCTAACTGGGTAACTGATAACGATGAAGTCAGTTCTACTTGTGGTTATGTATTTACCTTGTGTGGTGGAGTGATATCTTGGAAATCTGCCAAACAAACATGTATTGCTCGCTCCACCATGGAATCTGAGCTTATTGCTCATGAATTAGCAGGTTAAGAAATTGAGTGACTGAGAAACTTAGTGGGCGACATACCCTTGTGAAGGTCCTCTGTACCAGTTTCTCTACACTGTGACTCGCGAGCTGCTATAGGGATTGCCAAGAACTATGCATACAATGGCAAAAGAAGACACATACTCCTCAGACATAGTGCGGTAAAAGAACTATTGAAGAATGGGATAATCTTTTTGGATTATGTAAGATCCGAAAGGAACTTGGTTGATCCCCTCACAATGGGACTGACAAGGAGAATTATCCTAGAAACTTCAAGGGCAATGGGGCTGAAGCCCTTGGAATGATGAAATATGGTGATAACTACACCTAGATCCATAGCCTAGTGTTGGGTAGTCCTAGAATAGGACTTGATGGATGATCCTGACTAACTGAGTGTCAGGATGATAACTCCATAGCTCAAATGTTGAGTGGTCTGTATGGACTTGATGGGGTTATCTAGATGGGTGTGGGACGCCTTCTATAAAAGAAAAGGGGTTTTCTTTCTAGAGCATTCATCAGAACTCAAGGTACTAAGCGCATGGCCATTAATAGCGCGGTGAAACTATCGCAGAATAGCAAAATTTCAAGGAAACTATACGTGTTGTGGGGGGTCTCAACCCAAGCCATCGAAAGTTCAAGATTTAAATTCACTTTCATTAGTTAAGTTGTTGACTCACCTCACAACGCATTAATTCAATCGAAAGACATTAATGCTTAAGTATACTCCGACCTCACTAAGAAAATCGTCATGTTTTAACTAGTTAGTCATTGGTGGGAAATGTTGGGAATGCCTAACTTGTTCTTTCTTTTGAAACTTTTTAGTCCCACATTGCTTTTAAAAACTCCTTTACACTTGCTTTTATAATTCTCCCCTTGTGCTTTGCTTTGAAAGTATGGTAAGGTGGATTTTGAGGAAAAAGCCACACGCATGCCCCGCGCGCCCCGCCCTGCCCTAGTCCGGTCCGGGCCGGGCAACGGAGTTTTAATATCTTTAGATAAATTTTGTACTGTAAAATCGGATTTTCAAACAAAATCAACCTTTGAAGAAATCTTGACCATGTCTTCTCCAAATCCAATTTTTTGTTGCTGCAGTTGCGGTTTTTAAGCCTTCGGAAGTGTTTTCCTGTTGATGACTTCTCTACTCAACCAATGACTCTCAGTTTATAAATAGTCCACGGTTGATCCTGATTCCACACACTGTTTCGTAGCTCTCTCCCTTCTACTCTGTTTCTTCTCTTTTCCTAATTTTTTAGTGTTATTTTGCTGTTCCGACTCTCCACCACGAGTGCACGTGTGTAGGAGAGGTATCTGTGTCAACCTTGGGAGCGAACCGACTTGTTACGATTGCACCTCGGTCACGCCGAATTTTCGCTTTCAAGACAATGGTTCCGTCCACGACCCAGTGTTCTTCTATTTTGTTTTTTCTCGTTATTGTTGCATTCAGATTTGTTATAACTACATTATCAACAACAATCAATTGAGTTTGTTGAGACTCAACCTCCCGCGGACGAACATGACGGCAAACCATTATCTTGGAACTTTTATTTTTATTTTTTGTTTTATTTAGATTTATAAAACATGAATTTTTTTATATTCATTAATTATAATTTACTTTTTTCAAAAATAATTTTTTTAGATTTAATTGCAAAAGACAAATCTAATACAAAAATACTTTAATATGGAATACTAAAATAACTAATAAAAAAACCAATAAACTGTATTTCTTTTTTAAGAAAATTATATAATTAAATATTCCGATGGCATAAGCGATCATAGCCGTCGGAAAAAACAATCCCAACCTAAGATATGGGGAAAAAAGATTAGGGACAGATTTTGCAATGCTAATTGTGATAAACTTTGGACGCAATTCTGTACATTTTCCATTGGCAATGCTCGAAATTTTCCAACGATTTTTCTGGCAATTATCCATCAAAATATTTCGATAAAATAAAATTAATTCCAATATCCTTTTGTGCATATATGATTAAATGGATCCAAGTTGTGAAATTACGTACGTGATAATGAAAACAGAATTGGAAATTAAGTATTTATGGTTGGATGAATAATTGACCTTTCCAACAGTAGCATGTGATTGCTCCGTTAATTTGGCTTACTTCTTCACTTGTGAAAGACATGATTATTTGTGTTTCTTTTTAGGCCATGATTGGTATGAGGGAATGAGGAGGGAATGGAATTGGCATTCCCAACTCTATTCCTATACATGTGATTGGTATAATTAAATTTAACTAAGGAAAGGAATTGGCTATTCCATGGGAATCCTTATTCCCTTAGGAAAGGGATTAGTGATTACATCCAAATATCATGGTATTAGCTATTCCTACGAGCTTGGGAATGAAAATTTTTTTTCTTGATAAAATTATCCTTGTGATTACATTATATAATACATTAATTTTTAGAGTGTATTTTATCGAGTAGGATTCTTTTTATTAATCAAAATATTATTTTGAATTAATAAATCATGAGAACAAAACATTAATTCATTGAATTTGATATTTAATTTTAATTTTATTAGTTCAAAATATTTACTTGGTCAAGTATCAAAGCATAATTGTCAATATATTGTATTAGTTTAATATATACTTTTAATTGATATTAAATTTAAATAGTTTTTGTATCGAGTATTGAAAAAAATAATATACATCCATGGTAAGAAAAAAATAATCACTTTAATACTTAATTATTTTTATTAATTAAAAAAAGTAATTGAGTACTGAATAAATAATGGTAGATGCACTAATTAAATATATTAGTTCATTTGATTATTTGAATTAATTAATTTATTTTGGAAAAAAAATATTATCTATATGTTTAACGAATCAATAAATTATTTATTACGTAAATAAATAATTTATAAAAATATATATTTTTAATAATATATGAGATATTTTATAAATTATTTATAATTTTCTGTAAGCAATTTTTAAAATACTATTGTTATACAATTGAATTCTATATTTTCAAAATAATATATAAATAAATTTTTTTTTGTTAACAAATTACTAAAGAGGAAATCTGTCATAAAATAATTTTATTTTATTATAAATTATTATTTTTAATTGTTAAGTTTGTTAATGGAATCAACTAAGAAACTAAAGAATAAATTATATTACCTTCTAATAAATAATGGTAGATTTCCTTTTCTTACTCAATATAGTTATATTTTTCCCCTAACAATAATCCTAAGCTAGAGAACATGTCAACTTTCCCTTCAACCAAATATACTTAATACGGCACGTGACCTACATCCTTATATTGTAGACGATAGAATGAATGAAAACTAAAAGTGCTAATTTTTATAATTTAAGAAACAAAAAATACTAATCCCATAATAAATAAGACCAAAAATAAAATGGCCCTAGACTAAAAATGCTATTTCCCGACAGTGAACCAAATCTAAAAACAATCTGGCAAATTAAATCATACATCTATGCAACAAAGAACTTTTTGCATATATAAAATATTTTTCTTATTATAAAACTCCAACACTAGGATATCGATCAGTAATCTGATAATTAAACACTTAATTATATATATGTATCCTAAATTAATGTTATTTTTCAACTAATTAAGCCAAGTGTTCACCCGTTTGTCTCGTAGAATGATCTTTATCAATACGTGGTTTTGCTAACATGTAAACATCTGTATGCATAATTCTATCTACCTTTAATTTTATTCTAATTAACATCAAGGCCTAACAATTAATGTCCCCAAACAACCAGCTGTACACGTATTAGCATGCACAAAAGATAATTAATTTGAGGTAATTAATTAAGTCAACGGTTTATATATGATTCCAATTAAATGAATTTAATTATATTTCTTTTTTCATTTTATAATATTGCTTAATATAAGACATATATACATATATATTTACTCAAATAATTTACTATATATGTCCTTTACGATAGTTACGTCTGTATTTAAAATATATTTACCATAGACTGCGGAGACTAATTTATATTTTGATACACAGGATTCGACTTAATCTGCTCGAAATAAAATATTAAAATTAGTTTATAATTAATTAGCATGGAAAACATTTAATAAGGACCCAACTATTATTCAAAGGTTGTTGAGGGTTATTGAACACCTCATACGAGTTGAACCAGAAGAAAATAATTTAAAAGAAATTATTAGTGCGTAAGCAAATCCTGGATTTCTGTGGTAATGACGAATTACGAATTAAACTAATTAATATTCAAATATTTATGCTAATGACGTTTTTAGTGCTTAATTGTTATTAATATCCATTGCCATTGTTAATTACTTAATTATTGGGAAATATTTTAACAATTAGGATTGCGGTCGAAGAGATTAACATTAACATGTCTCATGAGACCCTAGCAAGGGAGCAGACCACGACGTAACCCTAATATATAATGAATTATATTTCAAAGATTGTGTTCGCACTGCAGCAAGTGCATGCATGCATGCATGTACATCATTTTCAAAATTTACGTCAATTTTATATATATATATAATCATGTTACTGTCAGTAAATATTAAAAATAAATGGTTTTGACGATTTAAATTTGTGCATATATACAAATATTTTAATACTGATATTGTTAATTAAGCAAATTAATATTAAATTATTCACCTTTTTAACAATTTAAATTTTTAAATAAGTAAATCTTTTAACATAATATCATAACTTCTAGACTCGAACCCATTTCCAGCCTATTTTTCAAGAAATATTTCAAGGGCAGGGTTTGCACGTGAGGGGCGTGTTAAAGATATTAAAGATATTAAATTATTTGTAAAAATATAAGCGATTCACGTTTATCAAAACTAAAGTACAAATAATTACATTTGATTTGCCTTTTGCTAAATGAAGGAAAAAGAATACAATATTTAAAATAGGAATAATTATTACATTGTCCTCTCTTAAAATTTGATAAAATCATATATATGGATTTTTGTATTTTGAAAATTAGATCTAGTACTTCTGACATTTGTTCCTGTATAACAAATAGACCCATTCGTTGGTCAAAATTCATTGATTTTGCTAATATTAGCAACAAAAAAAAAATTGAATGAAAATTTCATATTTACCGCCAGTTGACTTATTATTAACTTAATGCAGGTTAATCAAATATTTTATAACCAAAATACTATTATACATCTTCACATGTTAATGCATATAAATTGGGAGGTATATTTTTCACTCTTGTAAAGGTAGTTTGATCAGAAAATATTTTGTTTTACTTGCAATAAATTAGCAATAAGTCAATAAAAAAATAAATATGAATTTTCATTCAATTATTTTTGTTGATATTAGCATTTGATGAATTTCAACTAATAAAAGGATCTATTTGTTAGATAGAAACAAATATCAATGATATTATATGTCATTTTTTATAAATAATATAAAATTTATGTATAACTACACCAAATATTTAGAAATAACGGTCCAATTATATCTTTAAAAAATTAAGAAAAAACGGTATTATAAAAAGGTTTAATTCAAGTAGATCAAAAATAGGCAAAAAAATAGGAGACTAATGGCACCAATTAATTCCTCGATCTTCAATTATTGAAAGGGTACTGTAGATGCACAGTCGTCCTCAGTTTGATATCGTGGACACGTCGAGCTTTATTTTTCTCAAGATTTGAATTTATTTGAGCTTTTCCATAGGTGAAACCAATTTTGCAACTTTAATAATAGCCAGCTTGAAATTATTGGAAGTCGTATAATCAGCACGTATGAGATTTTGACATGCTGGATACATAAATATTAATTAGGGTAATTTAAATTACGTCTAACTTTTTAAAAATTTAATACAATTACAATGTCTTATAATTATTTAAAAAATTATAAGTACCTTATAATAAGACCTAATTAATATTTTACCAGCTCAGTTAGAAATCGTTAGGCTCTTATCAAAATTTTATACTGAATTATCAAAAAATTTCTTTTAAAGCTTAAATTATAAATTTACATACTTTTTTTTACAAAAAGAATTATTTATATTATATATACATATATTATCATAACATCAATTCAATATCATATTTTTATATTTTTTTATGATAACGTCCGTACAACATCAAAAAAATTATATTCTTTTAATATTTTTTTAAAAATTAATAAAATTTCAATAAGAGTAAAATTGACATTTTCACTTTATCGACTAAAGGTTACATGCTATGGTACATACCAAGGACCTAAAACATTATTAGTTCTCGATCAATATGCAATTTTTTTTTCATTTTTGGTACAGTAATAATTTGAACGATTTTAACTTTAGCATCACCTTTACTCCATATAGATCAGCTCTCTTGAGATTTGATACAATTACGAATACTCCCTCGTTGTTTCAAAAATTACAAATATCCCTTGATATTTGATGAAATTATGTAATCCTTGGATGGAGGTGAAATTGTCAACTTTGCCATTTCAGTATTTTTTTTATTTTTTTAAAAACAATTAAAAACTTGTAGAAAAATCAAAAAATGTGAATAGAAAAATTTTAAAAATTATAAAAATAAAATTATCCATTTTTACTTATTTACCCTATTATTTATATAAATTTATTTATAAATTACTCATCAATATAATATTCGTATTTATTGATAAAATAGAACCAATAATATTTAATTGAAAGTGGGCATTTTTACTAAGTGAGCCACAAGGACTGGCATCATAAATACTTACCCTATCGTCATGAAATGGATATATGCAAAGACTTGTTCTAGAACAGTGAGGAAATGGTAAATATTAAAATAGGTAATCATGTAATACAAGAAAGCTAATTATTAAAGAAGTGAAGAGTTTTGACCTCATAGCTGAAAATGCAGATTCGATTGAAATATTATATATTTGACCAAAATCTTTTTAGTTAGCTAAGAGTTGATGAATCAATTTACCTGAAATCCAACGACTTTGAAATTTGATACCCTCGAAATTGCACAAAATTTCCCAATGTTTTGTTCGGATATTCAAGCTTGTGTACGTGATCTGAACTTAATTTCTCTACATTATTAATTAAATATTGGGTTTAATCAATTTAGCTCTGTGTGATATTGTAATTGAGCAAATTATTTTTTTATGAAAAAATAATAACAATTTACCCATTTGTATTTTTTAAAATGTAGCAATTAGCTCTCTGTCTAAGGAGGTAAATCGCTTCATTTTTAAAATACAAGGAGATAAATTAATACTTTTTTTTATCGAATAGAGAGGTAATTTATTTATTTGCGATATCACAAAGTAGAAAATGTTTGGATAAAAGTTAGTGAATAAAGTGAATTTTCAAGACAATTTGTGCATTTTATTTTAGAAATTATATAGTAATTGTGACGTTTCTTCTATTTATTTTTCTTAAATTTTTGAATAGAAAATTCTATTTTGTAAAAGTATAGTTTAATTTCAACTTGAAATCTTTGGTAGTTTTTATTGAAATTTCATTTTGAATTTTCATGATATAAAAAGGGAGAATATTATAAGGTCATATGTAATAGCCCTCAGTGAAAATACTAATAATTTAAGACTCTCCTAAAAAAAGAATATTTAGAAAATGGATAAAATAGTCTTTGATGCAGAAAACAATTCTTTTTTTTAAAAGTTTAAGGGTTGTGCTTTTATTTTTCATTTTTTAAAAAAAATTACCTATTATTATTTTTTAAAAAAAATATAGGGCGATAATTTTGATCTCGTTGAAATTAATTTTGATAATTTAATAATGTAATTAAAAAAAATTGACAATTTCAATACATTCCCATATGTGTTGTGTATACGACACACGCGATTTGGGGATTTCGGGCATCTAATAAATTTTTCGACAGGACTATTCTCAAATTATTAAAATTAATTACTAAAAATCAAAATTGCCACATATATACTTATAAAATTAAAATTAAAATTTCTCATAATTTTATGTAAAGAAAATACAATTGATCAGAATATTGTAATTTGAATAAACCCTCTTTCTAAGTCGATTTGTACAGCAAAATGAAGCTGAAAAACGTTGTATGTATTTAGAAATGAAACAAATAAAAAAATAAATAATTGGAGTGATGATGTTCCGACAGCAAAGGTGGCTGTTTGACTTGTATGATTAATAAAGACAGAAAGAAGAATTGGTCGTGATGACTTACGTGGATAGACAGAACGCCCCAATTGGAAAATAAAGTGGCAGCAGGTAAACACGTGTTATCCTTTTAAATCCCGAATAAGACAAAAAACACACACACAAACACGCACCAAAAAAAACAAAACAAAAAAAAAAAAAAATCAGAAAATGGGAAAAAGCTGTTTTCATATGATGGGCCATAACTCTTGTGACCACGATAGAAATGTGTCTTTAATAAGAGTGTCTTAACTTATTAATTCATTCTTATTTTGGAATTACTCACCAAATTTAGTAATTTCATTCTCAACCAACATTCTTTTTTTTTTAAAATAGATAATCAAACTTCATTTTTCAACTTCATTTTTGGAATCATAATCTAATTTTTACATAAATTAGATGTCATCATTTGATTGTTTGATCGTCATTTCATTGAAATAATTATCGATTGCAAGTGAGACGTTACTAGGAAAAAATATAAATAAAAGAATGATAGTCCAAAATTTACTTTTGAGAAATTTGAATATTGAATTTACAATGTGCTACGTCAATAAGATTATTTAATTATTTTTTTAATTATATATATATATATATATATATATATATATATATCTAATTGGGATGTTTTTTTCTTCGTTGGGGAAGGTACGCAGTTTAATAATTGCACTATAAAACAAATTATATCATATGGTTTTTAATATTATATATATGTCGGACAAATTAGTATCAGTTTAATTATATATTTAAATTTTATTTTAGTGATTCATTAAAAAATCTTTTTGTTGATTACGAAATTGAGAAAGAATAAATATTTTTAATATTTTTCTACTGAATTTCTGACTAAGGTATGGAAATGGATTAATAATAAAAATATTTGAATTATTTTTCTACTGAATTTCTCCGTCATGTCCACAAAAGTAACACGTAAAATAGTTGAAAATTTAGGTGGATGGAGTGATGATAGGAGGGGCAAAATATTCCAAATTCTGAGGTCTCACAATCCTTAAAATTAAATTCAAAAAGTTAGGGTTTTTGGTCCATTGAAGCAATCTATATATGAAATGAAACTAAGCTAAGAAACATTTATTTCCTTATAATTGGTAGGGGATGTAACAACCATACCGACTAAGTGGTCTTTGTTTCAAGACTTTTTGCAAAGGTCAAAGCCATCATTTACTTGCCACTTGTCCCTAAACCCTAATCACCAATTTACCTTGAGCTAATTAAACACTTCAAATTTTGATTTTTAGCTACGCGTAAATTTTAATCCAGATTAAATTTGATATTCGATCAAATTTAATTTGAATAAAATATTTTCTTGAATTCCTAAAATTTAATTTCTCCAAGAATTAATTGTATTTTGGGAAGTACGCTTGATTTAATCGTTGTTTGTGTTTAAGGGGATTTTTTCTATTTTTGGATTTTACTTTAATTATATATGTCGGTTTTAAACTTTAATTATGAAATGATGCATGAAATTTCAAACAATGTACATAACAGAAAATTTTTATTCGGATCAAATTTGATTAAATCAAATTAATCATAGATTACGTGTCTGTGATTGGTCACTTTTCTTGAACAGTAGACTACTCACATAGCAAATGTATTACACTTGTTAATTATATAATTGATTTAGATTTGATCAAGTCAGGTCCGAATTAGAATTAATCTAGACATAACATCATGGTATAGAAAATTGATGAATAGGACTACTTATTTTGAAACTTTTCACCACAAGAAAGAAAACAAAATAAAGAAAACCAACACATTAATTCTCCAATTTTGAAAATAATTATTACGTGGGTTTAATGCAATTTACCCATGTGATATTGTAAATGAGTAAATTATCCTCTTAGAAAAAGAATATAAAACTTTACCCCCTATATTTTTAAAATGAAGCGATTTACCCCTTATTTTAAAATGAAGCGATTTATCCTCTGATCTAGGGGGTAAATCACTTCATCTTAAAAATACACAGAAAGATAAATTGTTAATTTTTATTTATAGGGGGTAATTTGCACATTTACGTTATGAAGAGGTTAAATTGCATTTTTCCCATTATTACACAAAAAAAAAAAGATAACTATTACAAAAGTCAATGTGGAAGGCTGAATGCTAATACAAAGAATACATAATAAGACATAAAGGTAAAATTTCCCAAACAAAACTTCAAAAGGAATCTTTTAAGACATCAATTTTCCTTAGCCCCCTCATGAGTACTTATGGTTTTTTTTTTTTTTTTTTATTATTAAATTTTCATGAGTACTTATGTTATTGTCCAAGATTTCACCCCCAACACACAACACATACACACACACAGTGAGAGAGAGAGAGAGAGACATAGACTGGGGGCCGGCGCCAAATCCTATTGACTTCAATCTTTTCATGACACACACACAAAAACATGTACACACACAGGACACGCTTCTTATCATCTATATATATAGGGGGTTTAATTTTCACCTTATCATTACGGACCTACATACAACTTTGATTACTTCTTTGTCTCAAAAGTAGTTCTCTTTTCCTTTGAAAAATCGAACTCCATCTCTTACTACCTTATATTAGTTATCTTCTTCAGAACACTAATAAGCATCATCAAGAATGGGAAGATCACCGTGTTGCGATAAAAATGGCCTCAAGAAAGGACCGTGGACACCGGAAGAAGACACGAAGCTCATTCAGTATATTCAAACTCATGGTCCTGGCAACTGGAGAACCCTTCCAAAGAATGCCGGTATGTATACACAAACACATACACACAACGTTAATTTTTGTTTTTATGAGGTTATGAAATGAAAAAGTGGTCGAAATCTATGTTCTCAAACCCCGAATTGACATATGATCATTTTTTATGTGCAGGGCTACAAAGATGTGGGAAGAGTTGTCGTCTGCGTTGGACGAACTATTTAAGGCCTGATATTAAGAGAGGGAGGTTTTCATTCGAGGAGGAGGAAACCATTATTCAACTCCACAGTGTTCTTGGCAACAAGTAAGTTAATTGAATCAATTAGAAAACCATTTTCTCTTACGTATCATCAGAAAACGCTGAATGGTCTTACACATATTCTTTGATTCAAACTAGGTGGTCGGCTATCGCAGCACGATTGCCCGGAAGAACAGACAACGAGATCAAGAACTACTGGAACACACACATCAGAAAGAGGCTCCTACGAATGGGGATTGATCCGGTGACTCATGCCCCACGGCTCGACCTTTTAGACCTATCGTCGCTCTTCACATCACCGCAGCTCAACCTGTCGAACCTCCTCCGCCTGCAAACCCTCCTGAATCCGGAAGCCCTAACTCTTGCTCTGAATCTCGTGGCAGCAAACAATGGAAACCCTGATGGTTTACTGCAGAAACTGCAAGAAAACCAGACGCTCTTGAATACTCATCAGCTCCAAAACCAGAACGGTACAGCTTTCCAACATAGCCAGACGTTTGCAAACGTTGTCAGCCAAGAAACCCCATCAAATCTTCTTACAACCCCCTCATTTCCAAATCAAAACCAATGCACAATTCAAGGAAACATGGGACACTTTCCTATTAATTCAACCGATCACCCAAACAGCCAAATTTTCCAAGACAACTTAACTACCACTAGTGGAAGCCTAATTCCTACTGACCTGTCAAGCTTTTTCTATGGAGTTTCCGATCAAATGAAGGCCGACATGTCGGAGAATTCGAGCTTCGACTCAGTTCTATCCAGCCCGGCTCCTCCAAATTCAGCCTCAACGTATATCAATGGGAGCACAGAAGATGAAAAGGAAAGCCTCTGCAGTAGCCTGTTGAGGTTTGAGATTCCAGAGTGTTTGGACTTGGCTGATTTCATGTAAATACTCTCCTCTGAAGTTCGTCTCAGTTATGAACTTAGCTACTATGGACCCTCATGGTTTTTTGTACTTAGGTCCATTATTCAGGTTATAGAAGTTGGATTTGGTTTGATTAATTAATAGAATTTTATGTGAGATTATGTACATTAACACATATATTGTTGCATTTATTTTTTTTAATTTTCTCTTTTTTGGGTGATTAATTAGTTTTCTATATATACTGTTGTAGCAAGCTAGTATATTGGATTGAGTTTCCATTTTTTTTTTTTTTTGTATGATAATTATATTATTTTTTTACCTTTTAATTTGTTTGTTATATATATATATATATATATATATAATATTTATGTCTTAATTTAAATTTATATTGAACTTTGAAAATGTATATAGTGTTGCCAAATTCTGAATTAATGATTGGTATTTCGACTGAGGATAATTCAATTTGACTATAATATTGAGGATTATGATGTTCTATCAGTATCTTCTATATATATATAGTACGTGGCATATTTAATGATTATATGGTATCCTGTTAAGTACAGTAAAAAGGTGTCCGAATTAAGCACATCTAGCTGTTTACGTGCTCAAATCAAGTTTGGAATTAGGTGCTAAAAAAGAGAAAATACACATTCTAGAAAGTTAATTTAAAACTATTTTATAAATAATGAATATTTTTTTAAGAAAATAATTATCTTCTCAATGGTATATAAAAATTAATGCTTAATACTAATTTTTTATATTCACAACTTTAATTAGAACTTTACATATTTCCAAATGAATAGTTTTCATTTTGATAATTTTATAAGAAATATCAAAATTCACTAATTACAGGAAAAACATGAGTTTAAATTAAGAACTATAACTTTTTATATAGTCACGTGAATGCATAACTTTGAAAAAAATTCTTGAAACTTTAGTGAGACCAAATTAATCTTAATTTTGAGGTCGAAATTAATGTATGCGTACATTTTCTTTTTATAGAAAAAAAAAATTGGTTTCTTTACGCATGAAAAACAAGAAATTTGAAAGTTTGGCTTCTGTTTTCAAGTTGTGACACAATTTATCATATTATAGAAGATGGTATTTTAATTACATTTTTCTCAATTTTTCTGTTTTCAAATTAAAATTACACTTTTTGAAAAAATTATAACACATTTAATTTATTATAAAAATCATTATAATTTTCACATATAAGTTTTATATTCTCAATAGTTATTTCTATAGTTGAAAATGTTAAATTAAAAATTTTGATGAACTTGTCTTAATTAGGAATTTGCAAAAGATAAGTATCAAGATGTTTTTTTTTCAAAAAAAAAAAAAAGATGTGCTTTTTTTAAGTACGAATTAGGCACTATAAGAAAATAGAAAATTAGCGATAAAAAAAAAAGTGAAAATTTTAATACTGTCAACAATTTTATAGGTATTTAAAAATACTTTTTATTCCGTGACAATAATAAATGTTAATAGTGGTAATTCTTTTTAAAATTGTAATTAGTAGGAATTAGAATATGGTGTACTAAATTATCACTAGGAACAACTAGTGACAATAATTACTTGTATCCGTATATTTATGTTGCCACTATTAGATGTGTAACTAATAATATAAAATGACAGTTTTATACATAATTATTTTGTTGCTAATATTAGGAAAAATAATGTTGTACTCCATTAACTTTGCGCACAATTAATTTTTTATCCCGTAAGTATATCCTTTATTAAGTTAGTCTCGTAACTTTTAAAAATCAACAATTTTAGTCCTCTGATCAAATTATGCATAATTTTACACCTTTACAACTCTTATGTACTTGTTTTGTATTTTATTGCTCATGCTCACACAAAATGGTATCAAAACTAAGTTTTTATGGAAGAAAAATTTTGGAATTCAAATTAGATAGTAGAATTGAATGACTTGTCCATTTTCGATATACATATACATTGGTATGTTGTATGATCAATATAAGTCAGAATATTTTGCAATTTATATTGATTCAGAATCAGAGATTTGTACTGAAAAATACGATATTTTTCCTAGGGAGGCTATATATGCAAACATTACCATTTATTGTATACAATAAAGGAATACGAGTTGCAAAATTCATGATTGGAGGATCATTTGGAATACCTTGATTCAAGGTAAATGCCACCTATTTACTTTCAAGATACATGAGCAAATATTTTGCTAGGCAACAAGTTTATCTAAAGCTTTGCAAAATATGTACAAGATAACATCATAAACCTGTTCATTTTACTACTAACTATGGTAATGAGTTTCAGATTTTATAAAGAGAAAAGGCATTAATAGGATAATGCCTATAATTTTTTGCAATAAGCGTGGTGATTATGATGATGAATTGACTCATTAAAAGATGCATGATAGAAGAAAATTTGGTGAGACTTTGATGTCTTTCATGCAACAGGGTTTCAGCGAAACTTCTGAAGAACAACTTAGAATTTTCAAGGAAGCTATACATGATTATAAACAGTTACACATAAATGAACACAATAAGTTATTTCTCAAAGTTATCAAAAGACCTATCCAGAGAAATTTCAATGAGAATTCTTTGGCATGGTGGGATAAGAACAAGATCGAAGCAACTTTAAAGGTTAAAGATAAATGCAAGTACAAGTATGTTTGATACAAGCCTACTCAGATGAACATGGAGGACAAGTATACAAGAGATCATCAAGGGGTATATCAATCTTAAATCATGGAGCTCGAGTCTCTACTTACAGTAGTCGTGATTTTCTATCAAGGTAAGAAACTATGGTGAAATAAAAAGAGGTTATAAGTATTAGTTAATAATTAACGATCAAGGTATAAATAAGATTTAAAAATTTGATGGTCATTACTTTCCGAGTAGAGAAAGCTTAATCGACTACATTAAGGGTGCTAAGTGTAATCTAAATTTGATTGCGAATTTGGTTTTTATCATATCAACAAGGAAAAAGATTCAAAGAAACACACAAAATTTTCTACACAATTAGAACAATATATCTGGAACGTACTTTTCATGGGACTTGCAAATGCACCCCAAATATTTTAGAAAAAAATGAATAATCTTTCTAAAGACTACCTTGAATTCATGTATGTCTGCGTAGATGATCTTGAGATATTTTCAAGAATTTTTATTGATGAAGCAGGAATCCAATTGTAGGAACATTTTGTGGAATAAATTTGAATATTGTCTAGTATTTTAGAGTTTCTTGGGAGTTTTTAATTTTGTAGAAATCAATATTAAGGATCTTCCAAAATATAGAAAAAATTTCTACTAGCCAAAAAAAGAATTTTTTACTGTTTGGAAGGCATTTAAGCATGGTTTGTATTTTTACTAGAATGCCAATATTATTTTTATAATATTGTCGTTATTAAATCTCCTAAAAACAATCTTGTAGATTTCTTGACGAGATGGAAACATCTGAAGAATATTCCATCATCACTACATACAAGCACCTAAGCAAGAACCTTGAAGAGCTTGAAAAGTTGTTTAAACAGGTAAGAGTTGAAGCCCGAAGTAGGTGACCAAGTGCAACAAATTGAACTTGACAACGCCCAAATCACCATCAAGAGTACCATGCTAGTTTCTAGCATGTTATGGGACATACTCATGAAACCAATTCAAAAGGCATTACCTTTGGTAATAGCCCGAGAATTACGAGCGCACGACTCTAAACTTGCTTTTAGAGTACATGACTATATACGTTGAGCAGTAGATTTAAGTACTGCCAGCACAAGGCTATCATTAAACTTTGGTGAAAAGATAATAATTGTTCTACAAAAAGTGCAAACTACTGATAGTTCAAGTTAACCCAACATATCTAGGGTAAGAAAAGGAATATTTTACCTTAGGGTGATGGCTGACACCCTACGGTTAATACTTATGAATCTACTTTTTCTCTTTCTGCTTGGCAGGACAATTAGAGAACATGGAAAAGACTTGTTTTCCACAAAGGTTTCAGCCCAAGTAAGAGCCTATTGGACACATCGAGAAAATATAATTAGAAACGAAAGATGCTTGAGGGATCCAACCCATAAAAAGTTTGAAAGTGATATAATTTTGGGGCTCTTGCTTCAGTTCATACACAACACATAAATTTATGAAAATTTCAAACCCTCTTGAATGGATTAAAAGGGCAGTACGTATACGATTCTTGGAAAAATAATCCCCACCTTAAACGAAAAAATATTTTGGAGTTTAAGTTCATTTCAATGGCTCCAAAAATCTCAAGAAAGAGTTCCCATCCAGTGTTACATTTTATTAAATTACAGAGACCAGATATGATAGCATTTGATCGAATGAAGCCTGCAACAGGAGAATTCCCTTTGGTTTCAACCATCAACGATGATGAAATCTCCACTCAAGGGGCTTAGAGTTTTTGGGTCTGTCTCACAGAGATGGACAAAGTTAAGTTTCGATTTGAAATATTTTCAAATAAATTAAATGGATCTTTCCTCGTCCATGGACAATGGTCGAAGGATAGATGTACTCATAGCTTCTGTAACTTGGGTTTCTAAGCAAGAAAGAACTTCTTCTATAGCATTAACAGAGGGTTGTGCGGACTGAAAAATGTTGCTAAACTACCCTTGATGACTTCTCGAGCCCTGGCTTTCCCCTTCACTATCTAACATTGGACGTCATTAATTTTTAATCTCTTTCATAATCGATGCTCATCAGCCCTTGCACCAAAAATTTGACGTTGGGTTATCCTTTGGTGAGCCAACGAGCTTTTTGCGTTGCTTTAATAAAACCTCTTCACGAGCAGTTAGGCTCTCTCAGTTACCCTTAATACGACTATCTCTGCTTCCGTTACATCAGTTAGAGTCCCAGATTGGAGTGTGCTAACTTTCTTATTGAGCTGCCGCATCTGTCTTTGTGGGTTGCCAAAATGATGACTATTCTAGTGAATCAAGTTCAATCGACAAGCTCAAATTTTTTTCATGACATTTTCTTGTGGTTCTGCGTTTGCAACATCCTTCTAGCATGCCTAATTTCCTTTTCTTGCTCCATGGATGAAGCCTACATGGCCTCGAAGCTAAAGCGCCGTTTCTTGTGATCGGGATTACTTTTTGGGGAGTCAAATGGGCTAATCCACTACATTGTGTGACCAAAGCATGGGGTAGCCTCGTGCATAACCTTCACCTTGTGGAACTAAATTTCCACCAAGAATTACAGTAGGCTTGATCCAAATGGACACACGCTATATGAGGTGTCTCACCGTGATTGCTCTAAATGAAGATGTCCCCCTGAAAATCAAGGTCTTGCAGCTCACAATCACTACGAAAAGTTAAAAAATCCTTGATCTACCACTAAGCATGCAGCAAGGTCCCTTGCTTTTCATGTTGCCCAAGGATCTCATTGAAGTTGCTAGTGCAAAGCCATAACTACACTGAGTATCGATGCAGAAGTGTAAGTAGGTACCATGACTCTTTCCTTCTAGCTGTCTTAAGATTCCCGTAAAATCCAATGAAACGTCATCGCTCTGGGTATAGTTAGTTACGGCCGAAGTGTTAATATGTTGAACTGAGAATGACTAACGCCATATTTCAATATCCTTGCACCACAAGAGTAGCATGAGTCCGCATTTACCTATTGAATACACTCAAATATCGTGGTAATTTAATCTCTCATTGAGGCTATTATATATCCTTACTTTGCACTTGCTCTTGGAGAGGAAGACTAACCCGGGGTTATGGAGCTATACCAACTCCACTAACCTTGGAACTGTCCAAAAGGGCCTAGTCCCTGACAGTTCTAAACTAAGATCACCATGGCTCCTGGCGGGACTGCATGGCAGACTCCACCGATATCGAGTTAGAAGTATCGTCAATCAAATGCAACCTCCTTTTATTAACGTGACTGATGATCTCAACCTCATGACGCCACTTCCTTATCCCCCTCGAATAGTCTGGCTCGGATCTTAGATTTGTTTAGAGTGAACTATAAAAGGATATTAAACAACGCTGAATTTGCCAACATAGGGAACTGTTGAAGGTCACCAGCCCTTTGGCACACCTCCAATGCGGGTTCCATTAGTTACAAGGCCTGAGAATGGGCAGTGACGTTTCCAACTTCCTCCATCCATAAACTAAGCTGGAAGTCCTCTTCTCTTATAAAATAATGCACCTATTTCCCATTAATCGGAGTTATCCACACATCATCCCTGTTCAGCTACCCCTTAGTTTAGCTTGGTTCTTTGGGCTATGGACGTACCCCCTCCCCTTATCCCCCGGTTGGTCCCACGCAGAGTTACCTCTGCATCTACTAGGGCTAGTTGCTTGAGATAGAATCAGAGTTCCCCTACCTTTGAGTGATACCAATATAGCCGAACATGTTCTGGCGAGAGGAGGTCGTTGCCGTTGTGACGTTTGGACTATTGATCCACCATGTGAGATATATCGAGTTTTCTACCAGACTTGGGTGTGGGAGCATGGAGTAATGGTCCATATGGGGTCCTATCCCCTTAACCCACGAAACCTTGGGAAAATGCACTTGTAATACTTAGCATTGTGTCTAAAGCACCCACAAATATATCAAAAGTTTGGTAAATGTTCATCATAAGTAAAATGTACTAAGAACTCATCACCCATTATTGATCTAATCTTCAAAACAAGTTTCAAAGGCTGATTGATGTTTAAGCTTACTTGAATCCTTAAAGACGCACCCTACGAACACCTCAAATAGTCCATTTTCATTTCCTAAAATATGACGATCCTATTGCCTATATACATTGAATCCCCAAGTTCATCATGCTAAAGGATAAATCATGATTCTTCATGACAAAATCGCACCAATTTAGATTGGCTTGCATCGGGTTAAAATTCTCCATAAAGCGTTCAACATAAAGATGTTATTCTCAAAGCTCTTTGGGCATCCATCAAATGCTCGATTCTTATCAATAACATGGTTATAACGTAATAGTAAGTGGCCATACAAGAGTGCTTTAATCTCCATGCTTTTTACAAGTAGGAGCATGCTTTAGATCGACGTACACAACGCCTCAAAACGGTGCAATTGGTAGACAATAGGCACCCTTCCAAATAGAACTCACGTGAACTAGAACCTGCATGCCGCAAACCCCCTGGCAGAACCAGCCCACTCTGCTCATCATCAGTCAGTTTTCATGCTCTCTTCATCAATCAAATTTGGTATTTCACTATGCATGTTTCAACCTAGAATAAGTAAATGCTAGCGAAGAGCCAAAATCACTCGAAGTTGTGCATGAGAAGCCGCCCAACGAATCGACCTTGATGGAGGCAAATACTAGACTAGACAAAAACAGAAAACAACAAATCAAGAAACAAGAAGCGTAAATAAACAAAAAGCAACTTAAAATTTAAAACAAAAGGAACAAAAATTAAGAATAAATGAACGACTAGTTATCAAGAAGCTAGAAACAAAGAAAGACCAAGGAAGAAGAACTCATCTCAGAAACTACTGCTAATAACAAACTCTAACCTAACCACGACTTAGAACAAGAACTCAAAATAAAGAAAACAAAAAACTAGGGCGCATCGTGGCCCCGTCTGAAGTTGCACGGTAGCCTCTTACATCATAGCATAGAATAGAGAAGACCTCACGCCGCACGGCCGACGGCAACCAAAGGAGTCGTCTCGAAGATGAAAAGATGTCAAAGTCAACTAAAATTCTCATGAGAATAATGTAACTTCCAAGCGAGAAAGTGTAACTTTACTCAACCTAGTTGTATATAGTTGCTTAAATTTATTAATGATTTTCTTATTATTTTTTTAAATAAAAACTATAAAATGAAATAAGTAGTTAAAAATCTACTCCTTATAATAATAAATTGTCTATATATATATGAGATACATTTTAAGAAATAAAAAATATTCTTTTTTTTTACATATTGTTGTCTTGAAAATTACTATTTTGATTTATGTAAGTATGGGATGTGGCATTTTTAGTCCTGTAAGAATCTATTTTTTTTTTCTCAATTTGTCCATATTCTTTTGTAATTAGCTAATTGATGACAATTTCACCGAAAAATATGATGTGTTGTGCACGTGATATCTAATTTATGGATTTATGAATTTCAAGTTAGAATTGTCCACAAATTGTCAATTTTTTTTAACTGCTGGACCAAATTACTTAAATTGATTTTTTGTTTTTTTTGAGAAAAAAGTATTGAAACTTGCATTACCACTGGAAATCAGTCTTACAAAGTGAGTAACCACTACACTCGCCACTAAAACATGTGTAAATGATAAGAATAATAGCACATTAGACCATAACTCATAAGATTTCAATGCCGAGCCTCAGCTAATTAATCCCACCTGCATCTTTTCGCGAGCTTCCTCATACCTTCGTAGAAAGAAGATTGCATCATCTACCACTCGTTTTGGGTCCTGAACAACACCCTCCATCCTCTTCTTGTTCCTGTTTTGCATAATGCCCAATACATAGTAAGGAGTTTTTCTTTATCATCCTTGCCCAGTCAGGCCACAACAATTGAGATCGATGTAGCTACACCACCCAACCCGGTAGAAAGATGCTGCCAAGGGATATTTAACAGGCCCAAGTCGTTCGAGCGAACTAGATTTCCAACAAACTTTATTTTAAAGATTCACCTTCAGCCCCACACAGTATGCAATGAGTGTCAATTTCAGGATTTCGTCGGGCCAAATTCTCCATAGTTGGTTCAACTCTTAAGAAAAATTGCCAAATCTATAAACGCTCATGGGGAGGAATCCGCAGTGCCCATAGTCGGCGCCAAAACATTTAGCACCCGTTTGCCAATAAAGGATAATGACACAAGGTAGACGCCACTTCATGATCCTTTAGCACCCCACACGAGACCACATGCACTATTGACCAAAAAGACACCTTTCATGCACTGTTTCCGTACTATCCGAGTTGTACCATCAGAATCGCCGTCTGTTATTTCTTGACAACCCACATGCAATACAAGCCTAGCTTCTAACACACTTCTATAGGTAAGAGACGGCATTGACCCCAATGACGCCTCCCAAAAGGAACACTGAGGAAAAAAACCTTGCCTCCGAAACCCGACTTGAAAGTCCATCTGGTCGAGTAAGAAAATGTCATCCTTACTTTGCTAAAAGCGCAATGTTGAATGACTTCAAGCTCCAAAAACCTAAGCCCCCCATAGCCATTGGCCTACACATCTTACGCCATGCTACCTAATGGATTCATTTTTGTCCCCGTGAATGCCATCAAAAGTCCCCCATAGCCGACTCCAATTCCCTCAACAGGTGATCCGACAGCTTAAAGCACGACATGGCATAAGTCAGTAAAGATTGGAAGACCGCCTTAATCAATACCCCTTTGCTTGCTTGTGATAATTACTTACTATTCCACCCTACAATTCTTGCCCAAACTCTATCTCGTATCTTGTGAAACAGTACAGTCCTTGACTTCCCTGCCATCGTAGAAAGCTCTAAGTAATGATCATGCTTGCACTAACCGGACCCTTAGCTTGCTGGCCAACCGTCTCTTCATCTCTTCTCTTACTTTTCCACTTACCACAATGCTAAATTTAAAAAAGTTAACCACTTTTCCTGTTGCCTGCTCGTATACATTTAAAATTTGCTAAACTTCCTGCGTCTACTCTTCCTTCGCTTTACAAATAACAAAGTATCATCAGCGAATAATAAATGTGAAATACTCGGTGCCATTACACTAATAGCCACCCCCTGCAATCTACCTCTCCTCTAGACCTCTTGGAGCATCACAGAAAACGCCTCTGCAACAAAATGAAAAGATACAGTGATAACGCGTCACCTTGCCGGATACAGCGCCCCAATCTAAAAACCCGAAGTGATCACAATTCAGAGTTAACGAGTAAGACACAGTAGTAACTAATAGCATAATCAAGTGAACAAAGTGTCTCTCAAAGCCTAATCTAAGATGAATACGTCTAAGAAAAGGCCATTCTATCTTATCATAGGCTTGCTTTGCTCATATCTAGTTTTAAAGGGACTCACCTATCCTTCGATCGAGTTGACACTTTTAGATAGTGATTAAGCTCAAACGCGAGAAGCACATTGTCAGTAATGAGCCGACTACGAATGAAAGTAGATTGAGTAGAGGAGACAATAAAATTCATAATACCTTTCAGATGGTTAGCTATGCATTTAGAGGCAATATTCATGATTACATTGCATAAGTTAATAGGTCGCAACTGAGTAACAAATTCAGGATGGTTACATTTTAAAATAAGTACAATATGAGTAAAATTTATTTTCTCTGGCAAAATATGATAATCCAAAATACGTAGAATAGATTAGAAAACATAAGCCCCAACTATATTCCAAAATTTATGAAAGAACAAGGGAGCCATGCCACCAGGGCGTGGGAATTTAAAACGAGACATACCGTATATGACTTGTTTGACCTCCAGTGCCATGAATGGTTGAGCTAACATGGAGTATATCTCTGGGGTGACATGTAGCGGGACTAATTGCCACCATTATACTAACAAAATTAATTGCATTTCAACAAATATTGATGTCAACAATAGGAATGTAAAATTTTAATAAAAGATAAAAGCAACCAAATTTATGCCCTTATTTAAAGATGTGATTTAAACTTACCAAATCATTGATACTTGCTTCTTTTTGGCTTGGAGCTCACTCCTATCGGGTTTCAAAACATTTCTATTAGGTATATTTGAACATGTTTTGGTCTAATAATAAAGAAATAATTCCATTCTCCATTCGAGATTCATCCCTCTTAAAACTTTATAAAGCTAAACTTTGATATAAACTTTAACTAGGGATCCAATTATTAATCAATTTATTTGGAATTCTAATTAGAATTTACCTTAAAAGATTTGGAAAAATAGCAACTTTAATTCTGTACGTACAGGAGATGACAATTTTGGTCTTGTTGAAATTAATTCTGACAATTTAGTCTTAGAATTAAAAAAGGGGTAATTGCACTTATAGTCCCACAGGATAAGGGGTGTCGCAATTTTGGTCCTCTGCTTTTCGGGGTCAACAGATTTAGTCCTCTAATTTTCGAAAATTTGCACATTTAGTTCCACTCATCTCCTTTTGCATACTTTGTACGGTGCTCGGCCAGAATGGTATCAGAGCTAAGGTTTATCGAAGAAATATTTGGTTAATATTATATTTAGATATTTTTCCACTAACGGAGGAGACATTTCAAGAAAAATGGAACTGAACGAAAGTTCGAGTTACAATAACAACAGGGAATATTTCCAGAATCTGGAAAGACAAAGAAAGAATGTCCTTCGGGAAATTCTATACAAATGTGACAATGGTCCTTACAAGGGTCCATGTAAGATGAAAGCAACTCTTCGGACTCCCGAGGAGACGAATCCGACCTTTCTCGAAAGAGAAGGAGAACAAGAAGGGACTAGGGAACTCCAAGTCCAACTTTCAGTACCAGGGAATGTGGTAAGGCGTTTGCAGGCTACTGAAGTACAGGGTCCGATTCCAGCCAGAAGGAATGGAAAAGGTCAATTCCTACACCAATTTCTCTCTAAAAATTATGATTAGAGGAATTGCTTGGAAAAGAAATCGAGGCCGATACCTCGAAAATCTCTCAAGATTTGAGGGAAATTCAGAAGACAGTTCAAGACTATGGACATAGGTTATCCAACATACCTATGAAAGTAGACTCTCTGTGCCACAAGATGGACGAGATTCTTAAGATCCTCCCAGATCTACACAAGAATCTTACAGATCTGAAGACAGAAGTAGCAGATCTAAAAAGAAACCAACGGGAGAACCCTGAAACGTCAATATCCAGAAAAGAGCGCATCAGGGACGCCCTCGGAACAGTACCTCTTTACATCAGAGAGGGAAGGCGAAAGAAATTCCCAAGCCAAAGACTCGGGATGAACAGATCCAAGAGATCCTTAACTCCATAAAATAATGGAGGTAACCAGAGCGGATCTATCAGATCTACAGGAATTGGCTGAATCATTTTCCCAACTTGGGATTGTGGAATTAGTCAATGTTCAAACCAATGAAGTTACTCCAGCACTACCACCGCCGGAGGGAGCACATGTTCCAACGAAGCTCCACAAGATCACCCAATGAGGGAAAGTGCAGATTTCCACACTAACGCAACACCAACGTTTGTGGGAACCAGACTCCGAGAGAATCCAGGGAGAAATCCTAGAAGAGCACCTGAAAATACACTTTGGGCAAGAACAATGCTTCAGCCCTTGCATCCATATGGTGCTGTGCTAAACCTGGATGTCATCGACTTCCGAAACATCGAGAAGCTGATAGATGAATGGGTAGCAGCCATAAAGATAGCAGCAACCACCTTAGAACTCGATAAAGAAAACTTCATAAAATTAGTGGAGTTGAACTTAGAAGGTTCTGTGAAAATCGAATGGGATAATACCCCAGCTGATACTAAAGCCAGTATCCTTGCCGGAGATTCAATGAGTGCAATAGCAGATCGGCTAGGAGGCTTATCAAGATACATTTCATCGGAGATGGATACTTCGAAGGAAGTAGAGCAGAAAAGGCTAGAGAATATGCACAAGCTCTTTTTAGCCTTGAATTAAGAAGTATTTGTGCGATAGATGAATATATCTATTGGTTTCGCAAGTATTTCTTCAGAGTGGAGTAGCAGTGGAAGTTGCAGCTCCAATGTTCTTTGCAAAATCTGTAGTCCATGGAGGGAAATGTTGATCAAATCATACAAAGTACCTGAGGGACAGATGGATTCAGTAGCAAGGAGAATGTCTTTCCTCAAAGACAAATTGAAGGATTGGTGTTATCAAGCATCCATCCAGAAAAACATGAAAAGACTGAGAGGTACAATTAAACGAACTCCTCTCTGTTGTGATAATAATGATTTTCCTACTATTATAGGAGAATCAGGTGAGCCAAGGAAAAGAGGAAACAGAGTAATGACTCATACTCTAGGAATTCCAGAAGAACTCCTTTCAGGCGAAGATCATGGTGGTCCAAAACAAAAGCCAGAACATACAAATCTGGGCAAAGGAGCGGACCAACAAGGGCTTCATCCCAAGGATCTAGACGAACAGATACAAGATCCACAGGAAGAACCCCTACGAGAAGAACTTTCAGACGGGCCCATACCCGGGCTAATGAAAGTTTCAAAGACTGCAACTGTGGACATGTGGAGCAAGAGGACATATAGCTCCAGACTGCCCGCAGAAACGTGTGAGATAAGAAAATTCGAAGCCACAAATGACATCCTAGACGCAGTCTACTATGGCGAATTGGTACCAATATACCAATTTGAGGATCTTCCTTTCGGACGAAAGTATCTATGAGGAAGAGATAGAAACTGATTCGGATGGATCTTCAACCGAGTCAGAATAATTACAGTGAAGAAGATAGGCTTCAAACCTCTGAAAGCCTGTCAGGATTCTTTTCCAGAATGACGGTGTCAAACAAAACCATGGAAAGAATCATGCGTCAAGATTCCAACCTCAGTCCATATGATGGATTCAGAATTGGAGGAATTGGTAAAGTCCTCAACCAGATAGGACTAAACCAGAGGAAACATCACATAATCTACAAAGTAAGTTCAGGTGAGTTTGCTATTCCCATGGAATTTACTGGTAATGTGATGGAAATGCAGCTTATTCCTAAAGAAGAAATTCTTGAAGAATTAAGTAGGCTTAGAGAAGAAATTGCAGTTACTATGAAATGGATCCACATAGGAACTATTGAAGTAGTAATAAAAGCAACTTTTAAGGAAGGAATTGATTCAGAAATACATTTATCAATAATGGATAGAAGAATCAATAACTTAAGAGATGGTTGTCTTGGAGCAATGATAGGTAATCTGTATGCAGGAAAATTGATGTTTGATATTCATCCTAGGATAGCATACAACCTAGCTGACCAAGATTTCAGTAGAGCCTTAACCCTTCATCAGGATTTTAAAAGAAAAGATCTAATGAAAGAAGGTAATAGACCATATTCTATAACTTATAGAATTGCTTATGCCCTTTCCAACACACATCATTCTGATTTATTCCTTAGGAAAGAGTATATCGAAATTCCCAGAATTTCAAGGAATTCGCTAAGGTAATGGCACAGATCCAATTAGGATACCTAGAATGGGAAGTGTCGATATCGTTATTAAAGATCACCCACTCTTAGATCGAACAATGAGTTATAGGACTGAGTTTAGTAGCAGGATGTCTTTTCGGAAGATAGGATAATAGGCTAAAAAGGAAAAGAGAAAGACTTGTCAAAAGTTTTGACTTCTCAAGAAATTAGGGTAGATAACGTAAAACTTAAATGCCCTGAAGGATGGAAAGAAATACAAGTTATATTGACATCACTAAGAATGAAAACTATTTTCCTTGTGATGACTTATATCATTTACCGCAGCCTGTCGTTGGTAGATATGAAGGCATGTTAGAAATAGCAGGCCATGAAATTCTTGTTACAGGTGTTGCAGGACGAGAAAATGGAAGTATGATTTTGGGGATAAGTTTCCTCGAAGATCATAAACCATGGGGAAGAAAAGGAACGGTATGGAATTCAGTCTTGATGGAGTTACCATAAGGATTGAATGACAAGCCCCTTTTCTATATACATATCTGTGGGTATGTTATATGATCAATATAAGACAGAATATTTTGCAGCTTATATTGACTCAGGATCAGGAATTTGCACAGCAAAACCTGGAGTTTTCCCTAAAGAAGCAAGGGAAACCTTACCTGTTATTGCAGGAAGAGATTTTTCACAAAAAATCCTAATACTCAATACGGGAATACGAGAAGCCAAAATCATGATCGGGGGAGCATTTGGAACGCCCTGGTTTAGGGTAAAAACACCTCCCATTTACTTTCATGATACAGGTGCTGATATCTTGCTAGGTAATAATTTATTCAAACATTTGCAAGATATATGCAGGATAATCAAAGAAATCTGTTAATCTTTACTACTAACTGTGGTAGCGAGATACAGGTTTTGCGAAGAGAAAAGGCATTTAACAGGATAATGCCTATAATTTTCGCAGCAAGCGTGGTGATGTTGATGCCAAATTAACTCATCCAAAAATGCAGGATAAAAGGAAATTCGGTAAAGTTCTTTTGTCTTTCAGGCAACAGGGACTCATCGATATAGCAATTTCTACGAGGAATCTGAGGAAGAAATTAAGAACCTCAAGGAAGCAATGCAAGAGTTAAAGATAATGGACATAAGCGAGGAAAGCCAACTTTCCCTCGAAAATGTCAAGAGGCTCATCCAGAGAAATTTCAGCGAAAATCCTCTGGCATGGTGGGATAGGAACAAGATCGAAGCTACTCTTAAGATCAAAGAGGAATGCAAATATGAGTATGTTCGATACAAGCCCATCCAGATGAACATGAGGATAAGAAGGATATGCAAATAATTATCAAGGAGCATATCAATCTTGGACTCATCGAGCCTGGAATCTCTGCATACAGTAGCCCTGGATTTCTGGTAAGAAACCATGGTGAAATAAAAAGAGGTAAACCCAGGTTAGTAATTAACTATCAAGGTATTAATAAAATACTAGAATTTGATGGTTATTACATTCCTAGTAGAGAGCACTTAATTGATTGCATTAAAGGTGCAAAAGTGTTTTCTAAATTTGATTGCAAGTCTGATTTTATCAGATTAAAATGGAGAGTGAATCAAAGAAATTTACTGCATTCTCCACACCACAAGGACAATATATCTGGAATGTATTACCAATGGGTCTAGCTAATGCACCCCAGATATTTCAGAGAAAAATTGATAATCTTTTTAAGGATTATTTCAAGTTCATGTTTGTCTACATAGACGACATATTAATTGCATCCAAAAATATGAAAGAACATATTAAACATCTAGAGATATTTTCTGATGCATGTTATAAGGAAGGTTTAGTACTTTCTGAGAAGAAAGCTACTATAGCGGTCAATAAAATTGAATTTTTAGGAATTCTTATTGACGAAGCAGGTATTGAGTTGCAGGAGCATATTGTGGAGAAAATCCGCAATTTCCCCGATACTCAAAGATAAGAAGCATTTACAAAGCTTCTTGGGAGTGGTAAATTTTGCAGGTATCTTTATAAAGGATCTCGCAAAATACAGAAAGGATTTTCGGCCACTTTTGAAGGAAATGGAAAGTGCAAAGTGGAAATGGGAGGAAATTCATACACAAAGGGTTGGCGAGCTAAAACAGGTTTGCAATAATCTGCCAAAGCTTGTAATACCTCAAGACGAGGACGAATTGGTAGTCTACACAGACGCCAACGACTATAGATGGGCAGCAGTGCTCATGAAAAAGACTACTACAGGGAAGAGCCTTGTAGATACACGGAGATTGTTCACTGAACAACAAGCCCAAATGTGGCACATCAACGAGAAAGAATTCTTTGCGGTTTGGAAGGCTTTTAAGAAATGGCCTTTGTTTTTACTTGCTAAAGAATTCACTTTGAAAGTTGATAATACTAATGTTAAAGCTTTCTTGAAAAACAAATTAGAATCTAAAATTGAGAAAGCACGTATTATCAGATGGCAAGCTGAATGCCAATATTATTGTTATAATATTGTTGTTATCAAATCTCATGAGAATGTTCTTGCAGATTTCCTGACAAGAGATGGAGGCATCTGAAGCAAACTCCATCATGTTGAGACTTAGGCACCTCAGAGAAAATCTCGAGGAGCTTAACAAGAAGTTTGGACGGCTAGCTGTGAATGCTCAAGTAGCCGGACAAATCCAAAGAGCTGATCTTGACACTGTCCAGATCGCAATAAGAACGACCATGGTGGCCTCAACCTCACTATGGAACGATTTACAAGAGCCAATTCGGAAGGCATCATATTCGGAGATGACTAACGAGTTGAGAAAGCATGATACTAAGCATGCCCTTAGAGTACAGGACTCTAGACCTGTAGCGGCAGATTCAAGTACTGCTTGCACAAGGCCATCACCAGACTCTGGTGTAACGGCGACAAACGAGTCACAGGGAGTGCAAACCTCTGATGATTCGAGTCAACCCAGCGCCTCTGGGGTAAAAGAGGAAGAGATTAGCCTTAGGCCAATGACAGGCACTTCTAAGGCTAATACTAATGAATTATTATCTTCTTCTTCTGCTTGGCAGGTGTATCAACAGATGTGGAAAAAATTAATTTCCCGCAAAGGAGTGAACACAAGCAAGACCATTATCGAGATATCCGGAAAATATAATAGGGTCTGGATGATAGAAGGGTCTAAACCCGAAGAAGTACGAGAATGGTATGAGTTTGGAGCTCTAGCTTCGGTTCATACTATGTCACCAAGTTTTCCAGAAATTTCAAAATTATCGGATTGGATTAGTGGGGCGGTATATGATTCATGGCAAAACAATCCCCACCTAAAAAGATGAGATATTTTGGAGCTAAAATTCATCTCAGCAGCTCCAGAAACTGCAGGAAAAGGGTCTCATCCAGCGTTCCATTTCATCAAGCTACAGAGACCAGACACGGTAGCTTTTAACAGAATTAAAGTTGCCTCAGAAGAAGCTCCACTGGTGTCAGCTATTAGCGAAGACGACATTTCCACCAGAAGAGCTTGGGGTTTATGGGTTTGTCTCACTGAGATGGACAAAGTCAAGTATCCGTTCAAAATCTTTTCCAACAAAGTGAATGGATCGTTCCTGTTAAACTCCATGACAGGAAGGAGTACTGAATTTGCAGAAAGCATGTTCGAGAAAAAGAGGATGCTCATATGGGAGAACAAGCTGCCTGCAACTGAAGCCACAAGGATGAAGAGATGCAACATGCTGCATGTTGGGCAATGGCATAACCATGTGTGCCCTTGCTGCGAGAAATAAGAAAAGCCACTGTTCGGAACGAAGATACGGGTTACCCAAAGGAAACCCGAACCAAAAATGAACAAGGGTAAAAGGAAGAATTTTTACAAAGAGAAGTAAAATTCGAAAGATGTAAAAATTCAAAAAGAAGACTGTCAGCAGAAAACAACAAAAGCCAACAGTCAGAAGGAGCCAGCTAGCAATGGCCGACAAGCCATCATAAACACCAGCTGGAAAGGACGATGACGAATGCAATGACATCATCCAGATGACGGACGCAATGACGTTATCAAAAAACAAGTTTGGAATCCGTATTTGACGTCCGTGGATGGTTATAAATAAGAAGGCATCGAAGCAGAAGGGGATTATCAGAAATTTCCTCCTACTCTTCAAAGCCCAATAATCTGAGTCTTTCAATCTTTGTAATTTTTATCTTTCAGTTCATGGGGGTTTCCCCAAAGAGTCTAGCCCTCTATACAATGAGAGGCTAAATAGTTGTCTCCTCCAACGGAGGAAATAATATCTATGTAATATTGCCTATATTTCTTCAATAAAAGAAAGGCTTCTTTCCAAATTGCTGTCCAAAATTCCATTAAGTCGCTGTATCGGAGTATCTTCTACACCCTAAGGTAGGAAACGAAATAGGGTTGTGCTGTTTGTTGCTGAAGGAGCCAAGCGTCTGCGAACCATCTGCTGCGGTTGTGGGTTGGAGGAAGTCCGTAAAACCGAGAGCTTGGAATACCCGGGAACAAGGCGGTCAGAAAAAGGTACGAATTTATGGAAGCTTAATTTATTTCGGAAGCATGATGGGCCAATTTCCGAGCATTAATAGGGTAAAACAAAATGTTTTGAGTTAGGGACTAATGCTGCCAAAATGCTGAAAACTTTAGAACCATATATGTCAACCAAGCAAAGCGCGGGACTAAAAGTGAGAAGGGCCCTATCTAACGGGACCAAAAGTGCAATAAAACCATTAAAAAATAAAAATTGACAATTTGGAGATGAATTTAGTCGAAAATTCCCAAATTAGTGTATCAGATGCAATGTTTAGTGAAATAGGCAAAATTATCCACAATTAGTGAATTTTCAAAAATTAGGGAAGCAAATTACAGAAATAGATTCATAAAAATGCCATTTCAAATACTTTCAAGACCAAAGTTCCTAGCATTGCCTACTTCGACATTTTCTAACTTTTGACATTTTCTAATAAGAAAGAACTCAAAATATATTTAGTAAATTAATATGTTTCGATTAAGATAAACAAAAGAAACTTGAAGGAATTTATATGATAGACAAAACTTGCAATTGTCACGCGACCATATAAACTAACATGAAGGACTAATATAAACAAATAACTATGATACATTACTACATATTGTTCTCGTGGTTTGTTTTGATAATTCATTTTTTTTTTTATGTACTTCAGAGAATTTTTAATTTTATGATTTAGCAAATCAATATTTATATATATATGTTATTAATTAGTCTAGAAATAATGAACGGATGATTCAAGTTTGATTATATTATATTACAAACAATAGCTACATTTCTTAATACTCAAGATATTCTCCTTAATTTTTTAAAATATTTAAAGATTAAATATAAGAAAATAGTTACTACTAGACCTATCTGCGGCCCGATCCGTTAAATTCATTGATTTAAATTCATTTTGAGTCCGACCCATTTACAGCTAACCAATACTGTAACTGCTTAAAATGTACATTTAAATTCATTGATTAAATCAACATTTTGAATCCGAACTGCTTAAAAGGTATATTAAATAATGTAGATTAACAACAAAAAATTTACTTGCTAATTAGCTTGACGCTGATTTTAATATTAAATTTTTTCATAGCTATCGATATTTTTCTCGTAGTGAAATTTGAGATAAAAGGAAGCAGAGATTTATCATTCCCAAAATTCAAATAATAATCCATGGACCCTTCTTTGTTTTGGGGGTAAATTCTCCCACATGACTGCAAATAAAGCCAATTCCAAATGTTCAAATTCTGTGACTTCCTTGAAAAATTTGAAACTTGAAATTCCATAATTCAAACACCTTTTCATTTTGAATATGGAAACTGCAAAGAGCAAAAAGTGCATTTTTGTCTTGTCATGCCGTTTTTTGCACTACTTAATTATTATAACATATTTACAGGAAAAAAGTAGAAAATTTTCAGTATAAAGTTGGGCCACGACGATATAATTGACCACCACTAACTCAATTCTATGTAGTTTTGATCACTTGACTCCATGTGTCACTACAGATTAAACATTGTCATTATTTATATATAAATTACAATAATTTTTATTTTGCAATAATAGTAATTTTTTAAAGATTAAAAATGTGCATAAATTATATATCATTATTCATAATTAGTGGTAAAAAATATTATTATAAATAAATAATGATGCATCGTATATAAAAACAATTAATGATTACATCGGATGGATATAATTGTTTTTATATTCAGTTGTCATTATACAAGTAACTATGAGTAATAATACTGTAAATACAATTTCTTGTCATCATTAAATTATGAAAATTACACTATAGATAAATAAAATATTTATATTGATAGATTAACTTCTGTTTTATTTCGTTTATTCTATTTTGATCCTCATTATTGTTACTGCAAAATAACATTGTGAACTTATTATTAGATAAGTTGATGGTACAAATACATTTTATTTAATTGGCACAATAAAAGAAAAATATTGATTATTCTCTATATTATAAGTTATTATGATTAAAAAATCATGATAAAGTAATAATATCTGTCACGATTAAAACAAAATCAATGTGAAAACTTAAATTTTAATCCGGGATAATAGACATTCGTCATGGTTTTATCTGTAGCCAAAACATTGTTATATAATTTTTTAGCCGTAATTAATATTTTGACCTCACATGAGGGAAGAAATGATTGTTAGTTAATGGACAATTATGATTAATTAGTATTATCATAATTTATTTTTAACTATATAATTAACGATAAAAAGAAAGTTGGATTTCTAATTCAGACCATTTATTACCTTTGAATTATTTTTAATACTTACTTTTCTATTGACAAGTAGTCTCTGTTTCTCTGTTGATGTGTTGAATTCACAATCACAATATGAGGTCATGATTGTGTGTAATTGTCACGTGAATAAAAGGACAAAAGAATAGTGTAGACAAAAGTTGAGAATAATTAATGTTGGTGTAGACACTTAGATCTGTATATTACACTTGATAAATGCGCGTAAGGAAAATAACTTTTTATATATAAATTATACTTTCCCCCAATAAATTTTTTAAATTACACTTATCCCCCATCCAAAAATCCTCCTTTCACACTTGATCCTATTCTGTTAAAGTTTGGACAAAAAATATTGATGTTAGAAAAATTACATAAAATTTTCAATTATACTTCTTATTTTACATTCCCAAGTATATTTTGTAAGTTATAAGGGATAATATAAATATATATATATATATATATATATATATAATATATATATATATATATATATAAATTGAGGTTTATATTATCACATTTTTTCTCTTATAAATACAAAACTTTTACATTGGAATATAAATGAGGGGTAAAATTCAAAATTTATGTAAATTTTTTGTAGCATTAGTACTTTTCTTCCACACCCTAATGAAAGGAGGTCTGGTGTAAATAATGAATTTTTGAAGGAAATGTCAGTGTTATTTTAAAATCTTTTTAGAATAAAGTATAATTTTGTATTTTTAGAAAGGGTCTAAACATAATTAACCCTATGTGTGTGTGTGTATACTAGTATGCTACCCGTGCTATGCACGGATTAATTCAATTACTATTAAAATAATATTTTATAATTATTTTAAAAGTAGACGGTTAAAGCAAATCAAATTTACATAAATGAAAGATTATTAAAGAATTGTTATAGACACATTATAAAATTAATTTAATATGTTTAATATGTTACATAAAAATTAAAAAGTGATCCAAAGTCTAAATTAACTAATGACAATACAATCAAATTCTTGAAATTCAAGCCTGCAAAAGCAACAAAAAAAAAAAAAAAAAAACCAACAAACAGAAAAAATGAATTAGATGGCTTATGAAATATATATCATCAAAATATTTTATTTTGGTGAACTTAAAAACAAATGACGAATATAAATGTAGAGAAATTAAATTTTATTTGAAAAATAAAATTTTCACTTTTCATTAAATGATACATAATCATAAATACCTTCAATTTATTTATACAGAATACCCAATCTCTTTGGAAGATGGAAATACTCTTCACACCAATCAACTGGTAAAATAAAATTCAGCAAACAGTGAGCACTTGGCCTTGGAAGAATTGGTGGTACAAACACAATAAATGTATAGGCTCGGCTTATGAATGAGTTGATGTGGTTTTGTAGCATCTTTCTGCCATTTTCCTAATAACAAAATATAACATGCCAAAACTTTTAGTATATTTGAAATATTATTTGTATCACAAAATAGGATTGTTATTTACCTTTTCTTCCAAAATTTTAAAATAAGCAGCTTGATTCCGAAACATATAATCGACTTGCTTATTCAACAATTTCAAATTGATATAGCCACTGCTATCTTTCACTCTAAAATGAACTCGAAATCTAGTATTACAAAATAAGTTATTTAATAATATCAAATAAAGTAATAAAATGATATAAGTAAGTAATATGAAAAATAGTACCTGATAGTTGCATCAACAACATCATTGCATCCAACACAAAATAATTTCCCCATGATAAGTTTTGCAACTATTTTCACATTGTTGCATGTTGCGTACTATATATTAACAACATCAATTTTCTCAATACGAGCAACGATCCAAATTTTTTTTACCCGTGCGTTAAATTACATAATAATATGAATCATATTATTTTAATATTTATTAACTAATGACAAAATTAAAATTCTTCCACCATCCTGATGTTCATAATCACATATCCAAATCTTTTTAGCATTTGAGATTTTTAGTGACCTGGATATTGTGAATATGCTTAATCGAATTAAAGAGACCAATTTTTGTAGGGCACGATCTTCATTAAACCTTCAAATTTTGAAATGCAAATTATAAAAAATGATAAAGAAATTCCAATATACTAACGTTTTATATGTAGTTTTTCTTACCAAGTCCTCAGGCGATTTGTAAACTTTTTTCTGTAGTTGATATACAATTTACTAAACTTATGTATATATATAGATGAACCTGCAACCGATACACCAATATTAAAAGAAAATCATAATTTGTACATGGTTAAAATAACCATACATATTTTACCTTCAAAATTGTTAACCACAACTCCACATGCCAACAAAATATTATTGTGATCAAGCATTTTCGACAATCTTTCTCCTCATCAACGGCAAAATTACCACACAAAATCATTCAAACAACTGTCATGCTGGTGTATGTGAAAAGAAACAATTAGTTATATATCATAGTAATCATATTTTAAAAACAATTAAAAGAATAGAGTAGAAAACAATTACGTGGTATCGATGATCAAGATTTCACAAATAAATGAACTATTTGGAGCTCGCCGACAATGCGTAACACAAACAACCAATCCAAAAATATCTGCAATAAAGTAGAAAATGACTTTAAATATATATGTATAAACATAAGAAGCACAATTATACAATTAAGTAAAATATGAATTGACTTACCAATAAGCTGGTAATCCAAATCCATGTAATTTTCTATGTTTTTCAATCTAACAATGTGATAAAAATGGCATAAAAAAAATCATCTTGACGATCTCTAATATTTTCAATCTTCACCATGACCTTATAGCAACTGATAGCGGTGTGGTAGTATTCTATATTTTTTATCAGTAACTATCACTTGTACACCTTGAATACTATATATGTTTCCTTCAGCAAAGCCTTAAATGGCATAAGCAACATTACAACCATAAACAACACCTTGCATGAAGAAACACTGGCAAATTTAATAAAAAGTGATGCAATTTTGTCAAGATTTCTAACTTGAATTTAGAAATGTAAAACGTAAATGTTGAAAAACAATATAGTCAGGCATATGCTTGCTTTACAATGAACGAAAACCATCTTCAATGTTCTTATCTTATGCTTGTGTGTGTGTACATCTACCAATTTGATCAAGCGAACCTTTGTGTTAAATCTGCCACCATGTGGGCTCAACAGCTCCAAAGGTGTGTATATTACATCTCTATCTCCTGCAATTATCAATAATATTTATTTTAACTTTTAAATGTATGTTATCTTTTGAAACACATGACTACATTGTAATTTAACCAAAAATAAACATAAACGAAAGAAAAATGTGAATTATGCATGGTTATGCATTCATGATAAAAATTTTGTATACACCAATATATGAATTTTATGATAAGATATATAGTTATGCGAACAGAATTACAAGAAAATTATTAAATAAAAATTAAAAGTTGATTTGATTTGTTATTTTTAATTGATATATATTAATAATAAATAGGACGATGAAATACATTTTATTATTTCATAATTAGAGATATATCAAAAGTTGAAAGATACTGTTTATCTTAAAATATGTAGAAGTTAAAATTTTTAGAAAAGAATTTTTCTTAAGACATTATTATTCACTAATCCGAACTATCTAATTTAGTATTTAATAGAATACATATAAGTAAGCATAGTTGTCGGTTCCCTGCTATAAGTAAATTGACTGTATAACAAAAATATTCTAGTATTGTATCCCCAATCGGGTAAATAACTTTCTTTTATCAATTAGTGTAAATAAGAAGCCAAAATTGGGCCGACCTACGAATTGTTACGTTGAATATAATGCTAACTAAATATAATTGTTATCAAAGTAATATTCCTATACTTTGAAGATGTTAAATTTAAATGAGGAAACAATGTACATGCTTTATATAATTATGTAAACTAATACATGATTACATATTAGTTTTATTAAACCAAAAAAATAATAATAATAAGCAATTGATTATCAGACCGTAATATTTATTAAGTGTGTCAATACTAAAGATAGTATCTAAATAATTAACATTCTGTAATGAAATAACATACAACATACAACATAATAAATAATAAGATAAAAAAACAAATATATTATTACCTTGCAGCAAGATAGCACGTGAAGAAGAGAGATTATCATCACGTGCATTTTTATTTTCCATAGGAATGTTGCTTGGTGCTTGTACTTCACCATCTGAATCAATAGTATCTTATCTAAGTTCTTCTACATTTGTTACAATACGTATATATGTATATAATTTTAGTATTGTATGTTAAGCAGTATAAATTGATTAAAATAATTATATGCAATAGAATTACCTTGTAAAATGGTAGAATCTGTTATTTGGCCCATATTCATATCATGAATTCTACTTGAACCTCCATGCTCATGGATTGATCAAAGTGGTCCAGCCAGAGGATTGTAAGTTATCGGAGTAAGATGGACTACCTACAGCGGTGTGTGAGTCTACTCCTATGTCATTGTGCACTTCTTGCACCACGTCTCTAAATGCCTCCAAATTATACTCTATACATTCAATAACAAAATAAATATGACAAATATACCGATTATGATGAGAATATGGTAAAAGGTATATTTACCTTGCACAACAGGAATAGAGTAGAGTGCTGTTGGAGTTGTAAGCCGTTCTCTGTCATTGTTAATAGATTCTTCCACTATATATTAGCACGTTCATTAATATATTTTTATGTTATATTAGTAATTATATCCATCAGAATTCATATGCAATCCATATACATATATATATATATATATATTTGATTATACATATTTACATTAAAAAATATAATAAATATTAAAAGAAATACTAAATGTTGACAATATGAACAGGGGGCTCATTTATCAAGCTTCGTTGATTGCCACCATTATGACCTATAAATTTTTACATTTGATGAAGATTTATATCAATTATTCTCATTTTTTAAAATATGCTTAAGTTTTAAAAAAATGAATAGATTGCATGTTGCCATTGAAAATAAAAAATTATGAATTATTATCAATAATACTAAAATCAGATACTTACTATTTTCAACATGAGGAGGGGTAAATCTATCAAGGTTGATGGATTGCCAACAATAACATTATCACCTGCAAGTTATATATCATTATATTAAATGTTTATATTGATTAATTTAATTCTTTTTAGTAAAGACATATAATATCTTGTTAGAAAATGAATTAAGTACCATGTTGGAGTTTGAAGGTGAACATAAATCATGTCCATCATCAATAAAAGAGTGCATTTTTAGATTTTAAATATAATATGCTTATATAAAATTCAGTAATAATGTTAATTAAATAAACAAAAAAAATTAGACAGATACATACAAAATCTATTATCACATTAGAATGCAATAATTTACCATTCACGATCAAAGTGGGAGAAAGTACTGCCAATGTTGGTTGGTTGCCCCCGTTATGACCCGCGAGCTCTTGTCTTGCATAGAAATATATACACACAGACACAAATTTTAAAAAAGATTGTATATCTATTAAAAAGATAAAGAGAAAACGTTAAAAAAAACAAAGTGAATCAAAGATGAGTAGATACAATATTTTTTCTATAAGGGCATACCATTTTGTGCCACCTTAAAATGATGCAACGGGTTATCATTAGTTCGTCCACGACGTCTATTATTCCTGGTATGGGAAGATGGCCCATAGTAGAACGTGTCGAAGACCCTCGCCTGCGTGTAGATCTTGATGTTGGCATATAAATATTGGGTTGTTCATCAACCACTGATTGTCGATTGTGCAATTAGATAATTGTTGATATTCCTTACAAATACGCTCCAAAATTTCTACAATTGAACTATTATTATCTCCCCTACGACGCTTCATATATAACTCTCTCTTTTCTTTTGAGCCTAGCAAGCTTCTAACCAACTTGAATTTCATTCATTTTTGCACCTATGAATAATAAAAATTATTATCTCATCGTCGTCAACATATATAACAAAAATATCAATGATGAGCTTTTTAACAATTTAATTTTTAACCTTGATAAAAAATGTGTGAATTTATAAATTTTGAAACTTTGAAAGGCTTGAAATGTATTTTTCGTCATGTATTTTTAGTACTTTAGCATTTTCATCCTTTATCTTTTTAAGTCAGCAAATAAGTATTGTAACTTTTTAATTTTGCATGATTTTAGTCATTCAATCGTCGGAGTTAGCAAATGTTGTTGGAAAAAAGCAAGTGCGCTACAAGGGCTTTTTAAAATTTGGGTCTTTTATTCTCATTGGTTAATTTCTACTATTATGAAAGTAAATTTTCAACTTGTATTTGTTGCATTTTTGGCGTTTTAGTCATTTTTTATGGTAGTAATTAGGTCCTATAATTTTTATTTTTTATTTTGCGATTAAGATACATTAAATTGAGTAGTGAAAAAAAAATTCCCAAATAAAGAAGACATAATTTTTTAGTGGAGCGAGAAATGACAAAGAATAATGCTGAAGATTGAGATGAGAAAAAACAGAAAGGCGAAAGAGAGAGATACAAAAGTGAAGCTGCTTAAGTTTTTTGTAGTGTTATGGCTTCTCCAGAGTTTCTATCAATTGATATCTTTTGATTTTGGATGTTCATTTCACCAGCAGGAATGCTCTTTCAATTACCATTTGTGGTTGATATTTGGATGAATTTTTTATTTTCCTTAAAAGGGAAGGAAGGAATGATAATAGGGTATTTCATATTGGAATTTCGTAACAAACCTCTTTTCTTAACCTCTTTTCTTGGATCGTACCAAAGTATATCATATAATTTTACGTAGTTATTGTTTCATAATTTCATCTATTATAATTGATATACTTTAATTTATTTTAAGTTCAATTCCACATACCTTAATATTTTATTAAATCTAACTTAACCATAATCATAACCCAATTTTCGATGGTTTATATGATTTTAAAGATATTCAAGTCATTAATGAATAATTGTCCTTTTTATTTTTTCTATTCCTGATTTTTTTTAGTTAATATAAGAGAAAAGAGTAGATATAGTACGTGAGAGGCAACTCAATTCCAAATTCTATTAAGTGAAAGTCTCCATTAATAAGAAGCGACTGAATTGTCAATTTTTAAATAAACTAAAATTGAATATACACAATTTCTAATCACAATAAGAAAGAAAGTGAATAATATTGATTTATATTAATAAAATTTTCAATCTAAAATTCTTGCATCAGTGAAGAGAGCCAATCGTTTTGTGAAATGTAAAAATTTATAACTTTTTAGTTGTTATGATCAACATCCTATTTCAAGTAGATGGCCCAACATGAAAATTTAATTATTATAAAAACTGAGTAAAAATAATTATTTTGTACAAATTAAAATTATAAAAAAATGGTTAAATGCAATTTCCCCCCTGTGTTAAGGGAAATGAGCAATTTAGCCCCCTGTAAAAAAAATAATGCAGCAATTTGCCCTCCTGTGTTCTAAAAAAATAAAGCAAAATACCCCTGACGTGTTGTGTGAAGTACACACGTTTTTTTTATTTTTTTTAATTTAAAATATAAAATAATATTTTACCCTTATTTAAAAATCGTTGGATCTTGATTTCAATCTAAGGTCCAAATTTAATCAATAAATCAATGAACTAGATTTAATCTCATTTGAATCAACGGGTTTAGATTTAGCTATATATAATTAAATTTGAATGTTTGTAAATATATCTATATACTTATATAATAATATATACATATATTAGATATATTTATATATATATATATATATATATATATATATATATATATATATAGAAAGAGAGATAAGAAATGGTGCCGATGGGAAGGAGGGGAGCGGCGGCAGCGGACTGATGAGGAACGGGAAGGCCGGAAGGGCCAGCGGGCTGGGGAGGGGCCTGATCTGGGTGGGCGGCGCTGCGCGAGGGGTTGGGAGGTGGTGTGGCGGCGCGAGGGGCTGGGAGGTGGGTGGCGCGCGCTTCACGAGGGGTTGGGAGGTGGGTGGGCGGTGCGAGGAGCTAGGGAGGGGTGGGCCGGCGCGAGGGCTGGGGAGGGGGTGGCCGGCGCGAGAGGGGCTGGGGGGGTTGGCTGACGCGATGGGTTGGGGGGCTGGGTGGCCGCGCCGAGAAGGCTTGGAGAGGGGCGGCGGCGTAAGATATAGAAGATGATTATATGTATACATTTATATATAAATAATATACATATTAATATATAATATAAAATAATATTTTATTAACTAAAAACTTTCCCCACTCTCAAAGGGAGTGTGTGTAGTGCACTCATGGTATAAAGGGGTGCTTTGCTCTATTTTTCATAACATAGGGGGGTAAAATGCTACTTTTTTTTTTTTTTTCACAGGGGGTATTTTGCACATTTTGCTTAACACAGGGGTCAAATTGCATTTTTCCCATAAAAAACACATATAAAAGTTCTTCTTTCCCAAAATAGTGATCCGAAACAGAATACAGGTGCATTGTGTTTATATATATAGTTATTTTAAAATAAATATAGAATTAATTAAAATAATGTCTTAGATCAACGTACGAATTGGGTTTATGGGGCATTGTGTTGAAATAGATAATTAAAGAATTATATAATTATTTTATAATACTTTTCAATTGTCTTTCTTATACTAATTTAATATAAATGTATTTGTAGTTTATAATAAATCTCATTTTCTAATAAAACATTAATTTCAAACAGTGGTGATGTTTTCTTATGCTAAAAAAATTGGAGACAATAATATAGTTAAAAAAATTCAAAATTCCATATATTGAAATTCAATAATTGTTATGCAAGAAAATTTTCTATACATGGCATAATTTACATTAGTTAATGTTTTATAACTTCATCTATTATAATTGATATAAATTAATTTATTTTAAATTCAATTCCACATAACTAAAGTATTTTGTTAAATCTAACTTAACCATAACCAATATTCATTTTTCATTGATTTTGAAAATATTTTAAGTCATTAATGAATCATTGTAACTAAAATATTTTGAAAATATCTAACTTAGTATGTGAGGGCACCTCAAATCTATCCATATAAATTGAAACTCGCCATTGATAAAAAGACACAAAATTATTAATTTTTAAAAAATTGATAATAAAAAGAATAAAAAAGCAATGAAGAAAATTTTGATCTTTTATAATCTCATAAACAAAAATTGATAATAAAAGAAAAACTAAAAACTAGTGAAAAAAATTCGAATATAAGAAGTTTCAAACTCATAAAAAGTGATTATGAAAAACTAATAAGAAAAGTTTGAAAATTATAAAGATGGAATTTAAAATTAATGAAACTATTCTTTAACATTCACTATAAATACTGTTGCATTTGTGTGGCCCATGACCATTCCTTTGGTATAGCCCATCACAAGGCCCAACACTCGGCCTCACACCACTACGGACGGCCCATTTCCCGCACCTCTTCGTCAGCCCATGTGTTTGGCCCCTGACCCGTCTGTGACCCGGTCCACTCACCCGACCCGGTACTTACCCTACTTATTGTCTAACCCTAATTCCCCCCACTCTCATTCTGCTCTTCCTCTCTTCGTCGTCTTCCCCCTTTCTCTCTCCACCAACGGTCGTCTTCTTTACTCCATGGCCCTTTGGGTTCTTCACCCCCTTCTGGTTCCAATGGTTTACACCGTTCTCCTCTCTCTCTTTCATTATGTTCTGCAGCCTATAAATCGGCTCTCATGCTCTGTCGGTGAGTAGTCGAAACACACACGATAAGCCCATTTTTTCTCCGATCCCTATACCTTCACCTGAGTGGTACTCCTTCGTGGTTATTGCCTGAGTGGTCTTAGGTCTCTGTGACCAGAGTGGTGGTTGGTGCAACCGGTGGTTGTGTTGGCCTAGTTGTTGGTGGCCGTGTGATTTCTCTCCCCGGGTCAAGGCTCCCGAGCCATTTGCCGAAAGGCTTCGTGGTTTTCCTTTTTCCATTATTTTTCTTGTATGTGTATAAGTTCTGTAATCTCTATATTATTATTGCTATTTGTGTTGTAATAGTAAGTTAGGGTTTCAAAGATCTTCGGGTCACTATGGGCTAGCCGCCTAACAGTGGTATCAGAGCCGGTCTTTCACCGGCACCGGCAAACTACGGTAACATCGCTCCTCTCTCGTCCTTACCTATTATTTATTCTGCGATCTGTTCGTGTTTTTGCTGTATGGGTTGTGCTTGGTCGCTTTGTGCGATTTTTTGGGTGATACTGTTGTTTACCCCTTCTGTCGAAAGTTGGCTGTTATCTGGTTGTGTGCCAATATCTTCTGCGTTTGTGTGCTTGGTGCCATTAAGACTGTGTGTGGAAAATATTTTCTATTGTTATTTCAAAGTTATGTTTTCTGGATTTCTGTTCTGAATCACTATCATTTGTTGACCCTCTTTACCCAACTCTCTATCTATTCCCTCTCCTGGCCGGACCCCTGAGGTCGTCGGGTATCTGGTAGAGGTGTAGTCTAGAGCCCCTGCATCTTTTTTATCAATTGTCATTCTTCATTTTGTTTTCTGTGATAATAGCTGGTTACAATTTGCAACAGTTTGATGGAAAAACCGATTTCTCTATCTGGCAACAAAAAATGAAAGGGATTTTGTTCAACAAAAGGTTTTTAAATCTATTGATGGAAAATATGCTGAAAATGTCTCTTAAGATAAGAAACGTGATAATGATGAGTATGCTTATTCTTCGATCATTTTAAATTTGTCTGACTCTGTGATTAGAAAGGTTGGAAAACAAAATACTGCTAAAGAACTTTGTGATAAACTAGAAGAACTTTTTACTGAAACCTCTTTACCCAGTAAACTTTTCTTGCTTGAAATTTTTTTTCGTTATAAGTTAGATATGTCAAAAAATATTGAAGAAAACATTGATGAGTTTACTAAACTAGTTCAAGATATAAAAATGACTGGTGATAAGAACATTGATGATTACACACCTATTGTTTTACTTAATGCTATTCCTGATGTTTACAGTGATGTAAAAGCTGCAATTAAATATGGTAGGGATAATGTCAGCCTTGATACTGTTATAAATGGATTAAAGAGTAAAGAAATGGACATAAAACAAATAAAACTAGCCAGTCCAATAATGAAGTAAACATGCTAAGAGGAAGGACTAAAAATCGTAACTCAGATTATAAATATAGAAAGCACAGTAAGGGAAGAAGTAGAAGTAGAAGTAGGAGTAAGAGCAAATCCAGATCAAGGGATGACAGGAACAAAGATGATAAAACAAAAGAGAGAAGATCCTATAATTGTGGGATTAAAGGTCATTACATAAAAGACTGTAGAAAAACTAATATGGAGAAAAATTATAAAGAAGATACTAATGCTGTAACTGAAAAACACTGGTGATGTTTTTATGGTATGTGATGTGAATAATGTTCATAATTTAAACATGCATGAATGGTTGATTGATTCTGGCTGTACTTTTCATTTAAGCCCTTTTAAGGAAATTTTCACTGCTTTTAAACCTGGAAAGTTTGGTTCTGTGTCAATGGCAAATAAAAAACGATGTGAAATTCAAGGTCTTGGTGACGTCTGTCTTACTTTCAGTGATGGTTATAAGTTAACCTTAAAAAATGTCAGATATGTTTCTGACTTAAACCATAACTTAATGTCATGTGCTGCTCTTGAGGAAGAAGGTTTAGAGGGTAGATGGGGTAAAGGTATAATGAAGATAATGAAGGGATCTTTAACTGTTTTAAAGCTGATAGAAGGAGAAATCTGTATGTGTGTTCTGTGGATTATGATATTCTTGCTGCTTCTGTGACTGATAAAACCTCGTTATGGCATAAAAGGTTGGGACACATTAGTCAAAAAGGTCTTGAGTTACTTCAAAAAGAAGGAGTTCTTATTGATAAAATTGAGAAATTGAAATTTTGTGATGAATGTGTCATGGGAAAACAGCATAAAGTTCAGTTTCCTGCTTCACAAAACCCCAACCCCGTATCTTCATCCTGCATTCTTGACTATGTGCATGCTGATGTTTGGGGTCCTTCAAATATTCCTACACCTGGTGGTAATAAGTATTTCCTGTCTATAACTGACAAGTTCTCAAGAAAAGTTTTTGTTTTCCTAATGAAGCATAAATCTGATGTGTTTGAAAATTTCAGAAAATGGAAAATTCTGGTTGAAAACCAAACCGGAAAGAAACTGAAAGTTTTACGAACTGATAATGGTTTAGAATTTTGTTACCAAAGTTTTTCCGACTTGTGTGATGAATGTGGTATTAAACGTCACAAAACTAATCCCTATAACCCTCAACAGAATGGTGTTGCTGAACGCATGAATAGAACACTACTAGAAAAGTTAGATGCATGCTTATTAGTTCTGGTTTACCTAAATCTTTCTGGGGTGAGGCTTTGGTCACTGCTGCATATTTAATTAATAGACCCCCCTCTGTCCCCTTAAATGGAAAAATACCTGAATTTATGTGGACTGGTAATGCTGTTGATATTTCTTCTTTACGTGTGTTTGGTTTGCTCTGCTTTTATTCATCAAAGTGTTGATAAGCTTGCACCTAGATCTAAAAAATGTGTTTTTATTGGTTATCTTGAAGGAATAAAAGGATATAGACTATGGCTTAGAAGCTAGCTTGGTTTTAAGTTTTAATTAGTAAAGATGTCATTTTTAATGACAATGAAATGCCTTGTTTGGATAAGTCACAGGATAAAAAGCATGATAATTTAGACATCACTTTTGATAAGGTGGAGGATAACCAACAGGGGGAAGAAAATGAAGAAGAACACGGTACTGAATTTCCTGAAAACACTAATCCTGAAGGTTTAGAAGACTATATGTTAGCTAGAGATAGAAATAGAAGAGAACCTAGAATTCCTGCTAGGTATAATGATTTTCACATTGCCTTAAATATTGAACCATATGAACCTAGTTCAGTGGAGGAAGCTCTAAAATCTGAAAACTCAAAAAATTGGCTCAGTGCTATGGCTGAAGAAATGAAATCTCTTAAAGACAATAATACATGGGTGCTTGTTCCTAAACCAAAATCATGTTCTGTTGTTGATTGCAAATGGATTTTTAAGATAAAAGAAGAAGACACTTCAAAAAGATTTAAAGCTAGACTTGTAGCAAAAGGATTTACACAAAAAGAAGGGATTGATTATACTGAAATATTTTCTCCTGTTGTGAAGTACACCACTGTTCGCATTATACTTGCTCTTACTGCTCATTTTAATTGGGAGTTAAAACAAATGGATGTTAAAACTGCTTTCTTGCATGGTGATCTAGAAGAAAATATTTATATGCAGCAGCCTGATGTTTTTGTTGATAAATACAAACCTGACTATATGTGTTTACTAAAAAAATCGTTGTATGGTTTAAAACAATCACCTAGGCAGTGGAACAAAAAATTTGATACGTTTATGCATACGCTGAATTTCAAAGAAGCAAGTATGACCACTGTCTCTATTTTAAATATGATGGTGATATTCCTGTTTTTCTTGTTTTATATGTGGATGACATGCTATTAGCTGGTCCTAGCTTAAAGCACATCAAAAGCCTACAGGATAATCTTAAAAAGAATTTTGAAATGAAAGATTTAGGGGAAGCAAAGAAATTTAGGAATGAACATTGAAAGAATAGAAGAAAGAATTTCACAATTTTCTTAAATCAGAAATCCTATGTTCAAAATATTCTAAAACGTTTTTGTATGGAAAAATCTAAGTCATCATCTGTTCCTCTAGCTTCTCATTACCAACTTAGTAAAGAACAGTGCCCTAAAACAGAGAAAGAGAAAGAAAAAATGAAAAATATTCCTTATTCTAATGTCATTGGTTCTATTATGTTTCTTATGGTATGCACTAGACCTGACATTGCTTATTCCATCAGCTGCCTTAGCAGATATATGTCAAACGCTGGTCCTCTTCACTGGGAGGCTCTGAAATGGCTTCTTAGATATTTAAATGGTTCTGCAATCGTGGTATAATGTTTTCTAAGTGAGCAAAAGGTTGATCTTACTGGTTATGTTGATTCAAATTATGCAAATGATAGGGACAGTAGAAGATCCACTACTTCATACATTTTTACTTTATGTGGTTCATGCATAACCAGGAAATCACAATTACAACAAATTGTTGCATTATCTACAATCGAAGCTGAGTATATCGCTGCAACTGAAGCTTTTAAAGAAGCATTTTGGCTTGAAGGAATTGTAAAAGAAATTGGTTTTCTAAAATAAAAAATCACTATTTTCTCGGATAGTCAGTCTGCTATACAGCTTTGCAAAAATCCTATTTTTCATGATAGAACAAAACACATAGATGTTAGGTATCATTTTATAAGAGATATTGTTGGAAAGGAACTTATAAACCTTGAGAAAATAAATACTGAGTCTAACCCTGCCGATATGGGCACTAAATGGTAAACCAGTTGAAAAATTCAAAACATGTCTCAGTATTCTAAATTTAGGATAAAATATATCTATCTTTGTTTTTCACCCATATTTGTTAGCTTGTTTTCTGTTTTGCAGGTACCTCTTTGAAGAATGGCGATGATGACAGTCCTTGACCCATCTCCTTGACAGGCTTCCGGAAACGGTCCTGGTCCAAGGTGGAGTATGTTGCATTTGTGTGGCCCATGACCATTCCTTTGGTATGGCCCATCACACGGCCCAACACTTGGCCTCACACCACTACGGACGGCCCATTTCCCGCACCTCTTCCTCAGCCCATGTGTTTGGCCCCTGACCCGTCTGTGACCTGGTCCACTCACCCAACCCGGTACTTACCGTACTTATTGTCTAACCCTAATTCCCCCACTCTCATTCTGCTCTTCCTCTCTTCGCCGTCTTCTCCCTTTCTCTCTCCACCAACGGTCGTCTTCTTTACTCCATAGCCCTTTGGGTTCTTCACCCCCTTCTAGTTCCAATGGTTTCCACCGTTCTCCTCTCTCTCTCTTTCATTATGTTCCGCAGCCTATAAATTGGCTCTCATGCTCTGTCAATGAGTAGTCGAAACACACACGATAAGCCCCTTTCTTCTCCGATCCCTATACCTTCACCTGAGTGGTATTCCTTCGTGGTTATTGCCTGAGCGGTCTTGGGTCTCTGTGACCAGAGTGGTGGTTGGTGCAACCGATGGTTGTGTTGGCCTAGTTGTTGGTGGCTGTGTGATTTCTCTCCTCGGGTCAAGGCTCGCTGAGCCATTTGCCGAAAGGCTTCGTGGTTTTCCTTTTTCCATTATTTTTTGTGTATAAGTTCTGTAATCTCTATATTATTATTGCTATTTGTGTTGTAATCTCTATAGTAAGGGTTTCAAAGATCTTCGGGTCACTGTGGGCTAGCCGCCTAACAAATACTCATCTACCAATTAAAAAAAAAATACAATAAAAAAATCAAAATCTATATTCACGGATTAATTTAAATCTAATTTAAATTATATTTAAAATTTTAATTATGTGAATGTAATTTTAATTATATTAAAAATACATGGTTACATGTGGTGAACTTTCAATAAAAATAATTTTAACATAAAATTCATTTAAAAATTAAAATAAAAGTAATCATTACACATATATATATATATATATATATATATATATGGGGGTGGAGAATATATATGATATAATCAATTACGAAAAGGGTAAATACTATATTTGATCCCTTAAGTTTTAGTTTAGAATCACTTTAGTTCCTCAAGTTCACTTCTTGACTTTAGTATCCTTAAACTTTAGTTTTTGTCTCAGTTTTGTCCCTCTGACCATTTTTTGGTGAAAATGTGGCCGGATTTTAACTCTTTGAAGAGTAAAATGGTCAATAAATTTACTTTTATCACTTTAGCCCCTTAAATTTATAAATTTATTAAATTAATCCTTTTTACACAAAAAAAGATAACTTTTTTATTTTTTTTTATGCTGATATGTGTAATTATCTTATGTGAATAATGAAAACTTTAAACTCTTGTGAACATAATAATAATATGTTACTTAACTTAAAATAAACAATCTCTTTCTTTTAGTAGTAAAATATACAAAAATTATAAATAAATTTCATTAAATTTATCTAATATGAAAATGTGATAAAAAAAATCTAAGTTGGTAATTTTTTATTTCAAGAGTTAAAGATAATTCTAAAAGTTAAATCGTAATAATATTTATTAAGTATTTGAATTTTCGTACAAAAAGTTGATAGATCGTGCTTTTTAACTAGATTCTTTGATAGATTTCATGCATATAAAATTTATTTTAAGAGGTTTTATAAATATATAATCCCATCTCTTTTTTAAATAAATTTTATATATATTTGGAATTCACCAAATAATCTAATTAAAAGTAAATTCCATTTTTTTTCAAAATTGTTGTTGGTTAATATTAATAACATTGCTAAGATTTAATTTTATTGGATATATCTTTAACTCCTATGATTAAAGAACCAACATAGAATTTTTATTATATTTTTAGATTAGATAAGTTTTATAAATTTATTTATAATTTTGATATTTTTTGTCTTTTAAAAATGAAAAGAAAAGAGACTATTTTATTTTAAGTTAACCAATATATTAATTTATGTTCACAGAAGTTCAAAGTTTTCATGTTAATAAAAAATAATTACATTATACCTTAAAAAATATAAAAGAAGCTAGTTTTCTTTATAAAAAAATGACTAATTTGATAATTTTACAAACTTAAAGGACTAAAGTGGTAAAATCAAACTTAAGTTGACCATTTTCCCTCCAAAAAGTCAAACTCCGGTCATATTTTCGCCGAAAATAGTCAAAGGAATCAAATTGAGATAAAAATTAAAGTTTAAGGATGCTAAAGTAAAAAAATGAAGTTGGGGGACTAAAGTGATTCTAAACGAAAACTTAAGGGATCAAATATAGCATTTACCCTTAAGAAAATTATTAATATTGCTATTAATATTACCATTAATATTTACTCATCAATTAACTATTTTTACGATTAAAAAATCTAAATTCTAAGAATTGAGAATTTTGTCAAAATTGCTCATTTTGTCATGCACACCCTTGGAATAGATAATATATGAGCAATATTCATTACCAATTTTTTTCACCAATTTAAAGCCGAGTATTTATATCTACATTTGTACTAAATATATAATAATATATAATATAATAATGTTTATATTCATATACGTATCTATTCATACTACATTTACATTAGATGAACTATTTGATATATATATATAGATATATATACCAGTACGTAATATTTTTAGTACATCTTATACCATATTTGATATTTCAATCGATTTGAAATTTGGATTGATTTTAAAATTTTATATTATAAATTTTAGATGGTATATTTATATGTTACTAAACTCAAGTTAAGATTCTTTTTAGAACTTTTCTTATGAAGATGGTTATTATTTTTTAATTTATATATGAATAAAATTTTTTATTTATATATCTCTTCATATATATTTTTCTAATTGTAAATTTTGGGCAAAATACACTTTGTCCTAAAAAACTATTCTTGATATAATATTTACCCGCTTAAACTAACAAATGTAATAGTTACCTCCTAAAATTAATTTTTTGAACAGTACTGCCCTTTTATATTGTATGTATATATTTAGTTCAAAAAATTTATTTTTAATATTTTTTCATTTTAAGTTTTAAAATATTCTTAATTGAAAAAATATCTTTTAATTGTAATAAAGTAAAATATAATTAGTGAGTTAAATAATTTAAATTTTATTATATTTTACAAACTCAAAGTTAAGTTATGAATGAATAAATGCACAAAAAAAATTTATGAATTTTTTTATTAATTTTGTAATAAAATTATTAACTATTTATTTTTTTAAATAAAAATGAGTAATTACATATAAATTTTCTGAATATATTTTCTTTAAAAAATATGATAAAATATATTTATTTATTTTTTAAAATATTTAACTTTTGGTTAAACATATATATTTATCAGTTTTTTTTAGAATATATATATATATATATATATGTCGTTGGTTATATTATATTTGTTATGTATCTACTATATATATATATATATATTAATTTGTATTCCACTTTTAATTTAAATTATTTATATATTAAAAAATTAATTAATAACAATTTGATGATGATTTAATGTGCAAAATATTAAAATATATTGTGAATAATATAATTGTTTAAAGCATGAAGGGCATTTTTTTCCAACCAAGAGGATATGTATTATATTTGTTAATTTAGGAGGGTAAATGTTACATCAATAATAGTTCAGGGGGCAAAGTGCATTTTACCCGTAAAATTTTAAAAAATTTATTAACATTGATGTATTATAATTTAAAAATAAAATTTAATTTTGTTTAGAATATTTCTTCATTTAACTTTTTCAAAATTTGATTTTTTATAGAATATAATTTTAAACCGAATAAATTAAACTCGTGCACATCATGGGTCGTACACTAATATATATATATATATATATATATATATATATATAGCAACAACTTATCATATAAGACTCATAATTCAGATGGTATATATATCATAGGAATAATCATAAATAAAAGTGAATTACAAATAATAAAAGTAAAGTTTCGATAGCAATTAAAATGATTATTATTAATTTATTTTGAAAATATAATTGTATAATATTAATATTTCAATACAAACACATAAATAATATTATGAACTTAATATTTTTATGACTAACTATAAATAATATATTAACTTCAAAAATATATTTGTGCACATGCATCGCACGTCATACTTAGTTTTTAAATATATATTAAAAAGTACTATCACCATAACTTTCCAAATGTGAGGAAACAATATTTTTTATGAGATTACTAATAATTCTCAAATTCATATGTGACGTTTTAGTTTTTGAAAAATTGAAAACCTCAAACATTTATAGTTACTTTAATAGATACTAAAAGTGTAACTCTATTTTAAAGTTTACATTTTTTTTTAATTATATGAAGAGCACTATATTTATATTTTATATGTTCAAATATATGTAATGCATGTCATGTCAAAATATATATATATATATATATATATATATATATATATATATATATGTAATGCATGATTATATATATAAAAAATATAAAACATAAAACAACACATAATATATAAACATATATATATGTACTTGACTGTTTTTTATTGAGCCGAATTCAAGGGGAAAACAAAAACAATAGTTCCATATAAAAAATTATAACATAATATTTTATATAAATTGATAAATAATATACATATTATTGCACTTGCGACATGCGTGCAATGCTTTCTAATTAACATTTCTTATTAAATAACTAAAACCAACAGCTCCACCCAAAAACATCATCAGACAGTCACACAACTAAAACAAGAAATCAATTTTCTTGTACAATTCAATTAGCTTCTCAAATGGTTCTTAAAAATGGATACTCTTTATAGTTTTTTTTTTAGTTAATCATACGTTATAATTCTTTCAACCAAACACCATATTATATTATCAAATAAAATATCCCACATGCAATACCTCAAACCAAACATCATATAATGCAAAATAGGATTAATAATCATTCAATTTTTCATCCTATCTAATCCTACAACGCCTAATCCTATCACACGAACCAAACGAGCCCAATAAATATTAGCAACAAAAATACAACCCTTTAAATAAAAAACCTAAGCTAATACCTAATCAACTATAATTCTAGTTTAAGAAAAAAAAAAAAAAAAAAGGATTTTCCAGACAACAGATCCAGTTACTACATTGAATCATCCTACAATAAACATTAATTGGACCTGCAGCAAGCCTGGATGTATACCTCCTATCCTCCACATTTCACATTCTACACTACGACGAACAATCCAACCATAAAAAATTGTAACAAGCTTTGGCAGAGAAGGGAGAACCAGTCATTTTTCATATTGTACATACAACAGCTCACCCGCACGACAGAAGGGCTGAGGTCTCAGGCCTTGGCGATCGACTTATGTAGAACGTTGGTTCCTTGAAATATCATCATTTGATAGCTCTTCATATATCGATCCAACTGCAATGCGACAAACAGGTGCAAGTTCAAAAGAATGATTATACTTGAAAGTTTGGCGGAAACCTTGGGAAATTTTAGTCGATTGCAATATTCCAATATCAATACCATTTGTCAAGTTTTTGATGCAATTGGCGACGTGCATCTACAGTGCAAAGCTGCTGGTACCATGGTTTTATTGCAATATTCGTTAAGTTTTTAATGGAATCCGTTAAACACTAATTGCTGCGATAAAAATGCACATATAGAAGAAGGTAAGCATTGAGCAACCTGTTCTTGGCCGAGTTTTTGAAACCTGAATCTGTTTCTCCACAATGATTGTGCTTCATCAGCAACAGGAAGTACCAGATGTTTGACATCGAGGATGCTAAAAGACCCTCAATACAATAGAAAAGTGATTGAAAGTATCCCTGCAAAAGCTCAAAAATCTAACTCTTTTCTATTGAAATTTTCTCACAATCAAGGAAGAAAAAGGGGAGTTGAGAAGTGCACCTTTCCCTGACACTCGCTCATTGTTGCGATTAGGGGTAGCTCTGCAACTTCCTCTCCAAAAATCTGGAAAATTGCAGCAGATACCACCACCAAGTTGTAGAAATAATTGATTACGATAGAGGTCAAATTCGAAGAGAACAAAGTAAAACTGAAAATTAATGTATTATAAGATCATAATATGTCTTACTCGACCATCAATACAGCACAATACATGCCACAGAAATCCTGGTCTTTCAAGTGCCTCCTGTAGATCATCAGAAATAGTTGACACTAAGTTGAACGAAAGAAGAGGTTCGTAAAAACAAGGGCGTGCATAAGTACAACAGACTTATTACCCATAAACCATATGTGGGATAAGGTCAACACGGCCCCTGCCGGCATCAGAGATAGGATCAAAGCGGTCCTGAAGAAATTTGGTAGGTGGAAATCAAAAGGATGTGAAAAGATTAACTACCGTGCAAATTCTGTGCAGACAATAGGCTTTACTTCAAATTGTGTATATGGAAAGATAGTTCAAAACAGCACTCAAAATATACTCACATGAAAAATATTGACAGCACCAGAAAGCCACACCCTGCTGTCTTCTGTGGCCTTTTTCCCACGGAGCAGTCTCCATCTTATTCCAAGCTCCGGATTCTTGTGCGGATCTTGTCCCTCACATTTCATCTTCATAACATCCGAAAGAGCTTCCGGGGGTCTCTGCTCGCCATCCCCAATCTACTTCTGAAGGGCTGAGTTAATATTGTTGCACGGTCTGCAACAGAACCAGTCACCTTCTGGCAACTCCTGCATTTTGTAGAGTATCGTTGTTTTACAAGACAGGCGTTACGTGCATGTATCAATTATCGAAAGTGAGTGATCATAAGCACTCACGTGAAGTGATACAAACCTTCAGATCATCCATGTTTTGCTCCTTTACACAACCGACATGGTATTCTTTCACAAAAACAGACACATGGTTTATCATGCTTGCGAGATGAGATCAAACGGCAGACCATCCTAACATGTTTTTTTAACTATTTCAACACATAACGTAGTACTACCTGATCACATATAATAATTGTGCGGGCAGTGAATTTTGACTTGCAGAAATCATGGCGCCTGAAGAAACAAATCTCAACAGAGTTACCAAAAGCAGAACCAGAAAGGAAAAAGTAAAGTAGATAGAGAACCTGCAAATGGCACATCCACCAATTTCAGGTTCGAATGTCCCAACAACACGAATGCACCATTGCGTTATTGCTTCGAGGTCGACACCAGGGACTCTTCCAGCAGCAAGTGCATTTGCATCTGGCTCAGCAAACTTTTCCTTTTCGAACATGTTTTGGCAATATTTGCAGTACCATATCCCTCGGGAATAGCTGAGACCGACGCACGCAAATAAACCAATAAACAATAGAGTGAGCTATCCAAAATAACCAGGTTGAAAGAGTTGGTAGATTGATTTTCTGTTTCTTTTAGTAGGAAATAATGAACAGTATATGTTGCAAAGATATAAATTTTCAAATAACTGCCAGCTTTGTATGAGTTTAGAAACATGCACGACGCACCAGAATAAAGAGTTCCATAACATGCTACAACACTACTATATTCTTACCGGTGTGAAAGCCTCGTGGACAGTTTTCACAGCATAGCAAATCTCCTCCATCCCCACATATTGAACAGAGATCATCGTGTTCCTCTGTAGATGATTTACGGCTTTTGGATAGCTCAAGGGATAGCTGATGCAGAGACACTCCATTGGAAGTGTATATACTCATGTACCTGCAAGCCAAGCATACCTATGTTCAAGTACAAATATTCTGGTGCAGTTCTAGTGCAATGTAATTAATTATGGTAACCCCATAAAAATCATCAAAACAACAGACTCAAAGAAATACTTACGGCTTTCTACGGGAAGCAAAACCCGCATGAGCCTCAAACTGCGAGGGACTCACCTATTCATCAACATCACAAACAATAAGTAATTTCCAAGTACGTGCAAAATAATTTCACATAACAAAGAAAACCAAATACCACTTTTCTACAGCACGTGCAAAAGATACCACCATCTTTCTTGTAACCCTCAAGCTTTTTCTACTCCGTAGCAGGAAAGAAATAAAGCATTAACAATCATTCAACAAAAACTTGATAGATTGTCTGAAGGGTAGAACTACTTTTACAGCGTCCATAAGTAATTCTGAGAAAGTATTTAAACTCCGGAGATTAAGGAGAGAATATTAATATAAATTGCATTCACCTCCCCGTTAATAACGTACGACAAAGCAGTACCCTCCGGAAGCACGTCTTCTGCTAAGACTGATTTATGCATTCTCAAATCCCTGCACAACGGAAGCGATAGGTATTAACTTTATGATACAAATAACTATGAGAAGACATTTTACGTTTGAGAAAGATATTTTACATTTGATAAAACAATAGGATTCAACTCTATGATACAAACAACAGGGAAAGAGTACTTATTTTCGTGTTAGCTTCCCTTGACGTTTCGTCTGTGGGTGACTATCTGAAGAAATTTGGGCACTTTCTGAAAGCACAGGCAGATGACTAGAGGAAGCAGGAGCAGATGGACCAGCCAACGGAGACCTATAATGTTCACCATAAACAGACAGCTTCAAATGAACAGAATCAATTTTTTTATCTTCCTAGTGTTCTAAGCTGTATATGCATTTGCCCCTCAAATATATAATGTAAAAGAATAAGCTTGGGTTACATGATATGGATGCAAGAAACTAAGGGAGAGATGTCTTTTAATTTATTTCCAATTAAGACAACTACTATTTGTAATGTTGAGGCCTGAATGTTATTTTCTCTCCATTATTAGTTACTTTTTCTCAATTGCTTAGATTCTGGATCAATAACCAGCTTAATAGAGAAAAAAATAACATAGACATAAGTCCCCGAGACGTTAATATACATGGTTTCCTTGAATTTCTTTTGATTATGCTTAGATTACTATGCAGAAATGTGCAATTCCAGTGTATATGTGAGGAGCAAGCACTATACTAAACATAGACAGAAAATCTGCTGTTGTGGTGCACATGTAAGAAATAAGCTATTAAACAATACAAATAGAGATGTGCAGTTCTAGCACGTATGTAAGCGAAATACTAATCAAACATAGCTTCAATGCTTTAGCCATCAAAGCAGGCCAATTAGCTACGGCTGGTGTGACTGATCTGAGCATCGCTGGGATCAGACTCCTTTGGCTGTACACATGAATCACATAGGAGCATTGATCTTCCAGCACCAGCTTCACGAATCAACTCTAAACACATAAAGAGAAAAGGAATGTTAAATATCTTTTTCAAAAGTATATATAAACAATATTTGAAAGCAATGCATGAATATCACCTTTGCAATTGATGCAAGAAGCAATCGTGTAATTTGAACGACCAATGGCGTTCAGGATCACAGATTCCAGTGACTCTGAAAGATTGGCCTTGCACGCGTTCAGCACATCCCTGAGACTCTTTCCATTGTTCAAAAAGATGTATTCTGGTGGACGCTTATTGCACTACCCACGTGCATCTCAAATTGATTAGGCGTGACAATCTACATCGACAACAGGCAATAGTTAAAACAGGCACGTGCAAAGAAATTGCCAATTAATAATGTTCGGAGACTTTACCTTTCTTCCTCGCATTCATCACAAGAACATAATATTCCAGCTCTCTGAATAACTCCACGAAGTTCAGATTCTGGCCGCCTCCTCCCTAGAATTGTCACAAAGAAAAGAAAATCAATACATATCAACAACTAACCAAACAAAAAACAATTGTCAAATATTTTACCTTGGAGCCAAGAATGTAACGAACAGGTAACGCTCAAGCAACCCCGTCTGCAAAAGATCCTTTAACTTTGTCTGTATATCCTGCTTAACTCAACCTTCTTAGAATTTTCATCCTTAAATCAGTTGTTTCTCCAACTGGTCTTTCATCTTCATGAGTAGAATCTCCATCAGTACCTCTAAACTGAGGCACGGTTGATTCGATGCCCAAAGGCATGTCTTCTCTAAGTTCAGCCACCACTTTCTCTGCTTCCCTCTTCTCCACAACAACTAAATCAGCCTCCAAACCTCCCAAACCTTCCTACTAACCTTGTCAGCGCTTCGCACGTAACCCTTGCTGGAACCAGCAGTACTCTGCGACCTAGTCATTCTCCTTCCGCCTGCTGGAAGCCCACCTATTTGATTGCGCTTCATCATCATTGCAAACTCTCTCTTCATCCCAATCCGAATGGAGGAGACAACTATTTCACCTGAATCCATGTCCTTCGATTTTTGCAACAGAAAACAACCGAAAGTAATATCAATGACATGCGCCTATTATCAAACATCAAAGTTCCAAATTGTCAACAAAATTAAGATTTCATCAGGGATAAAACCATAAGGAAAAATTATTTTTTTAGTCCGTTAAGTATGTCCAATATTAGATTTAGTCCTGTAACTATGCCCAATTTTTTTTAAGTCCTGTAAGTTTTAATATTTGATGAAATTTAGTCCTCCGGTGGTCGGATTTTTTATTTTTGGCCGAAAACATGACATGTCATTCCAACTGGATATTTTTTGAGGAGTTGGCAAACATGTTGGGAATTTTTAAGCTTATATGGCAATTGAAATGAGGTGGAATTTTTCTTCAAAATATTTTGAAATATATTATAATTTATAAAATTGAAATTATTATTTAAAAAAAAAAACCTCCCAAACCCCAGACCCCCCCCCCGCCCCGCGCCCCCTTTGTTCCTCCCCCGCCTCCTGTTGCCCCTCTCCCTTCCTCCAATCGCCCCCGCCCGCCCCGCCCCGCCTTCCCCTACCCTCCTCCCACCCCCGGCGACCCCGTAGAGGGGGCGACACCAATCGCCCGACCAATTTCTGGTCGGGGCGACTGGCATCGCGTCGCCCCCAATATGGGCAACGGCTTTGCCTAGTGGTGGAAGCGACGGCGTCGCCCTCCGCCGGGGTAAGCGATGCCGTCGCCCAGAGGTGAGGGGGGTGGGACGCCGCTCTCCTCCTCCTCTGCGGCAGCGGGCGGTGGGCGGCGGGTGGAGGTAATTTTATCAATATTATTTATTTTTATTTAATTTAATTAAACGTAATTAATTTAATCTTAATTTGATTGAAAATAATTAGAAAATTTTAAACTAAATAATAAATTTTATTAAAAATATTTAAATTAAATAATTATTTAATTAATAAAATATAATTTTTATAGTTAATTAATATTTATTCATATAAATATTTCATTTGAAAAATAATTTTTTATATTAATATTGAATTATAATTTAATTTGCAATTTAAAATTACAAAATTTTAAATTTTTATTTATTTTTCTAAAATTTTTATATTAAAATTAAGAAAATTTAAGTTTTCAATAAAAGTTAAAAATATTTTTTAAAAATAAAGAAAATTGATTTACTTTTTTTAAATATATAAATAATATAAAAAAGAATTTAATATTATATATAAATCGCTCAGTCAGCTTGAGGCTTATGTGGCTGCACACATGGCTACACACATGTGATATTTGGCCGAACACTAAGCAAGAAAATGACACGCGTGCAACTTCCGGCGAAAATTCAAAGTTGGCCGGAAAATTACATAAAAAAAACCCTAATTCGGACTTGATTTCATCATAGTTCAAAATTTATAGGACTTAGAAAAAAATGAGCATAGTTATCGGACTAAAATTAATATTAGGTAAACTTAACGGACTAAAAAAATCTTTTTCCCAAACCATAAATATTACATCATAGGAGCAAACAAAGATCTCTTGATTATTAAGACCCAGAGTCACATGAAATCAGAATGAACATACAGAAAACAACAATGAAGTCGTGCACATGTATCTCAAGATCGTCGAAAGAGAAACAAAAACCTTAAGTGACATGTCATACTGCCTTGCAAAAACAAGTTTATGAATCCTCTAGGATACATATTGGTAGAAGCCATATCTGTGCATGATATGTGCAGGATGAGTTGAATACGAGTACAACATTTGAACGTGCATGTGCATGTGTGACTTGAGAGCACAAGAAAATCATTACAGAAAATCATAAGTGGCAATATACGCACACATAAAGCACATATCAGAGTGCAGTCACCTGTATTTGCACACTGTCAATGAAACACTTAATAGCCATCTTATTACTTGTCAAGAAAGACTCTTTTGAATGATCAATTATATATCTAACTTTTTAATTAGTTAAATACTTATGTGTCTATTCCCAGGTAAGAATAACAAAAGGGTTAAATACAATTTACTCCTTGTGTTAATAGAAAAGTGTAGAAAAGTCCCTGTAAAAAAAGTGCAATTTAATTACCCCCTTTGACTTAAAAAAATGACGTAGTTTACCCCCCCTTTGCATCATTTTAGTTTCCCAAGGGGTAAATTGCTCTTTATTATTTCACAGGTGTTTTTTTGCACTTTTTTATTAACACAAAGGGTAAATTATATTTAACCCAATAACAAAATAGCAAATAAAATCAATCAAATTAATTTAGGAATTAGCAATATATAGAATAGACAATCACAAAACTGAGAAGTTAAACGTTGAATATTTGCTTACTTGGGTATTGTCTTTGGCTTGGGTATTGACTTTATCCATGAGTATAGCTGAAAACTCAAAAGAACTAACTTTAACATAAATTTATATGTATCCAAAATAAAATCAATGAATATTCAATAAGTCTGAATTTCATAATTTCTTTAGTAATATATTGTTTAATTAGAATTCTAATTTACTTTTTAGCCCTTATCTTTAAAATTTTGCCGTCCCAGTTAGAGAAGAGATTTTACATATACGTTAAGGACTAACTATGAAATAGATTTTTAGTCCAAAAATTTTATTATAATATATTTTGTTGAGAAATTTCCATTTCAAAATTATTTTATTCATAAAATTCAAATGATAACCATTTCACTCTGAAATAATAAGTTGTATTACAATGATTTCAAATTTTTGTATATGTTAAGTACAAATTTATTGTATAAATCATAGAAAGTTAAAATTTTAATGAACGGGATGATACGTCATAAATATTATTTTGGTACTTTTAAAAAGATAGCAAAAACCTTCCAAAAAAATATAAAAGATTTTGCAATTGATATTTATCAATTTGAAAAAAACAAAACAAAATTTCTATTAAAAAAATAAACTTTTAGTCTAGAAACCATTAAGGTTGATAGTCCAAAACAAATTATATGAATTTTATAGCTTACAAATATTTATTCTAATGGAATTTTTTGGTAATTTTTTTTAGAAAAAGAACTAACATTTAAATGGGAGCGTTATGAGAAAAAGAAAAAAGTTGAGTTTTTTGAACAAGAATTATGGTTCTTTACTTGAGAAGAAAAACCAAACATGTCAATTTTTTGTCCAAAACATCAACTTTTATGGGCTTCAAGACTTTCTAAATTTGACTCATAAATGTAGATAATGTAAATTAATAAATATACCCTATAATCACTAGACCTAATTTAAAAAAAAAATATTTAAATGTGTCCGATTGATTTTTCTCGAATAATTAAAAAATTTATTTTTAGGTTAAAAAAAAAAATAGGAGAAATACATAAATATTGTTAGAAAATGCTTAATTAGACACTAAAGTATTTGGTGTATCAATGCAGTTGCAAAAAAATGAATAAAAATGACATGAGATTGATAGAGCAAAATCTCTTACCCTTTGAAATTGATCTGGTGTTTATGATTTGTATCAACTAGAAGCCGCACTTCTGAATCCTGCGAAGAAGTAGATTGATTGTACAAATGAATTTCAAACAAAGAACGAAAAATCTTGCAGTGGGTGAAGGTGTAAAATTCTGGATCTTTTATATGGAGTTATTCAAAGTTGGTGTAGACGGTGGAATTTGTCGGCCGGAGTTTATAGCTTTTTGCAAGACTGTGCTGGTGCAGACGGTGGAATTTATCGCCGGATTTTATAGCTTTTTGTGAGACTGTGTTGGTGCAGACGATGGAATTTTTCGTTTGAAATTTATAGCTTTTTACAAGATTTTGTATCTGTCGATGACGTGTGTGGAGTGGCGAGGTATAATGCCCTCATTTATATCTCCGATATCCATAATTTGCCGTATATCAATTATTTGTCGTTCGAGTTTTCCAAACGTTTGAATTTATTTCGATAATAAGATTTTACAAAGTAGGTTACGAATTTTATTATTTTATTAAGTATATTGTGTGTAATTCAATAAAATTTGATTTTTATTTTGGACCAAGTTTCTAAATTATAAAGTATTATGGTAATTACATTTTAAAAAATCTCACAAAATATTTTAATATAATATTATAGAATGAAATATTTTATAAAGTCATACATTTAAAATAAGCAATTGGTAGTAGTTTAGTATAATGCATTGCACTTATTAAATTTTTAGTCACTTGTATGGCGTTCCTAACATTACCTGTAAAATAAATCACAAAAAGGAATATTGTAATTATTTAAATAATTGAAAGCAATTTACTTATGAAATATGTATTTAAATAATTAGTAATTGCCTAAGTATGCAAAATTTTGATGATTTACTTAAATAGTTTTTCTAAAATTACAAAAAAAACTTATTATATATAATATCTTTCAGTGAAAAAGACCATTTCAAGTACAAGTGATATTTGTTAATTTGCAAGACCTAAAATAAATTTCTTTTACAAAAATAACTCCATAAATTAATTATTTAATCTAATAAGTTAGGGTAATTTAGTCTAAGAATTTTAGGACACAGAATTTGTCTTCATGGATTTTTAGTAATTTTACTATAATTAGGTACATTTTTTCTTTTGAGTGTCCAAAAGGAAAAAAAGAAAATCTGAAGAACAATTCACTTGGTTGCTTGTCAATTATGTGTAGTCGGCTAAATCGAAAATAAAAATAAAAATAAAATAATCAAATTTTATTATCTTCAAAACTTTCTAACTTTAATTCCTGTGTGGAGGTGAGGTGTATTACCTTTTATTATATTTTCGATATCTGTCATTTTTTGCTTGTCAATTATGTGTCGTCGACTCATCGTCAACAATGTCTTAGCCTAGTAATTGAGCCTAAGATTGAGGTTTTATGAACTAGTTCGAGGTTACAGATTCGATTCTCAATAGATGTATATGTATTTATCACACTTTATGTAAGTTAATGTAATTAATTATTTACAGTAATATTAATATATTGGTTGAATTTAGAGTTATTGTAATTTGTTATTTATTGTTCTTAGTATATTGATATATTGAATGAATTAATATAATGCTAAAAAGAATATAAAATCATGCATCTTCGCAATTTCTCCACCCAAGAGTTTAGATTTATTTCTATATATATATAACAAAATATTTGTAAACTAGATTATGAAATATTAATTCTTTTCCATAAGTAGAATATAGATTAAATAGAGAATATTTGATTTCTAAATTATCAAGAATTATGACTGGTGAATTTAATAAATAGTCATAAAAATTTGTATAAGTATAATACTACACTATGAGTATTCTCTAATGTCATAGGTGAATTGTATTGACTTTTGTTTTCTACTATAATGCATTTATTTCTTTAAATGTAATAACACAAAGTAAAAGGAGTTTATTGTAATTAACACAAATTTCTAAACGTGCACGTTATATGCAATAAAAATTGATATTTCTATATATGTCCTATTATGGTAAAAACTCCAATTTAACACTATTTTATTATGCTATATTTGGATTGATAGGTCTGAAAGAATATACTTCAAATGACTTCATATAAGAAGAATTTTAAATCGATCAATATTCAATAAAATATAATATAAATTGATAGTTGAATGATTTGAAATCATTCAACCTTAAAAATATCTAAATAAATTAAAAAATTATTATTAAAGATTAATTTAAATCCACCCAACCATATGCAACCTAATTTGTAAAAGTGCAAAATATTATGTTTTGGTGGGGATCTTTTACCACACATTGATATTATACTAATTAATGGATGATTGACGTTATATATGTTTTTTTTTAAATTTATAAAAAATATATATAATAAATTAAAATATAATTTAAAAGTGGGATGTGCATATCCTTAAGCAAAAGCAAAGCGAAGCACACCTACTATTCTCTTTGTGTGCATATATATATTAATATATATATTTGAAGGAGGTCTTTTGACCCAAATTCTTAAATTTTGACCGCATGGTGAATTTTTAAATTTAGAATTTTTTAATTAAAAAAATACTTAATTGGTAGGTATAAATATTAATGGTAAGTACTAATAATAATATTAATAATTTTCTTAACTGATTATATCATATATATTCTCCACCCCTATATTTATATTTGTGTTAATGATTACTTTTATTTTACTTTTTATATAAATTTTATGTAAAAATTATTTTTAATTCAAAATTCACCATATGAAATCATATATTTTTAATATAATCAAAATTACTTTCACATATTTTTTTTAAATATAATTTAAATTAATCTGTGAATATTGATTTTAATTTTTTATTGTTAAAATATTTTAATTGGTAGGCGAGTATTTATAGTGAATATTAAAGAATAGTATCCTTAAATTTTAAATTCCATCTTTCCAATTTTCAAACTTTTCTTATTTAGTTTTCATAATTTATGTATTGTTAAAATATTTATGATAAATTTGATAAGTCACATTAATGTCTTCAAACTTTTCTTATTTAGTTTTCATAATTTATGAGTTGTTAAAATATTTATGATAAACTTCATAAGTGTACATTAATGTCTTTTTTTTATTACTTTATGTCTTATCTATAAAATATATATATATATATATATATATACATGTACATATAGGCAAGACCTGAACAAACAAAGACTTTCATAATCCAAGGTAAGAGGAAAAAATATTCTCCGGTTGTACTTTTATTTTAATAGTTATTTTATTTCACGAGTTCATGAATATTTATTATTTTTTATGAGTTTATGGAATTTCTTACATTCAAATTTTTTTCATTGCTTTTTAAGTTTTTTATAATCGATTTATGTTTGATGCAATCATGTACAAATCAATTTTTTCGTTGCTTTTTACTTATTATATTAGTTATTGTATGAGTTGATAAAATATAATTTGTATGTTAATTATAATTATTATTTTTTAATTAGTACGTATCTATCTTTCAAATAATTTTATATTATTAGTTATTTTGTTTCATGAATTCATGAGCATATATCATTTTTTATGAGTTTATAAAATCTCTTATGTTCAATTTTTCTCATTGCCTTTTAATTTTTTTTTATTATTTTTTATTTCATGAGTTCATGACATATATATGATTTTTATGTTAATTATATTTTTTTATTTAATTAATATTTATCTATTTTTCAAATAATTTTATATTATGTTATTTTATTTCATGAATTCATGAATATATTATCATTTTTATGAGTTAATGAAATTTTTTATGTTTGAATTCTTAATTTTTCGTTGTTTTTTTTTTTTTTTATTATCATTTTGTGTTTCATGAGTTCATTATTGTGTTAATTATAATATTTTTTTAATTTGTAATTATCTGTCTCTCTAGATTATATTATACTTTAGTTTAACACATATCTTCAAAATTGAATTAATTTTTGAATAGAACAATTTTGTTCAAATGCTATTTTGTAAATATGTTGAATTTCTTTAATTATAATAATATTTCTAGTACTTAATATTTTTCTAGTTGTAGTTAATTTAGGCCATCAATATTAAATATTAATTAAGTTAACATATTCAATATCGATTCTATTACCATATTTTTTTTATATATACAACTTAATAAGGAAAGGTCATGTTTAGTCAACCAATATTGAATAGTCTCAGTTGAATCAACTGGTTATTGATAAGAATGCAATAAGTTAATAACTGTTATAAAACTTAGAGAAATTCTAAGTTTATTAGCCTATCACTCTAATAGAATATAAAGAAAACATATATGTATTCTCCACCAAATCTCTTTCTTATTCTTCCAAAAACTTATTTACAAATGAATTACATGGTGGTATTTATAGACCACCAAAATTGTTGTTACAAACTACACTAATGATTATTATAATTACAATATATCATGGGGGATACAAAACGGGATTGGGCATTATGATGGAATGCCAAGAGGTGTATGCATTCATATATACATATATTCATAATAATAACTATTTTTTAATATATAATTGCAGTTAATTTAGAACTTTAATATTAATTAAATTATATTATCATATTTTTAATTGTTCATTCCATTTTTACATTTTTCCATGTATATAGCCAAAGAGGGATGGGCTTTACAAATATTATTAGTTGTTCTCTTATTTCCAAAAAATAAAAAATAAAAAAAATTGAATGACTTAAATTTAGCAATCAATAAATTAAGATTGAATTTTCATTATTATTTATTAGTTTGTAAATGACATATAGTTAGGGTATTAAATTCGTAGAATTTTGCATAAAAAACACCTTTAAATGAGAAATATTTGGTTTTCTGCCGGAGACCAATTGTAATGGGGAAAATTTATGGTAAGCGTTAGGTCTAAAACGTATTAGAGACGCTGCATGCAAAATTGCATGCCCCCATGCCGATGAAGGCAATTTTGACCTCATCAATAAGGGTCTAGCTATTAATTGTAACCGCTTAATTAACGACTCTGCTAGGCCGTTTTGAGTATGTACATGAGCAACTGGATGCTCCACAACTATCCCAATTGATTGGCAATAGTCATTGAAGGATTTAGAAGTAAATTCTCCCGCATTATCTAACCTTATCCGTTTAATAGGATAATCAGGAAAATGAGCTCTCAATTTAATAATTTGAGCTAAAAGCCTTGTAAATGCAACATTTTGTGTTGACAACAAGCTTACATGTGACCAACGTGTTGATGCATCAATCAACACCATAAAGTATTTAGATGGTCCACATGACGGTGTTATTGGCCCGCATATGTCTCCTTGAATTCGTTCAAGAAACATAGGAGATTCTAAATTCACTTTTGTCATAGACGGCTTTGTAATTAGTTTTCCAAGAGAACAAGCCGAGCATATAAAATCACCTTTAACAAGGAACTTCAGGTCCTTTAGTGGGTGTCCATTTGAATTTTCAATGATCCTATACATCATTGTTTTACCTGGGTGGCCAAGTCTATCGTGCCACAAAGTAAAAGTACTTTGATCAACTAACTTTGGGCTAGTGATACTATGTGTTTCAACGGAGCTTATCAATGTGCCATATAAACCAGGAGTATATGCTCGCATTCTTTCTAAAACTTGCTTCTGGCCAGTTTTATATGTTGTAAGGTACAGGTATTTGATACCGTCTTTATTCATGGTTTTAATGTGAAAACCATTTTGTCGAATATCCTTAAAACACAATAAGTTTCTTTGTGATTTACTAGAATATAAGGCATAATTTATGTGTAATCTTGTTCCTTCGAGTAACAAGATAGTAGCTCTTCCGGAGCCTTCAATAAGATTACTAACTCCTGAAATAGTACTCACATTGGTTCTTATCATTAACAAGTTTGAGAAAAAATTCTTGTTTCTCAAAATTGTATGCGTAGTGGCACTATCAACAAGACAATGCTCCTTGATACTGAGATTTGTAATGGCTTGATCCATTCTATATAAATAAGATAGACATATAATGAGGAAAAGAAAAACTCCTTTCATAAACCCATAATTGCATTCAATATTGAAAAAATATCCAAACAAACTAAAGTAAAAAAAAAAAATTCTAACATTTGTTCATATGTCACGTCATCTCCACATATATTCAATTTTGTGAGATTGACCATTAAGCTACAACAAGCTAATATGCACTTTTAGTATAACATTTAACATGTACATGTAATTAAAATAAAATATTTTACACATGTATATAAAGTAAAAATGATATAAAATATTACTACTATTAAGTAGCATATAAGTTACCATGTAATTCAATTGAATTATTATAACATGCATACATGGAATTAAATATATTTAAGTTTGGCATAAATCTTATAATGTTACAAATGACAATTAAATGGTATTCATGTCAAATTTGTTTTGTTAATAATTAAATTTTATTGCATGTAAATATACTAGCAAAACATGAAAACCCATACATAGACATATGCAAGAAAACTATGTAGGTAAAGTAAATTAATTAGATTAACATCAAGTTAATCATATTTTGTTCACAATATCTATACTATGACATAAACAAATATCACGAATCAATTAAATAAACGAAGAAGCTTCGGGCTTCTTGATCAAGCCATTATCACAAAACACTTCAGGTGGTGAGAAAATCAAATATTATTCTTATCATCTCTTCGAGGATGATATTATAAATAATTGGTATAAAATATTTCACCTACTACTGGAGGTGATTTTAATTCATTACTTACTTCAGGAAGCAATGAAAATGTATACAACACATCCACTTCAGGGGATGAAATTAAGAATTGTATGCCTACTTCTGGAGGCAATACCAAATATAAATAGAATTTATATATATATATTATATATATATATATATATGTCTACTTCAGGAGACATTAAAATATATAGAATATAATTATTCATATATCATTATTAATAATAAAGAATAAAAGTAACTATGATAATATAGAGTTAAACAAATAAAGAATAAAAATCATACGTAGAAAAATTAACATTCTACCTTGATCGAGCGTAACGTCGTGCTGATAACGTGTTATAAAATTTGGAGAAATTCTAAGTTTATTAGCCTATCACTCTAAGTTAAACTTTCATATCTTAATAGTTTAAACCTGTAAATACCTCGAAATTGATGCGTGTTGTTGCTTCGTTACTCATCATGTCAAGAAATATTTATTTCATATATTTTAATTGTTTCTCGCTTGTTTTCTTCTATACTTTGTCATGTTAATTTTTGCTGAATTCATACACAATATAATCCAAGTTGAGCTATATATATTTCATCTTGCTATAATCTTTTGTATTATTTGTTCTTTTAAATAATTGATTTTTCAAGGTACATGGTTACATGAGTAAACCATGTATATAAACTATAGTTTGATATTGATCCATTACAGTTTGGGAAAAAAAAAAATTATGTTATTTGATCTCATTCAAAAAAAAAATCTTAACTAAATTTCACATAATTTATAAATTTTATAAGATATAGTTTGATCATAATTAAATTAATCCGTGCATAGCATGGGGGTACACACTAGTCTATTAATACATATATTTGAAGGCGGTCTTTTGACTCCAATTCCTCAATTTTGACCAAATCCTAATTTTGTAGAATTTTGAGCTTTTTTTAATTGTCAAAATTCTCTATTTGGTAAGTAGGTATTAATAGCATATATTTTAATGCATTTAACATATTTAAGTTACATCCCCTATTTATTATTATATAGATATATATTATTTATTTTAATTCATACTTTTAAATTAATTTTTCAAAAATATTATTTTTCAAAAATTACATAAACATATATTTTTTGAAATTATAAGAATTACATAAATGTTTTTGAAAATACAACAAAATGCACAAAAATCTATTAATATTAATCTATTAATATATATAAATATTTGATGGCGGTCCTTTGACCAAAATCCTTCAAATTTTGACCAAATTATAATTTTCTAGAATTTTGAATTTTTTTTAATTACAAAAACTCTCTATTTGGTATGTAGGCATTAATGTATATGTTATAATTTTTAATTCATTTATCATATTTTAATTATAACCCCTATTTATCATTATATTTATAGATATTACTTATTATTAATTCATACTTTTGAAATTAATTTTTCAAAAACTATTATTTTAAAAAATTATATAAACATATATTTTTTGAAATGATAGAAAGTGCATAATTTTTTTTTTTGAAAATACAGCAAAACGCATAAAAATTAAAAAAGTTACAAAATAAAAGAAGCAAAATTTCAAAAATTACTTTTTTAGGAATTAAAAAAATGCATATTATTTTCAGAAATTTGAGAAATATATTGTTTTAAAAATCACAGAAACTAATAAAATTATTAGAAATTATCTTATAATTAAAATTGATAAAAATTTTGAATTTTAAAAAATTTAATTGTGAAACTTTTTTAAACAAAATTATTTTAGTTCTAAATTAAAATGCATTCATTTCTATAAAAAAATATAAAAAATTACAATTAGAAAAATATATACAAAGTGATTTGGGTAAATACATTTAAAAAGAAGAGATATAATACTGATATGCAATAATAGAATTCAATCATAATAATAAATTATAATTGTGCTAAATAAATCTTTCTATCTATTAAAATTACGTTTTAAATCATTTATTTCTCTCTAACTTTTTTCCAAATTTTCTTTCACAAATTTTTGTCTCTCTTACATAGAAATTAACTATTCTAATTGCTAAAATTACGACCATCATTGTATAACTGTTATTTAATCACTAAGATTTTGCCTAATATCTAGCAATTAATTACGCATTTAGTCATTATTTGATGTCCATATTTTGTCATATTATTCTACTATATATATGGGGCATTCTTTAACCTGTTTAAGTTTTTCTTAGTTTGTTACTTCTAATTTTTATTTATGTTTTTAGTTTTTCTGATGGATATAACTTTTTATGAATTTTTTTTGTTGCTAATGTTTTTATTTTTATTTTTCAGGCATTAGTTTCAAGCATGCTATTCCAAACAACTAATGGTAAATTCTTTTATATTTTTATTTGTTTGTGAGCTTTTATAGAATTAAGTCTTTTGAGTTTGAGATTACGAGATAATATTTTAGTGTTTGAGTGAAGCACATAAGGGGAAACAAACATTTGGACCGAAAGTAGTACAATTTTTTTTTATTGATTTTTATTTTATTTTTACTATCAATATTCATTTCATGAGATCAATAAAAATAAAAATTCATTGCTTTTTACTTTTTTATTATTAATTTTTGTTTCATGAATTCATGTAATATATGATTTTTGCGTTAATTATAATTATTTTTGTTAATTTATTTATTATTTTTTTATGATTTCATAAAATTTCTTATGTTTGAAATTTCTTTCGTTGGTTTTTAATTTTTTTTATTATCTATTTTCATTTCATGATATCTATAAAGATAAAAAAAAATCATTGCTTTTTACTTTTTTTTATTATTAATTTTTATGTCATGAGTTCATGAAATATATAATATTTGTGTTAGTTGTAATCATTTTAGTTTAATCTATATGTTGAATTACATTACGTTACTTATTGTATACAATTGTAATCATTATCAATTACATCAAAGTTAGAAATATGGTTACTATATAATATCTCTTAAAGAAAAATTTAACTCATTATGTTCGATATTATATAATTGAATCTTTTGTTAAAAATATTTTTTAATTATTTTTCATTATATTAAAATGTGCAATAATAATTTATTATAAATTTATTAATTAATATATATATTTGAAGGTGGTTATTTGACTCAAATCCTTCAATTTTGACCAAATCCTAATTTTCTAGAATTTTGAGTTTTTTTTAATTGTGAAAATTCTTTATTTGGTAAGTAGGCATTAGTGGCATATATTTTCAATGCATTTAAATATTTAAGTTACATCCCCTATTTTTATCATATTAATAGATATTATTTGTTTTTAATTCTTACTTTTGAAATTAATTTTCAGAAACTATTATTTTCAAAAATTACATAAATATATATTTTTGAAATTATAGAAATACATAATATTTTTTGAAATACAGAAAAACGCAAAAAAATAATAACTTTACAAAAAAAAAGAAGCAAAAATTTCATGAATTACAGAAATGTATTTTATTTTAAAAAAATTGAGAAATATAATTTTTCAGAAATTGCAGAAATTAATAAAATTATTAGAAATTATCTTTTGAAATATTGAAATTCATAATTTTCAGTATAATTATCTTTATTCTACTTCAACGCGAATTTAAAAAATTGAAATAAATTTTTAATTGAACATATCTATTACTATAGAAATTACATAATTTTTTTTAAAAAATACAGCAAAATGCACAAAAATTAAAAAATTACAAATAAAAGAAGCAAAATTTTTAAAATTTACATAAATTAATAAAATTATTAGAAAATATCTTTTGAAATTTTTTAAATTCATAATTTTCAGTATGATCATCTTTATTCTACCTTAACCCACATTTTGAAACTGGAATAATTTTTTAATTGAACATATCTAATATCTATTTATATCTATTATCTATTATTATTTCCTAACAAAATAAGGTATTTCACTATTATGTTATATTTAAAAATTTAAATTTGATAAGTTTTTATTGATATTTTATTTCATTATATTAGGTGTATATCTTATTTATATACACATATACATATATCTAATATCTACTATATATTTTATATATATTTTAATGGGGCCAGGTCTTTGACCCTAATTGTTTGTTTTTTCTGAAATTTTAAATTCTAATAATTTTGAATTATTTAATTATCTAGAAAAAAATCTAATTGATTGGTTCAATTTTAATTAGAAAGAATTAATATTTTTAAAAAATAAATTAATAATAAATTAAATTCCTAAAATTTTGCACAATAAAACCTAATTGATTGACTTAATTTTAGCAGGAATTCTAATTTCATCCTTTTTAAAAAAGTTAATTACCAAACTAAATTCCTAACATTTTGCATGAAAATATCTATTGGATTGTCTTAATTTTAGCAGGAATTATTGATTCCGTTAAAAAAGTTGAATTATCAAATAAATCCTACAATTTTTGCATGAAAATTAGCATACCCTCATGAAGAAATTTAAAGAAGACCAAATCAGCAATAATTAACGAAATGTGCAACTCATTTTCCATCATTATAAAATGCACCAATTGTTCTTTTAGTTTTTATTGAGTCTAAGCTTTTTTAATTGATGAATGAAGGTTTGAAATGCTTTTTTAGTTAACTACATCATTTGTGAAGTGAATATTTTTTTTTAATTTAATAAAAAATTGATTTTGTATATAATTTTTTTTTTCGTTTAAGTCAGTTTATGCGTTACCTTTTTATTATTATGATTTTTATTTTTGCATGTTATTTTTCCTCTTTTTTGATTTCATGAAGTATTTAATTAAGGTTTCGTAGTAGTTTATTATAATATCAATTATTTTTATTGATAATTTGTTCTTTTTACACATTCAGAGTATTCATTTGTCAAATTTTTTTTTATAATTTTATTTTAATTATTTAGTGATATGTTATCATGTTGTTTAATTTTGTATCCATTCTTAATTTCAATATTTTGTTTAATTTTCATTACTTTTTAAAGTGTATTTTCTTCAAAGAAAAGAAATTAATTTGGTAGTGCTCGATCAATTGTTTCTATCTACATAATATCACTTTTTTTCAATTTGCATATATGCTCTTGATTTTTGGCCTTTTTATTTATTTATTTATTTATTTATTTTTCCCCCATACAAAGACATTTTCTCACCGTTTTCTGATATAAATTTATTTATTTTATTTCTTCTTTCTCTTAAAGATATCTAATTTTGATAATTACAGATCTCACTTTAATATATGTTCACTTAATTTTTTTATTTATTTAGATATTAAGGAGATAAATTAATAAAAATAAAATAGATTTACTTTTGCATTACATTTATTCTTTGACCACTGACTAATGTTATTTGTCAAAATGCTTATGTTACATTCTATATTTTTTGTTTCAAATAAAAAATTCAAATATGTGAGAATTTGGATGATTAGTCAATATTTTACTATTTGTTTCAATTATTTTTTTCTTTTAATCTTGTTATTCTTTTACTATTCTATATTTAATCTTGTTAATCTTTTAAATATTCTATTGGTTTTTGTATGACAAATTATAAGTTTGATTTTGAATGAGTTAATGATTTAATGATTTAAGCTACTGAATATATGTGATTTTCAATGATTTTCAATGATTTTATATTCAATGTAATTTTTTATCTTAAGAGTTAAGTTGTGTATATGCACTCGGAGGATGGTAACATTGTTTGGATTACATTAATTAAGGTTAGCAATTTTTTAGAAAAAATGAGTTTTTATTAAATAACAATTTATTCCCTTTTGTATAACTTCAGAAGGTGAATTATATTTTTTTAAAATATCATTATTGTTTGACATTAGTTCTTTATTAGAAAATGAGCTTTATTAAAGACCAAAAAAATAAAAATAAAAATACAATAGCTATAATTATATCGTGATAACTAAAATGGATTGAAGGTTCAAAAATTAATTAATTAAGACCAAAAATTACCACTTTGCATTTTCAAAATTTTAACCAAATTTTGAATTTTCATAATTTTGAATAGTGTTTGATTATGTTAACAATTTCTATTCGTTGCATTAACATACATGCGTCGAAATAGAAAAAGAAAATAATAATACAAAATATCAATTTTAAAAAAATAAAAATATTAACATATTGCTTATCTAGATTTTCCTTACAAGACTATCTTTTTTTGTTAGAATTTTTTTAATAAACTCATTCTTTAGATTCCAATTTGAAATTAAAGCTCTTTAATATTTGTCAGATATGAACGAATTAGCCATATTTCACCGAATATGTTTTTCACCAATTTGAAAGTGAGTATTTATATTTATACTAATTATATATGTAGTATAATTCAACATATTTATATTCATATTTGTATCTATATCCATACTATATTTATGCCAAATAAACTATTTAACATATCCATACATAATATTTTTAGTACATTGTATACAATATTCGATAGTCTATCAATTTAAAAATTGGATCGATTTTTAAACTTTATGTTATAGATTTTTAGATGCTATATATATATATATATTGATTTGTTACTGAATTCATGTTTAAGTTTCTGTTTCAGAAATTTTCTTATGAAGATGATTATTAATTTTAATTTATATCTATAAATAAAATATTTTTTATCTATATCTCTTCATATAAATTCTTCTAATTATTGTAAATTTTATTAATATTGAGCATTATAATTTGAAAATAAAATTTATATTTTGTTTAAAATATTCTTTATTTAATTTTTTAAAAATTTAATTTTTTTATGAAATATAATTTTCATTATAATTAAAATAAATTCGTGCATAGCACGGGTGACACGCTAGTATGTATATATATACATATATATATATATATATATATATATATATATATATATGTATATATTCACCTTTTGGTATTCCATCGTAATGCCTAATACCCTTTCGTATCCCCCAGGATATATTGTAATTATAATAGTTATTAGTGTAGTTTGTCACAATAATTTTGGTGGTCTATAAATACCACCATGTAATTCATTTGTAACATGTTTTTGGAAGAATAAGAAAAAGAGATTTGGAGAGAATTCATATATTGTTTTCTTATATTCTATTAGGAGTGATAGACTAGTAATTTAAAATTTTTTTAAGTTTATAACACGTTATCAGCACAACGTTACGCTCGATCAAGGTAGAATGTTAATAATTCTATGTGTAACTTTTATTCTCTATTTTTTTACCTCTACAATATAATAGTTACTTTTATTCTTGATTATTTAAAAATATGAATAATCATATTCTATACATTTAAATGTCTCCTAAAGTGGACATATATATAAATAAAGTTCTATTATATTTGATATTGCCTCTAGAAGTAGGCACATACATTTTTTTATTTCATCCCCTGAAGTGGATGTATTTTATAAAATTTCATTGCTTCCCGAAGTAAGTAATAAGTTAAATGATCTCCAGCAGTAGGTAAACTATTTTTACCAATTATTTCAATATCATCCCTAAGCAATGATAATTGTAATATTTGATTTTCTCAACCTAAAGTGTTTTGAGATAATGGCTTGATAAGAAGTCCGAAGCTTCTTGGTTTATTATTGATCTGTGGTCATTTCTTTGGTATCATAAAGTATACATATTGTGATTAAAATTAACTTGAAATTATTTAATAATTTACTTTACCTAAATAGTTTTCTTTCATATATGTATTTTGCATGTTTTGCTAGCATACTTATAATCAATAAGATTTAATTATTACAAATCAAATTTTACATGAGTACCATTTAATTGCCACTTGAAACATTATAAGATTTAAGCCAAACTTAAATATATTTAATTCCAAGTATGCAAGCTATAATAATTCAATTTAATTACATGGTAACTTAAATGTTCCTTATTGTTAGTGATGTTTTTATGTCATTTTTACTTTATATTCAACATGTATATGTTGAATATTATTCTAAAAGTGCTATTAACTTGTTGTAGCTTAATGGCCAATCTTATAAAATTGAATTTCATTGCTCTTGATGGTTTGGGAAAAAAATCTATCATGGGTTCTTGATGCCAAACTGCATTTGGCAAGTAGCAAACTGGGAAACATAATAAAAGAAAATACTACTGCTTCAGAGAAAGACTGTGCTAAAATGATGATTTTGCTTTGTCATCATCTCCATGAGAGTCTGAAGTCTCAATATTTAACCGTCAAAATCCTTTTCAACTCTGGAAGAGTTTTAAAGGATCAATTTTACCATTAAAAGACTGTAATATTACCACGTGCAAGATATGAGAGGATACAATTGCGATTGCAAGATTTCAAGACAATTGTTGAATCTAATTATGATATGTTTCGAATTGTTTCAAAATTGAGAATATGTGGAGATGATGTGAATATGAACAAATGTTAGAGACAAAGTAATGTTTACTTTAGTTTGTTTGGATATTTCTTTTCAATATTTTGATGTCTTTCTGGTTTTATAAATGAAGTTTTTCTTTATTTATTATATGTCTATTTTGTTTATATGGGATGGATCAAGCCATTACAAATCTCAATGACAAGGAGCATTGTCTTGTTGATAGTGCAACCACGCATACAATTATAAGAAACAAGAATTTTTCTCAAACTTGTTAATGACAAGAACCAATGTGAGTACTATTTCAGGAATTAGTAATCTTATTGAAGGCTTCAGAAGAGCTACTATCTTGTTACCTGAAGGAACAAGATTACATATAAATGATGCTTTATATTCTAGTAAATCACAAAAGAACTTATTGAGTTTTAAGGATATTCGACAAAATGGTTTTCATATTGAAACCATGAATGAAAATGGTATCAAATATCTGAACCTTACAACATATAAAACTGGCTAGAAATAAGTTTTAGAAAGAATGCAAATATATACACTTGGTTTATATGGCTCATTGATAAGTTCCGTTGAAACACATAGTATCACTAACCGGAAGTTAGTTGATCAAAGTATTATTACTTTGTGGCATGATAGACTTGGCCACCTAGGTAAAAAAATAATGTATAAGATCATTGAAAATTCACATGGACATCCACTGAAGGATCTGAAGTTCCTTGTTAAATGTAATTTTGTATGTTCGGCTTGTTGTTTTGAAAAACTAATTACAAAGCCGTCTATGATAAAAGTGAATGTAGAGTCTATGTTTCTTGAACGAATTCAATGCGACATGTTCGGGCCAATAACACCGTTATGTGAACCATTTAAATATTTTATGGTGTTGATTGACGAATCAACACGTTGGTCACATGTAAGCATGTTGTGAACACGGAATGTTGCATTTGCAAGGCTTTTAGCCCAAATTATTAAATTGAGAGTTCATTTTCCTGATTATCCTATTAAAAGGATAAACTTAGATAACGCGGGATAATTTACTTCTAAATTCTTTAATGATAATTGTCAATCAATTAGGAAAGTTGTGGAGCATCCAATTGCTCATGTACATACTCAAAATGGTCTGGTAGAGTCGTTAATTAAGCGGTTATAATTAATAGCTAGACCTTTATTGATGAGGTTCAAATTGCCTTCATTGGCATGCGGGCATGCAATTTTGCATGCAGCATCTCTAATTCGTTTTAGACCTACCCGCTTACCATAAATTTTTTCCATTATAATTGTTCTGTAGCAGAGAACCAAATATTTCTCATTTAAAGGTGTTCGGTTGTGCGGTGTATGTCCCGATACCTCTTTCTCAAAGAATTAAAATGGGGCCACAAAAGAGATTGGGAATTTACATTAGTTTTGAGTCTCCCTCAATTATTAAATACCTTAAACCGATGACCGGTGATCAATTGACTGCTAGATATTTGGATTGTCATTTTGATGAGACAATATTCCAAACATTAGGGGGAGAGGATAAGGAGATTAAAAGGAAAGATATTTTATGGAATGCAACATCTATGTCTTTTATGGATCTACGGCCAAATAATAGTGAACTTGAAGCTCAACGGATCATACATTTACAAAGTGTTGCAAATAGGCTACAATATGCGTTGATAGATACCAAAAGGGCCACAAAATCACATAAAACTTAGAGAAATTCTAAGTTTATTAGCCTATTCTATAGCCGTTAAAATCATGGATGAAGATGAAAATGATCCTCAAACTATGGAGGAACGTTGACATTGAAATGATTGGAAAAGTTGGAAAAAAGCCATACAAGATGAGCTTGACTCGCTAAATAAGTGAGAAGCATTTAGACCTATAACTCCAACACCAAAAGGTGTCAAACCAGTTGGCTATAAGTGGGTGTTTGTAAGAAAGAGAAATGAACGAAATAAAGTTGTAAGATACAAAGCTAGACTTGTGGCCAAGGTTTTACTAAAAAGCCAGGAATTGATTATACTGAAACATATTCACAAGTAGTGGATGCAACCACACTTAGATTTTTAATTAGTTTATCAGTAATCGAACAACTGAAAATGCAACTCATGGATGTGGTAATTGCATATCTATATGGGTCATTGGATATAGATATCTACATGAGAATCCCAAAAGGATTGAAAATGCCTAAAGCATTAAAGTCAAAGCCCCGTCATATGTACCATCAAATTAAAAAAGTCCTTGTACGGATTTAAACAATTAGGATGTGTGTGGTACAATAGTCTTAGTGAGTACTTAATAAAGAAAGGATTTGGCATAATCAAATAAGTCCATGTTTATTCATAACGAGGACAGAGTCGGGATTTGTAATCATAGATGTGTATGTTGATGATTTGAATATAATTGGATCTCCTGAAGAGATTCGACAAGCAGCTGATTACTTAAAAAGTGAGTTTGAGATGAAAGATTTAGGCACTACAAAGTATTGTCTCGGCTTGTAGTTCGAACATACTAAGGGTGGGATTTTCATTCATCAATCGAACTATATACAAAAGGTCCTTAAGTGTTTTCATATGAACAACGCTCATCCCGTACACCTATGGTAGTTCGATCGTTTGATGTTAACAAGGATCCGTTCCATCCTCCAACACATAATGATGAGATTTTGGAGCTAGAAGTACCATATCTCAGTGCAATTGGTGCATTGATGTATGTTGCTAATAATACCCGACCAGTTTTAGCCTTTTCAGTTAATCTACTAGCAAGATATATTTCAATACCAACAAAGAGACATTGGAATGGTGTCAAACACATTCTACGTTATTTACATGGAACAAGTGACATAGGACTATATTTTGAACGACATGAGGATGCCAAAACAACCAATTTAGTTGGCTATTCAAATGCGGTGTATTTGTCTGATCCACATAAAACTATATCTCAATCTGGATATGTTTTCATGTATGGTGGAACTGTTATTTCATGGCGTTCAGCCAAACAAACTTTGGTAGCCACGTCAAAATCATGCAGATTTAATTGCACTGTAGGAGGCTAGGCGTGAATATACTGCTTAGATCAATCATACTTTATGTTCGTGAATCGTGTGGACTAGAATGAATCGAGAAAAGTCCTACAGTAATATATGAAGATAATGCAGTGTGCATTGCGCAGATAAAGGATGGTTATATTAAAGGCGACAGAACCAAGCACATATCACCAAAATTTTTCTCCACACACAAGCTTCAAATGGAAAGCAAAATTGATGTTAAGTAGATTCCATCAAGTCAGAATTTAGCAGATTTGTTTACAAAGGTATTACCAACAAAGGTGTTCAAGCAACTTATACATGAGATTCACGCGATACCTGAAATATATCTGCTTAAATTGAGGGGGAGATTATATAACTGTACTCTTTTCCTTAGCCTTGGTTTTTGTCCCATTGGATTTTTTCAGGCAAGATTTTTACCGAGGCAGGATATATATGATAAGAGGTATGCATTTAAGGGGGAGTATTGTGAATAGCTCCATATATGAATGCATACACCTTTTGGTATTCCATCATAATGCCTAATACTCTTTTGTATCTCCCATGATGTATTGTAATTATAATAGTTATTAGTGTAGTTTGTAACAACAATTTTGGTAGTCTATAAATACCACCATGTAATTCATTTGTAAACATGCTTTTTTGAAGAATAAGAAAAAGAGATTTGGAGAGAATTCATATATTATTTTTTTATATTCTATTAGGAGTGATAGGCTAGTAAACTTAAAATTTTTCTAAGCTTATAACAACCTTGAATATGTAAATTAATTTAAAAAAAATGTAAGTTGGTAAATGATTTTAGTTTGATTTATCAAGATATTAAGGCAAATTATTCAAACAACTCCATTTTGGATTGCAACGGAAAATAACAAGTTTTAGCATGCCTTAGAATTAGGACTTAATGTTTTAATCTTGCATATTTTTCATACAAATATACTAGATACACACACATATGATTAATCAGAATTTTAGATTCTTATAGTTTTAGATCAACGTTAGTTGCCTTACATTAGCAATCATTATTTTAAGATTGCAATTTTTTTCCAAAGTGACAAATAACGTAATAAAGAATTATTCGACATCAGTAATAATTCGTAATTCATGTTTTATTCGGGTATAATACGAAAGAAAATGAAAAAATATCGTCAAGTGAACCAAACTTGAAGTATTATTCAAGAATAAATCGGGTAAAATTCATTGGTATATTTTTTATTGAAATTATCTGTTTTTTATTTTCTAAAAGGTTGAATATATAAAAAAAATGATTTATCTGTTATTCGAAGTTCTAACTAAGAAATGGACAATTTTAGTGTCAGTTAATTGTAGCATCTATAGACCAAATTAAAATCTAATATTTTAAATAATAATAAATTATATTTTATTATATAGCTTGCATGAAGAAACGTCGAATTGCTAATAAGAAAAAGTAAATTCAAAACTTTAATTATTATAAAGGAATAAAATAAAACAAAATAAAATTAAAAATGAACTAATCAAATGAAACTAATCAAAAGTAAGGCGAAATTCACTTTGATTTTAGCTCGAATCCCCACTTGAAGACGATGAAGCTGACGAACTATTGCCACTCGGCTCTCCTTCATTATAGAAAAACCAATCCAACTCCTCAAATGCATTTATGTTCTCAAGAGATATGGGCGTTGTGTCATTGAGTTCCTTATTCTTTGAAGTTTTCTTCATGTGCAAATTCATACGCACAAAAACCAAACTATGAAGGTTTTTTGGTTCTAATCTATTTCTTTTCTTCGTATGAGCAGCTTCAAATGCACTCCAATTCCATTCACAAGTTGATGCTCTACATGGTTGGCTAAGTATTCTAATAGCCAATTTTTGCAAAATTGGAATTTCTGCTCCAAATAGCTCCCACCATATCCCTGTTGAAAAATTATGATTTAAGACTACTTAGAGAAAAATAATTAAAATCTTAAGGACTAGAATGTTTTTTTTTCTAAAAAAATAGTAATAAAATACCAAGTATAGAAATTATTAAAAAATACTTACTTGGATGTGCATCATTCAAATTATTTACTGCAAACTCTGTGAATATATTAGGCTTTCGACCAACATATTGCAAGAGCTCTGAAGTTAAATTTTTTCGAGCATCAACACTTGGCACCATCTTTTGGATTATTCTCTCAAGTGCTGGCTTTGTTTCTTTGTCCACCACAACATGCTTAGAGTAAAACAAGCTTGGATTCAAAACAGCCGCAACAACATATAAGTCATTGTATAAATTTTTATCCCATCTGTCATTAATTATTTTTAGTAAGGCATAAGCTTCTCAACGTTATTATTGTAGTATGCCTTGATGGCCTCCTTTGCTTTATCTAGCACAACATATAGATAGCTAATAGTAGACCCATCTCCATCAACCATCCTTAGTACTTTGACAAGTGGTTTAACAACCTCAACTATTTCCTTTGCTCTTACCCAAAATCCGTTCCCCTGAATAATACTAGTTATTTATTTACCATCAATAGTATTAATGTGAGATAAATTCCTCCATTCACTATAAGCAACCATATATCTTAACTTTTCTTCCTCCTTTAAAATTCCTTGCAAACAATGAATTGTGTAGCAAATCGAGTCATACCTGGACGCTTTAGTTCTCTCCCATCAGTATGAGACATCATCATATCCAAAACTTGTTAATACTTATATATGAACTTGACTGTCTTGCTACCATTTTCTAAAGTTGATTTTACAAGGGGAAGCTCATCAATATCCTCAAGAATCAAATCCAAACAATGTGCTACACATGATGTCTTTACAATATGAGGATACTTCTGTTCAATCATATATCCAGCAACAATATAGTTAGAGGCATTATCTGCAACAAATTGCACAACATGAGATGGTTATATATCTTCAATGAAATAAACTCCTTTATCTCTTGTAGAAGATACCAACTTTGCAGAGAAAGAGTGAATGTAAATTGCAAAATAACTTTTTCAAAGAGAAAAAAAGTGCAATAGTGAAAATTAAGATTATATATGTATATATATATATACATATAAGCATCACTTTTTGAACTCATGATGTTTACGTTGAGATTTGTAACTTGAGTTTGAATTTTGAAAAAAAATGATAAACCAATATTAGTTAGAATTTTGAGGTGATTTGATTGGAAGTTTTAAATTTAAAGAGGTTAAGATTGGATAAATTTGGAGATTTGACTTTTCAAAATTTTCTTTTCCTTGATAATTTTGTTTTGTCACTTTCATCATTGTAATTGTACAATTGTATTAGGGATAGAGGATAGAGAAATTGCTTTTTGAATGAACCGAGGATGAAGGTAATGCATGAAGCATCCATTTGAAGATCAGACAATATTTTGGCGAAATATTGACATATCTCGCGATAAATAAGTAATAATCGCGATAAAATGAACTTATCGGGTTTTTATAGCTATTTTTACTTTTTCTCATCATACCGAGAGAAAATTGCGATAAATTCAAAATATCGGCGATATTTGTTACAAAGGTTTTTTCATAAAAAAATACTAGGTAAACGAGTTACCATATTTCAATGGGTTAATTATATTTTGTCATCCGAACTATAACCGTTTTTATACTTTGACATCTAAGCTTTTTTTTTTTTTTTGTGTCAACTGATTATTTTAACTTTACGAAATTTTGTATTTTGCCATATATAATTACTAGCGTGTGTCCCGTGCTATGCACAGATTAAATTAATTAATAATCAAAAGATATTTAAAAATATTTAATTATGTGAAAGTCAAATGAAAGAGATGTTTTTAGATAAATAATGAATAAATTTTATTCTTCATATTACAGTGCATCAATATTAAAAAAATTAAAAAATTCATAGTATATATACAAAAAGAGATATATCAATTGAAATAATTGCGTATTGCTTTTATAAACTAAAAGACAACATTCTTCATATTGAAGAAAATTACTAAGTATAAACTTAAGTATGAGTTTAATAATACATTAACATACTATTCAAAATTTTGTTAATAAAATTTAGGCAAACTGTAAAAAAGATAAATTATAAACTAATTGATGATTTAAATAATTTTAAGAATCATAGAGAACCAACAAAAAAAATTAATCTAATTAAAAAAATTAAAATTAGGAGATTAATTAATCTTTAATAAAAAATATTTTAAATACATATAATAGAAAGGATAGTTAAAAAAGTATTAAATTTATATATAACAAAGTTGATAAAATGGCTAACAAACAAAAACACATACAATAGAAAATCCAATACAATGTACATATTTAAATTAAAATAGATTATAATATATTTTCAAGTTTAGTATAAGTTATGAATGTAATAATCTGTATTATAAGTTCCAGTTTGTTATGACAATGATTTAGGTTATACACAATAAAATTAATGAAAAGATAATTACAAAATTAAAAATTATTTTACTCATGATAAATAACTAAAATATATGTATCTATCACATATATATTCATGAGCTTAATAAATAAAACAATTGACAATAAAAATAATAATAAAAAGAATGAGTACTCATCGATAAAAGTATTAGCACTATTCGACCTCTATATCAAAGTTATCAATAACATAATCGAAATAAGTATGATAGAAATATTTTAATTTTTTTTAAAAAAAGATAATAGTTAACACATCCATCATGAAATAAAATAATTGATAGGAAAATAATTAAAAATCAATAGAAAAATTTGTTCAAACCTTCTACGATTTCTTATTTTTTTGAATTATTTTAACTTTCATATGCGATATAGATATGTATTAATTTTTCATTTAATCTATTTTTTTAAACAAAAACTTAATAATTTTAAGTTTTTTTCTTTTTTTTTATTCTGAAGCAATTGTATATATTGCATAATTGATGAACTTAAATAATAAAATAGTTGATAATAATAAAATTAAAATTGCAAAATTGTATTTATTCTCACCAGTAAAAGTATTGAATCCAATCTCTCTACCAATGATTATTAACAAAATAGTTAAAATGCACATGATAGTAAATATAAATTAAATAAAAATTCTATAAATAACACATAATTCCAAATATTTTTGAACTCATAAAATAAAATAATGGATAATGAAATAACATCAAAAATCAAGGAAAGGAAAGAAATTAATTCCTTGACTTGTGATCTTTTTTTTGTGTTTGTTGTGGACTTGGAATATCTTCTATTGTTTAAAATGATAGATAAATACAATTTGAATAAAAATAATTATAATTAACACAAAAATCATATATTTCATGAACTCATGAAAAGAATTTGGCGGTAAAAAAAGCAAACAACAATGAAATTTATTTTGATCTTTCATGATCTCATTAAACAAAAATTGATGATAAAAAAAATAAAAAAACAATGAAAAAAATTGAACGTAAGAAATTTTATATAGTCACAAAAAATGATAATATTTTCATGAACTCATGAAAAAAATAACAAGAATATAATATAATCTAAAGAGATAGATAATTACAAAACTAAATAAAAATAATTACAATTAACAAATAATGAACCCATGAAACAAAAATTGATAATAAAAAGCAATAAATTTTGATCTTTCATACTCTCATGTCTTGCCTATATGTACATATATAGGCAAGACAGAAAAAAATTTGAATATAAGAAGTTTTATATTTATAATATTTTTCCTCGTACCTTGGATAATGAAAATCTCAGTTTGTTCATGTCTTTCCTATATGTACACACACACACACATATATATATATATATATATATATATATTATGTGTACAAATAAGGCATAATTTAATATAAAAATACAACATTAATGAAGACTTATCAAATTTACCATAAATATTTTAACATTGCATAAATTAATGAAAACTAAATAAGAAAAGTTTGAAAATTAGAAAGATGGAATTAAAAAATTAAGAAAACTATTCTTTAATAATCACTATAAATACTCGCCTACCAATTAAAATATTTTTACAATAAAAAATTCAAAATCTATATTCACAGATTAATTTAAATATAATTTAAATTATATTTTAAAAAATAATTATGTCAAAATAATTTTGATTATATTAAAAATATATAGTTACATATGGAGAATTTTCAATTAAAAATAATTTTAACATAAAATTCATTTAAAAATTAAAATAAAAGTAATCATTATCACAAATGTATGTATGGGGTGGAGAATATATATTATATAATCAAGGGATAATTACATTTACACCCCTCCACCTATTGTCATTTTACACAAACCACCCCTACCTTTTAAAAAATTACATAAACTACCCCTTACAGCCTTTAAAACCCCAAAATACCCCTATTGACTTGGTCAAACTTTAATTTAATTTTTCAATAACAGAAATGCCCTTAGGTGTGTTTTGTAATTACCAAAAGGTAGAGGGTGTCAAAGTAATATTTAAAAAATTGAATAATATGACCCCATTTATTTTTTTTATTATTATTTATACTAATTTTTAATTTAAATTTAAATTATTTTATTAACTTTTTTGTTGAATATATATAAATTCACACCTCTTAATAATTGAAATATTAAATTATTTAAGTAATATATTAATAAAAATTAATTACTAGCTTATAAATTCAAATTAAAAAAATATCACTCTTGTATAAATTAATTTGAATTCTTAAAATTAAAAACTATTTGTTCTCTATTTTTATTTATAATTAAATTTTATTAAAATTAATAAATTATAATTTAATATAAATTATGCAGTTTATATAAATTATAGTAGAATTAGTAAAATAAATAACTTATTTATTAAAATATTTTTAAATTATTATAAATGTAATATATACATATAAATATGATCAATTATATACATATTTATATATTTATATTATATAAATATATACACATATATGTATAATTTATTAATTTTAATAAAATTTAACTATAGCTATAAATAAAAATAAATCTTGTGATAATTTTTAATTTGAATTTATAAGCTAATAACTAGTTTTTATTAATATATTAATTAAATAATTTAATATTTTAATTATTAAGAGGTATAAATTTATATATAGATTCAATTAAAAAAAATAATAAAATAATTAAAAAATAAATTAAAATTAATATAAATAATAATAAAAAATATATGGGGTCATATTATTCATCTCCATAAATATTACTTCGACACCCCCTCTACCTTTTGATAATTACAAATACCCCTAAGGGCATTTCTGTTATTGAAAAATTAAATTAAAGTTTGACCAAGTCAACAGGGGCATTTTGGGATTTTAAAGGTTGTTAGGGGTGGTTTCTGTAAGTTTTGAAAATGCAGGGGTGGTTTGTGTAAAATGACAATAGGTGAGGGGGTGTAAATGTAATTATCCTATAATCAATTAAGAAAATTATATAATATTTCAATTAACACTTACCATTAATATTTACCCACCAATTAAGAATTTTTACAGCTAAAAAAATTCTAAATTCTAGAAAATTAGAATTTGATCAAAATTGAGAAATTGTGGTCAACACTCCCCCTTCAAATATATATATATATATATATATATATATATATATATATATATATATATACTAGCGTGTCACCCGAGCTATGCACGGATTTAATTTAATTATGATTATTATTATATTTTATAAAAAAATTAAATTTTGAAAAAATTAAATAAAGAAATATTTTAAACAAATTATAAATTTTATTTTCAAATTATAATGCTCAATATTAATAAAATTTACAATAATTATAAGAAAATATATGAAGAGATAGATAAAAAAATGTCTTATTCATAGATATAAATTAAAAATTAATAATCATCTTCATAAGAAAGTTTCTAAAACAGAAACTTAAAACATGAATTCAGTAACAAATCAATATATATATATATCATCTAAAATCTATAACATAAAGTTTAAAAATCGATCCAATTTTTAAATTGATTGAATATCGAATATTGTATACAATGTACTAAAAACTTTATGTATGGATATGTTAAATAGTTTATTTAGCATAAATATAGTATGGATATAGATACAAATATGAATCCAAATATATAATTAGTATAAATATAAATACTCGATTTCAAATTGGTGAAAAACATGGTGAAATATAGCTAATTCGTTCATATCTGACAAATTTCTAACATAAAAAGATAGTCTTGTAAGGAAAATCTAGATAAGCAACATGTTAATATTTTTATTTTTTTTAAAATTGATATATTGTATTATTATTTTCTTTTTCTGTTTCGACCCATGTATTTTAATGCAACTAATAGAAATTGTTAACATAATTAAACACTATTCAAAATTATGAAAATTCAAAATTTGGTTAAAATTTTGAAAATGCAAAGTGGTAATGTTTTTGCTCTTAATTAATTATTTTTGAATCTTCTATCCATTTTAGTTATCACGATATAATTATAGCTATTGTATTTTTTATTTGTTTTTGGTCTTTAATAAAGCTCATTTTCTAATAAGGAACTAATGTCAAACAATAATGATATTTTCGAAAAATATAATTCACCTTCTGAAATTATACAAAAGGAAATAAATTGTTATCTAATAAAAACTCATTTTTTCTAAAAAATTGCTAACCTTAATTATGATAATCCAAATAATGTCACTATCCTCCAATTGCATATACACAACTTAACTCTTTATATAGAAAATTACATTGAATATAAAATTTAGAAGAGTAAATAATTGAAATCACATATATTTAGTAGCTTTAATCATTAACTCATTCAAAATCAAACTTATAATTTGTCATACAAAAACCAATAGAATATTTAGAAGATTAATAAGATTAAATAGGGCAACCCCACAATGCTATTGAAAATTTCAAATTATACTACACAAATTCAGTACTAGAAAACAAATTTATTTAAAAGAAAAAATAATTGAAACAAATAGTAAAATATTGACTAATCATCCAAATTCTCACATATTTTAATTTTTATTTTAAAACAAAAAATATAGAATGTAATATAAGCATTTTGACAAATAACATTAGTCAGTGGTCAAAGAATAAATGTAATGCAAAGTAAATCTATTTTATTTTTATTAATTAATCTCCTTAATATCTAAATCAATAAAAAAAAATTAAGAAAGTGAGATCTGTTATTATCAAAATTGGATATCTTTAAGAGAAAGAAGAAATAAAATAAAATAAATAGATTTATATGAGAAAACAATGAGCAAATGTCTTTGTATTGAGGAAAAATAAATAAATAAATAAAAAGGCCAAAAATCAAGAGCATATATGCAAATTGAAAAAAAGTGATATTATTTAGACAGAAACAATTGATCGAGCACTACCAAATTAATTTCTTTATTTTGAAGAAAATACACTTTAAAAAGTAATGAAAATTAAACAAAATATTGAAATAAAGTATGGATAAAAATTAAACCACATGATAACATATCACTAAATAATTAAAATAAAAATTATCAAAGAAAAACAATTTTGACAAATGAATACTCTGAATGTGTAAAAAAGAACAAATTATCAATAAAAATAATTGATATTATAATAAACTACTACGAAACCTTAATTAAATACTTCATGAAATCAAAAAAGAGGCAAAATAACATACAAAAATAAAAATCAAAATAATAAAAAGGTAACACCTAAAATGACTTAAAAGGAAAAAAATTTATATACAAAATTAATTTTTTATTAAATTGAAAAAAAAGTATTCACATCACAAATGATGTAGTTAACTAAAAAAGCATTTCAAACCTTCATTCATCAATTAAAATAGCTTAGACTCAAAAAAACTAAAAGAACAATTGGTGCATTTTATAATGATGGACAATGAGTTGCACATTTCGTTAATTATTGCTGGTTTTTTGTCTTATTTAAATTTCTTCATGAGGGTATGCTAATTTTCATGCAAAATTGTAGGATTTATTTGATAATTTAACTTCTTTAATGGAATAATAAAATTAAGACAATCCATTAGATATTTCCATGCAAAAGATTAGGAATTTAGTTTGGTAACTAACTTTTTTAAAAAGGATGAAATTAGAATTCCTTCTAAAATTAAGTCAATCAATTAGGTTTTATCATGCAAAATTTTAGGAATTTAATTTGTTATTAATTTATTTTTAAAAAAAATAATTCTTTCTAACTAAATTAAACCAATCAATTAGATTTTTTTCTAGATAATTAAATAATTCAAAATTATTAGAATTTAAAATTTCAGAAAAAATAAACAATTAGGGTCAAAGACCCGGCCCCGTCAAATATATATAAAAGTATATAATAGATAGATAGATGTATATGTGTGTTATAATAAGACATACACCTAATATAATGAAAAAAATATCAATAAAGATTTATCAAGTTTAAATTTTGAAATATAAGATAATAGTGATTTCCTTACGTTTTTGTTAGGAAATAATAATAGATCATAGATATAAATAGATATTAGATATGTTCAATTAAAAAATTATTCCAGTTTCAAAATATGCGTTGAGGTAGAATAAAGATGATCACACTGAAAATTATGAATTTAAAAAAATTTCAAAAGATAATTTCTAATAATTTTATTAATTTCTGTAAATTTTAAAAATTTTGCTTCTTTTTTTTGTAAATTGTTTAATTTCTGTGCATTTTGCTGTATTTTTTAAAAAAATTATGTAATTTCTATAATAATAGATATGTTCAATTAAAAATTTATTTCAATTTTTAAAAATACGCGTTGAAGTAGAGTAAAGATAATTATACTGAAAATTATGAATTTAAATATTTCAAAAAGATAATTTCCAATAATTTTATTAATTTATGCAATTTCTGAAAATTTATATTTCTCAAATTTTTGAAAATAAAATACATTCCTGTAATTTCTGAAATTTTGCTTCTTTTTTTTTTTGTAAAGTTATTATTTTTTTTGCATTTTTCTGTATTTTCAAAAAATATTATGTATTTCTATAATTTCAAAAATATATATTTATGTAATTTTTGAAAATAATAGTTTTTGAAAAATTAATTTCAAAAGTAAGAATTAAAAATAAATAATATCTATTAATATGATAATAAATAGGGGATGTAACTTAAATATGTTAAATGCATTGAAAATATATGTCACTAATGCCTACTTACCAAATAGAGAATTTTGACAATTAAAAAAAACTCAAAATTCTAAAAAATTAGAATTTGGTCAAAATTGAAGGATTTGAGTCAAAGAACCGCCTTCAAATATATATATTAATTAATAGATATAATAATAAATTATTATTGCAGATTTCAATATAATAAAAAATAATTACAAAAGTATTTTTAACAAAAGATTCAATTATATAATATCGAACATAATGAGTTAAATTTTTTTAAGAGATATTATATAGTAACCATATTTCTAACTTTGATGTAATTGATAATGATTACAATTGTATACAAAAAGTAACGTAATGTAATTCAAAATAAAAGTCTACTACCAAATTCAACATATAAATTAAACTAAAATGATTACAATTAACACAAATATTATATATTTCATGAACTCATGACATAAAAATTAATAATAAAAAAAGTAAAAAGCAATGATTTTTTTATCTTTATAGATATCATGAAATGAAAATAGATAATAAAAAAAATTAAAACCAACGAAAGAAATTTCAAACATAAGAAATTTTATGAAATCATAAAAAAATAATAAATACAAATTAACAAAAATAATTATAATTAACGTAAAAATCATATATTACATGAATTCGTGAAACAAAAGTAAATAATAAAAAACTAAAAAGCAATGAATTTTTATTTTTATTGATCTCATGAAATGAATATTGATAGTAAAAATAAAATAAAAATCAATGAAAATTTTTTTTACTACTTTCGGTCCAAATCTTTGTTTCCCCTTATGTGCTTCACTCAAAAACTAAAATATTATCTCGTAATCTCAAACTCAAAAGACTTAATTCTATAAAAACTCACAAACAAATAAAAATATAAAAGAATTAACCATAAGTTGTTTGGAGGATGTTATGGTCAAATTACGTCGTGATTTCAATTTTAATGAATTTTATGTTCTAGCTTTGAAGGTTCTTGATCATGGGGATGTGGAAGCAATGGAATCCTTGAATGAATTGAAGAAGAAGTGGATGGAATCCTTGGGAGGTGTTCAACCTTCATCTTCAAAAGTCTTACGACCGGTCTCGGATCATATAATCACTCCATTTCGTATGCTACCTCCTCCACCAATGAGATTGCCTAGGAGGGGTGGTTCTTTGATGCCTTTGAGCACAAATCTGCCATTGCAAGTGGAGGATGGTGCGGCTATGGTGGAAGGAAGAGGAGGACCGGCTAGGCTTGAGCAAGAAGGAACGACGGCTCCAAGTATGGAAACTAGCCTTTACATGGCAAGGAAGGATTTGGATGATTTCTTAATTGAGGGGAAGGATGATGCATCAAAGGAAATGGAGGCTCCAAGTATGGATAATAATCTTTACACGAAAAGGAAGGATTTGACTAAATCTTTGATTGAGGGGATGGAGGATGCATCAAAGGAAATGACGGCTCCAAATATGGAAACTAATCTTTATTTGGTTGAGTCTTTAATTGATGGGAAGATAGATGCATCAAAGGAAATGACGGCACCAAATATGGAAAGAAATCTCCATCTTGCAAGGAAGGTTTTGAAGGATGCTATGCTTGAGGAGAAAGGGATAGCGGTGGACAATGTAGCACCGACGAACAATCCACCGGCTCCGGTGGTGAATGAGGTACACTCGTCCCCTTCAACTGGTATCTTTATTGGATCAGTTCCTTTACAATCCCACCCAATGCATGAGGATGTGTTTGCATCTAGTTTTAATAATTCTACATGAAAAACTTTATCGTATATTCCGCCCACTGTACAAAATGGGGAGATGGTTGTTCGTCCAACGATGGACATGGTGAACCGTGGTTCTAAACAATGGGATACCACCTGTGGGATATTTTCTTGGACGCAAGCCTTATTTTCATCGATTAAATGCTTATGTTCGATCTATTTGGCCGGCCGTGAAGGAAATCACAACAACTAGTTTTGGATTTTATTTCTTTCAATTTCAAACTATTGCTGCAATGGAGGAGGTTATCGAGGGTGGTCCATGGTTGTTTCAGGGACAACCTATTGTGCTGCAAAAATGGCAACATGGTATGGCACTTCGTAAGCACTACCACACACAAGTGCCAATTTGGATTAAGCTTCGCCACCTTCCAGTTGAATTTTGGACAGAAGAGGGTCTTAGTATGGTAGCTAGTGGAGTTGGCCGCCCACTCTACCCTGATGCTAATACGAAGGCATGTATGATACTGGACTTCGCTCGTGTATGTGTGATGCTCGATTATAACTCTAAGCTTCCTAAATACATTATCGTCATGCAACCTACAAAGGACGATGGTGAGACCCCTTGTAAGGTTGATATAGAGTATGAGTGGATTCCTTCCCGATGCACCACATGTTGTTCTCTTGGCCATTGGGTCAAGCAGTGTCCCACCACTAAATTCCCGATCAGACCTCCAGTGACGGTATATGTTCCGAAACCAAAACCCCCTATGGATGTGCCCAAACAGAAGCAAGTACATATGCCACCTATGCCTCGGCCTGTAGATGAGCGAGTGGGAGATGTTGCGGTTGCTGGACATGATGTGCATTCGGATAAAGGCAAAGCTATCATGGTGCATATGTGACGCCCGTAGGATTTTATACATAATTGAGAGACTTATTAGTAATTATTAAGAAACTTTTAAATCTAATTATAAATAAATTCTAGGTTGAAATTCGAATATAATAAAACTTGAACGGAGCAAATTGGGCCTCATTATAATATTTGGAATCAAATTATATTAATTAAGAAATTAGGAAGTACGTAGTGGTAATTATTAAAAATATTAAAAAAAATAAAAATAAAATATATATTATTAAAGGTGGGCGGCAACATGTGTCACCGCCCCACCTAATTGTTTATTTATATATAAGGATGTACACACACACCAACACACAACTCACACACACAAAATCACACACATATGCACACATTTGCGAGACGAACAGAGGTATGAAAGTTTTATATTTTAATTTATATTAATTCATATAATTATATTATTTAATCAGTTCATTAAATATAATTTATATTGACTGATGTACTATTTAACCGGAGTATTTTATGATTCTGTCTATTGAAGTTAGTACTGAATTAAATTTGATTCGAAAATGCTATAGTGGGTTAATTGAATTATTGCATTTGATAGATTTAATCATTCCTAGAGTTAATCTATTTAATTTCATAGATGTATTAACTAAATGCATAACTATATGTATTGGTGTATAATTAAATTGTATAGTGACGAGGAATTGACAGAAAATTCATAAAATATTCCAAAAATTATATTTAGGGAATATAATGTTACTAAAAAGAAAAATGAGGGTTTTAGTCATAATTTAATTTAGAAATATTACTAAGAGCGATAATTATAAAAAATATATAAGGGGTTTTATTAAATGAAATCTTATGAGTTCGTTGATAAATTAAATATATAGTTAGGAAGTTTGGTTATTCAAAAGGAAATAGAACGAAGGTTTGAATTCCGAAAGAAGTGGAATATTAAAAGGTTGGTGGAAATGTACGAATATTATATGAAGTATTTATGATATTCTAAATATATTAATTATACATATAATACTTTGTTATACGACGTGACGACAAAGTAGAGAATTGAGCAGCTCCTTGCATTAATTGAAGCATTTTGGGATTTGAGGTAAGTATAGCCAATTGAATGTATGTATATATATATATATATATATATATATTTATATGTGTAGTATTATATATATTGGTTGCTTGTATATTTGATTGCGAACTTGAATTTGTATTTATATATGTGGATATTGTATATTAGTTGTTTATATGTTTTATCGTGGACTATTTGTCTGGATTACCTGGATATCTGTGGAATTGTTATTATGTGTCTATCTAAGGTGGTGATGTATGGAAGCCAAATAAATGACTATGAGCTCTTACAATTGATTGTCGAATAAAATTAAATGAGAAAGTTATTGACGAGAAAATAATTATTAAATGAAGTTGATTGATGATGTCAATGATGATGATATGTGTATGGAATAAAGATGGCTTACCTAACTGAGGACATACTTAATGGGTTATGATGATATGATTAATGACGAGCTGTGTGCTGTGATTGATCAGTGGAGATGATGTGATATATCATACGAGCTATGTGCTATGTGATATGATTGATGATGGATGCCATACAAGCTGTGTGCTGTGTGGTATCAGTGGTGATGGGATATCATACGAGCTGTGTGTTGTGTGATATCAAGGAAAAAAAAAAGATATTGTGATTGAGATGGTGATGTGATAGCCGGCGAAGCATTGAGTAATGCACTCCAGTTTGGTTGAGCAGGCCTTAAGAAAACAAAGTAAGATGTCACTGTTATGGTATAGATTGATATATGATAGTGAGCATGCGTTGTTTCTTATATCTGCTGATCATATTGATAAGCCTTGATTGGTTGATATGATTGTATTGTGTTTGACTTGTGATGTATATATATAATTTGATTGGCTATACTTACTGAGTAGGTAGCTCACGCCTTGCCACGTACTTTTCAGGAGATAGGTAATACTGGCTAGCCACACTGGATTGTGATCCGTGCCGTTATACTCATTAGGTGGGTCAGCCGTGATATTTAAAGCAGAGATTTTTGGCTGTGTGGTTATTATACATGCTAGGCTTTTTTGTCGGGGTTGTGTTTATAATTCGTACAACGGGTAGTTATGTTGATTTCTTTCGAGACTTTATATACGTGGAAGTGAGTAAATATTATCCTCTAACATTGCCTATTATCTCTTGGAACGTATATATATTATATTAGTAAACATGAAATCTCTTATAAGAAGGGTTGTAGTTAAACAGAGAGTATGATAATTAGTGGTAATTAGGTATGATATTGTAGGGAGTGCTATAGCATAACCCATTTTAGGCACTTGATGAGTTTATTCTCGATTATGATGTGGAGATCTCTGAATGTTGCACTTCTTGGGATCCTACAAGCAACCCCTCACCTGGTGTTCCATGATCCAAGCAGCCGTATGGAATGTCCGTGGTCTTAATAGAGGAGACCACCAACAAGCGGTGAATATGCTAGTTAATGAGTTCCATCTGCATTTTATTGGTATTCTTGAGATGAGGGTCACTGTAGCTAACCTCACTCGTGTTTAAGGTACGCTTACTCCAAAACTAGAAGTGCTTTATTAAATATCCTGTTCTTGGTAGTCGGATTTGGTTAGCTTGGAATCATGCTGAATTAGATGTTGAGATTTTGGATACTGGTGTTCAATACGTGCATTGTAGAATTACACAGCATTGTTTGCATGAATCTTGTTACGTTACTGTTATCTATGGTGCAAATGATGTGATTGTTTGCCGTGATTTATGGACTATATTATGTGATTTATCATTGTGCGTTGTTGATTTGCCATGGCTAGTTTTGGGGGATTTTAATGTTGTGCTTGATATGAGTGAAGTATGTGGTGCCTCTGGTGATATAAGGATGGATATGGAGGAATTCAATGATTGTATCTCCCAGTTCAAGGGGCCCGGTTCACATCGCATAATTGTAGTGATGGAGGTCGTAGCCTATGGAAGAGGCTGGATAGGGCACTAGTTATTGAAGAGTGGCTTAACAAGTGGCCGAACACCACTATATTGAGTACTACACGCCGGACTTTTGATCATTCGGCCTTCGTGCTACAAGGGAGCACAGTCCAACGAGAGGCTACGATGTTCCGATTTGACAATTACTTAGCTCGTTCTCATGGATTTCTCTCCAAAGTGGTGAATGTTTGGCAGAATAACATCTATGGCACTATGATGTATTCAGTAACGAGGAAACTGAAACTATTGGAATCGGTTTTCCGACAAATGAGAAAGGAGAAGGGTGATCTTGCTACTAATGTTTAATTGGCATCCGAATTTTTGGCCATTGTCCATGAACACTTGATACAGTCACGACATAATCCTTTCCTTATCCAGTTAGAACGAGTTTGCAAACTTGTGGTGGCTAAAGCAACTAAGTTGGAACAGAATATGCTTCAACAATGGTCCAAATTGCAATGGTTGAAAGGAGGTGATCAATGCACACGCTTATTCTTTCGAAAGGTTGCGGCACGGAGGACTGCGTTACGAGTCTTTCAAATTAACAACTCAATAGGCCTCTGCTCACGTCTCCTCAGGATGTCTGAAATGAATTTGTTGGTTTCTATGAGCAACTTCTTGGAGGAACGCGTCGGCAGGTAGTTGTCCAACTTGATCACTTACGACCATGGACGCGTCATTTGGTCACACAGGAGGGCATAGCTATGCTTCAGCCAGTCTCTCGTGATGAAATCAAAACTGCTTTCTTTGATATTGCTGAGGACAAGGCCCCAGGACCGGATGGATACTCTTCAAGGTTCTTTAAAGCTGCTTGGCCTATTGTGGGAGAGGAAATTATTAAGGCTATTATGGAGTTCTTTCACTCTGGGAAGATTCTCAAACTTAATGCCACCTTGATAACATTAATACCTAAGGTACAACTTCCCTCTAATGTTGCTGAGTATCGCCCTATTTCTTGTTGCAATATGTTATACAAAGTTATTACTAAAATTTTGGTGCAACGCATGAAGAATGTGATGAACTTGATTGTAAGTACGGCACATAATGCTTTTGCCAGGTCGTAAGATTTGTGATAATATAATGCTTGCACAAGAACTTTTTTCTGGTTACAATCAGAAACACCTCTCCCCACATTGTGCTCTGAAAGCTGACTTGCGAAAAGCATATATTTTGTAGAATGGGACTTCTTATTTGCTTCATTGCGTATGTTTAGGTTCCCTGAACGTTTTGTGTGTTGGATTGAGGAATGTGTGACTACTGTTTCATCTTTTGTTTGTTTGAATGGGGAACCGCATGGCTTCTTTTTTGGTAATCGAGGTTTACAGTAAGGCGACCCTATGTCCCCATATTTGTTTGTTCTATGCATGGAAGTGTTTAATTTGCAGATGCATAAGAATATTATGGAGAGTAGTGTGTTTCAGTTCCATTGGAGATGTAGGGAGTTGGAGCTCTTCAGCCTGTGTTTTGCTGATGATCTGCTTCTGTTTTGTCGAGTTGATGTTGCTTCAGTGTTGGTGTTCAAGGAGGTGCTGGATTGGTTTTCTGGGGTTTTTGGTTTGCAGGCTAACCCAGATAAGAGTCAGTTGATTCTCTCAAAATCAGCTGAACATTTACGACCTTGTTTACATCAGGTGTTGGGTTTCCAGGAGGGTGTGTTGCCCCTCAAGTATTTGGGTCTTCCATTAGTACACTCTCGATTGACGATTCAAGATTGTCAACCTTTACTCTTAAAAGTGGACAAGCATATTGCAGGATGGACTGGTATTCCTTTATCTTTTGCAGGGAGGGTACAACTTATTAAGACCGTTCTAAGTGCACTACATACTTATTGGAGTGCGTCTTTTGTCCTGCCAAAAGGGGTTATAAAATTTATTGAGAAGAAAATGCGTAAATTCCTTTGGCAGGGGACTTCGGACCATGGATATGCTAAGGTGGCTTGGTCCCAGGTGTGCTTACCATATGATGAAGGAGGGCAAGGCATTCGAGCTATTACACCTCGGCACTTGTGGGATGTCTTACAACATTCTCCTCAATCCATTTGGGTACAATGGATTTGGCAGTACAAGATACGTTCTAAGTCTGTTTGGACAGTATCCGTGACTAGTGGTTCTTGGAGTTGGCGGAAAATGATTAAATTGCGTCATTTACTACTCAATGACATACGGTATGAGGTGGGTACTATGAACCACTTCACGGTTTGGCATGATCCTTGGCACCCACGAGGAGTACTTATTCACAAATTTCCTAGAGGACTCTCAGTTATCGGTGTTCCACTTGACGCACGGTTGGATGTGGTTATGCATGATGAGCAATGGCATTGGCCGCCTATCACGAATTTGGAGATGTTGGATATTACAGACAATTTGCCTCCTATTCATTCTGGCCCGAGTCGGATTCGTTGGAACTCATCTAGTGGCACTCTGACTAATTCTGATGCACTGCACTTATTCCAACCGAAAGGGCCCAAAGTAGGTTGGTCTTCACTATTTTTGGGACCTTTTAGCATCGCACGGAATCTATTTATCTTATGGCTGGCTATATTGGAGCGTTTATCTACACTGGATAAGGCGTGGTGTCGGATGGATAATCAAGACTGTTCATTATGTGACACGGGAGAAATGGAGACTCACAGCCAATTATTCTTTGATTGCGCCTATGTACGGCATTGCCTCTCTATTATTAGAAGGGAGACACAAATCCAGTGGCCTTATACTTCTAGGCAAAGAGGAATTCATTGGGCTTGTAAGAGGTGGCGCAGAAGACACTTGGTGAATGCGGCATATCGTGCTACACTTGCTTCTCTAGTATATCATTTATGGAGGGAACGTAACTTGAGAAGATTTCAAAACTCTCGTACAGAGGTGGAAGTGGTGGCGGAACTGGTTCTTGAACAGATTCGTTCACGTATTTTTAGTGATGAGTTGAAGTTTAATCTGCAAACTTCTGTTTTGTACAGACTATGACGCATCCCTTGGGGTTTGTAGTACTTAGTTTGGTTAGTGGTGACTATGTTGTATCTGACTTAGGCCCATTGCCTTAGTCATGTTGTATCACTTTACAGTTCATTATTAGAAAAGTTGTTACCTAAAAAAAAATTTACCTTTACCTAAAAAAAAAAAAAAAAGTTGTTTGGAATATCATGCTTGGAAATAATGCCTGAAAAATTAAAAAAAACATTAGCAACAAAAAAATTTCATAAAAAGTTATATCCATAAGAAAAACTAAAAACATAAATAAAAATTAGAAGTAACAAACTAAGAAAAGCTCAACAAAATTAAAGAATGCCCCGTATATATAGTAGAATAATATGACAAAATATGGACATCAAATAATGACTAAATGCGTAATTAATTGCTAGATATTACGCAAAATCTTAGTGATTAAATAACAGTTACACAATGATGGTCGTAATTTTATCAATTAGAATAGTTAATTTCTATCTAAGAGAGACAATTGTGAAAAAATTTTTGGAAAAAAGTTAGAGAGAAATAAATGATTTAAAACGTAATTGGTTTAATAGATAGAAAGATTTATTTAGCACAATTATGATTTATTTTATGATTGAATTCTATTATTGCATATCAGTATTATATCTCTTCTTTTTAAATGTATTTACCCAAATCACTTTGTATATATTTTTCTAATTGTAATTTTTTTATATTTTTTATAAAAATTAATGCATTTTAATTTAGAACTAAAATAATTTTGTTTAAAAAAGTTTCACAATTAAATTTTTTAAAATTCAAAATTTTTATCAATTTTAATTATAAGATAATTTCTAATAATTTTATTAATTTCTGTAATTTCTAAAAAAATATATTTCTCAAATTTCTGAAAAACATGCATTTTTTTAATTCCTGAAAAAGTAATTTTTGAAATTTTGCTTCTTTTATTTTGTAATTTTTTTAACCTTTGTGCATTTTGTTGTATTTTCAAAAAAAATTATGTACTTTCTATCGTTTCAAAAAATATATATTTATGTAATTTTTAAAAATAATAGTTTTTGAAAAATTAATTTCAAAAGTGTGAATTAATAATAAGTAATATCTATCAATATAATAATAAATAGGGGATATAATTTAAATATGATAAATGAATTAAAAATTATAACATATACATTAATGCCTACATACCAAATAGAGAGTTTTTGTAATTAAAAAAAATTAAAATTTTAAAAAATTAGAATTTGGTCAAAATTGAAGGATTTTGGTCAAAGGACCGCCTTCAAATATATATATTAATATATTAATATTAATAGATTTTTGTGCATTTTGCTGTATTTTCAAAAATATTTATGTAATTTCTATAATTTCAAAAAATATATGTTTATGTAATTTTTGAAAATAATAATTCTGAAAAATTTAGTTTCAAAAGTATGAATTAAAAATAAATAATATCTATCTATATAATAAAAAATAGGGGATGTAACTTAAATATGTTAAATGCATTAAAAATATATGCCATTAATACCTATTTACCAAATAGAGAATTTTGACAACTAAAAAAAACTCAAAATTCTACACAATTAGGATTTGGTCAAAATTGAGGAATTGGGGTCAAAAGATCGCCTTCAAATATATATATTAATAGACTAGTATGTACCCCATGCTATGCACAGAATTAATTTAATTATGATCAAACTATATCTTATAAAATTTATAAATTATGTGAAATTAAGATTTTTTTTTGAATGAGATCAAATAACATAAATTTATTTTCCCAAACTGTAATGCATCAATATCAAACTATAGTTTATATAAATGGTTTACTTATGTAACCATGTACCTTGAAAAATCAATTATTTAAAAGAACAAATAATACAAAAGATTATAGCAAGATGAAATATATATAGCTCAACTAAGATTATACTGTGTATGAATTCAACAAAAATTAACATGACATAGTATAGAAGAAAGCAAGCGAGAAACAATTAAAATATATGAAATAAATATTTCTTGACATGATGAGTAACGAAGCAACAACACGCATCAATTTCGAGGTATTTACAGGTTTAAACTATTAAGATATGAAAGTTTAACTTGACATAAAGTGTAAGAAAGTTTCGAACTCCTCTATAAGGTTCTGAAAATTATGAGATAACTGAATAAGTTGAATTAAGATTATCAATTTTTTATGCACAATTCTACGAATTTAATACCCTAAATATATGTCATTTACAAACTAATAAATTATAATAAAAATTCAATCTTAATTTATTGATTGCTAAATTGAAGTCATTCAATTTTTTTATTTTTTATTTTTTGGAAATAAGAGAACAACTAATAATATTTGTAAAGCCCCTCCCTCTTTGGCTGCATTCATGGAAAAATGTAAAAATGGAAAGAACAATTAAAAATATGATAATATAATTAATAATTAATATTAAAGTTCTAAATTAACTGCAATTGTATATTAAAAAATTAGTTATTAACTTATTGCATTCTTATCAATAACCAGTTGATGAGACTATTCAATTTTGGTTAACTAAACATGACCGTTCCTTATTAAGTTGTATATATAAAAAAAATATGACAATAGAATCGATATTAAATATGTTAACTTAATCAATATTTAATATTGATGGCCTAAATTAACTACAACTAAAAAAATATTAAGTAATAGGAATATTATTATAATTAAAAAAATTCAACATATTTACAAATTAGCATTTGAACAAAATTGTTCTATTCAAAAATTAATTCAATTTTTAAGATATGTGTTAAACTAAAAAAAAGAATATCACATTCAAAATTATGAATTTCAAGTAGATAATATTAATACATGTATATAAAATTAATTATTATACTTTTTAAATCCAAAATTAGGACTACATTTATGAGGAGGTTATATTTCTATTGATAAATAAGTTATATTTTTTAATCAGATGTTTCTATTAAAAAAAAATAGAATGAGATGTAAAATTAATTAAATTTTAATTCCTTTAATTTTTTTAAAAACATAATTCCTTGACTTGTGATCTCCTTTTTCTATTTGTTGTGGACTTCGAATATCTTCTATTATTTAAAAAGATAGATAAATACAAATTAAATAAAAAAATTATAATTAACACAAAAATAATATATTTCATGAACTCACGAAATAAAATTTGATAGTAAAAAAAACAATCATTAATGATTTTTTTATCTTTCATGTTCTCATTAAACAAAATTTGATAATAAAAAAATAAAAAGCAATTAAAAATTAAACATAAAAAATTTCATAAATTCATAAAAAATGATAATATATTTATGAACTAATGAAAAAAATAATTAAAATATAATATAATCTAGAAAGACAGATAATTACAAATTAAAAAAATATTATAATTAACACAATAATGAACTCATGAAACACAAATTGATAATAAAAAAAAACAACAAAAAATTAAGAATTCGAACATAAAAAATTTCATTAACTCATGAAATGATAAATATATTCATGAGCTCATGAAATAAAATAACATAATATAAAATTATTTGAAAAATGGATAAATATTAATTAAATAAAAAATTATAATTAACATAAAAATCATATATATTTTCATGAACTCATGAAATAAAAAATATAATAAAAAAATTAAAAGGCAATGAGAAAAATCGAACATAAGAGATTTTATAAACTCATAAAAAATGATATATGCTCATGAATTCATGAAACAAAATAACTAATAATATAAAATTATTTGAAAAGATAGATAAGTACTAATTAAATAAAAATAATTATAATTACCATACAAATTATATATTTTATGAACTCATACAATAACTAATAATAATAAGTAAAAAGCAACGAAAAAAATTGATATGTACATGATTGCATCAAACATAAATCGATTATAAAAAAACTTAAAAAGCAATGAAAAAAATTGAATGTAAGAAATTTCATAAACTCATAAAAAATAATAATATATTCATGAACTCGTGGAATAAAATAACTACTAATATAAAAATAAAAGTACAATCAGAGAATATTTTTTCCTCTTACCTTGGATTATGAAAGTCTCTGTTTGTTCATGTCTTGCCTATGTTTACATGTATATATATATGTATGTATAGATAAGACATAAAGTAATATAAAAAAGACATTAATGTACACTTATGAAATTTATCATAAATATTTTAACAATTCATAAATTATGAAAACTAAATATGAAAAAGTTTGAAAATTGGAAAGATGGAATTTAAAATTTAAGGAAACTATTCTTTAATATTCACTATAAATACTCACCTACCAATTAAAATATTTTTACAATAAAAAAAATAAAATCAATATTAACAAATTAATTTAAATTGTATTTAAAAAACTAAATTATGTGAAAGTAATTTTTTGATTATATTAAAAATATATGATTTCATATGGTGAATTTTTAATTAAAAATAATTTTAACATAAAATTTATATAAAAATTAAAATAAAAGTAATCACTAACACAAATATAAACATACGGGTGGTGAATATATATGATATAATCAGTTAAGAAAATTATTAATATTATTATTAGTACTTACTATTAATATTTATACCTACCAATTAAGTATTTTTATAATTAAAAAAATTCAAAATTCTAAAAATTCACTATCCGGTCAAAATTTAAGAATATGGGTCAAAAGACCTCCTTCAAATATATATATTAATATATAGGTTAATAGATATATAGTAATAGATAATAGATAATACATACGTTCAATTAAAAAATTATCCCAATTTTAAAAATACGCATTGAGATAGAATAAAAATGATTATACTAAAAATTATGAATTTTGAAATATTTGACAAATAAATTCTAATAATTTTATTAATTTCTGCAATTTCTGAAAATTTATATTTCTCAAGTTTATGAAAATATACATTTATGTAATTTCTGAAAAAGTAATTTTTGAAATTTTGCTTCTTTTTTTTTTTTTTGAAAATTTTTTAATTTTTGAGCATTTTGCTGTATTTTCAAAAAAAATTATGTAATTTCTATAATAATAAATTTGCTCAATTAAAAAATTCTTTTAATTTTAAAAATACGCGTTGAATTAGAATAAATATGATTATACTAAATATCATCAATTTCAATATTTCAAAAAGATAATTTCTAATTATTTTATTATATTCTGCAATTTCTAAAAATTTATATTTCTCAAATTTCTGAAAATAAAATACATTTCTATAATTTTTGAAATTTTGCTTCTTTTTTTTTGTAAACTTTTCAATTTTTGTGCATTTTGTTGTATTTTAAAAAAAATTATGTAATTTCTATAATTTCAAAATATATATATATATATGTAATTTTTTAAAATAATACTTTCTGAAAAATTAATTTCAATACTATGAATTAGAAATAAATAATATCTATCAATATAATAATAAATAGAGAATATATCTTAAATATGTTAAATGCATTGAGAATATATGCCATTAATGCCTACTTATCAAATAGATAATTTTGATAATTAAAAAAGATTTAAAATTTTAGAAAATTAAAATTTGGTCAAAATTGAGCAGTTGGGGTCAAAATACTTCCTTCAAATATATAAATATTAGTAGACTAGCGTATGCCCCGTGCTATGCACGTGTATGATTTAGTTACGAAAAAATCATATTTTATAAAAAAGTTAAATTATGTGATAATTAGTTAGAGTTCTTTTTTGAAAAAAAATAGTCCATAATATAAAATTATTTTTATTTTAAATTATAATGCATCAATATCAATTAAATTCAAAGGAATCTACAATCATCAAAATAAGAATGAAGTGGTTTACGTTCAATAAAATCAAATTTTGATCAATTTTTAAATCTTATTGACTTTTTAAATTGTCTATTTTAAATCAAATATTTTAATATAATAATGATTTTATAGTCAGTAGTTGTTTAAAATTGCAAATTAGTAAAGAGAATTTTAGAAAATGAAATAGGACTATGCTAATACATATCCAAATATATATATATATATATATATATATATACATGCTCTACGTAATATGATAGAATGAAAAATTAAATGAGCCAATATGTCAAAAAATGAAAAAAATTGACAATTAAAAAGGATGAAAATATATATAGTAAAAATTGAAATAAAATTAAATAGAGATCTATAATTGTGCAATTGTATGAATTGAAAGTACAACAAAATATATATGAAACTTAAAGGCAAAATTTAATGTTAAGAAAAATAATCTATTACATCTCACAAAATACGGTGGAAAAAAAAAATGGATCAATACATACAACTGAGAAATTTAATGATGGAAAGAGACAACAAAAATTATAGAAAAAAAAAGGTGAAAATACAAAAAGCAAGAAAAGTCGAAACTATGCAATTAATAGAATAAATAATTGCCTAAAATAAAGTAATAATAACAAATCAAAGTAAAGAATATAAATAAAAGAAGAAAAAAGCACATGCGATTAGTACATTATGGATATCAAGTATATGGTGCATCTATTCTTTTCAATATGGCTGATAATGAGGTATATTTTAATAATAATATGATTGAAATAAAGTACAGAGTAAATACAAAAATAAAAATAAAAATAGAATTGCACGTAAGAGAGAAACAAAGGAGGTACTTTATAACTTTCAATTTATATATCTATTTCACAAATATATTAACGATTCATACTAAAATTTTGTTTAATTTTGATATATTTACAAACTTAGTATTACTTAAGAATTTTTTAATATATGATTGGCATAAACTATAAAGAGGATATTACTAAGTTACTACATCTGTTCGATTTGATATGAAAAACAATTTAGGTTATATATAATAAATTTAATGAGAATAAAACAAAAATTAATTTTTATAGATAGAAAACACAACACACATATGGATACTAATTATATTTTACTAACCTAATCATAGAATAAATAATACTATGCAACTCAAAAAACAAATATAAAAATTAATACTTATATATAGAAAATGTTACATACGTATGGATTCTCATTATATTTTTACTAAACAAATCAATTAATTTAATTACTCTTATATAATCTGAAAATAAATATAAGCTATACATTAGTTAATGAAATATTTGTGTATAGCAACAACAATTAAGAAAATTGGTTCACTAATGCATAAACACCCAATAATCAATAAAAAATTTTAGGTGTAATTAAAAAAATTAAATTCTAATAATTTACCATTTGGTTAAAATTGAAAATTTGGTCAAAAGATTGGGAAAGTTAAGTAAAAAATTATTTTATTAAATCTTGTTTTCAAATTATAATACTCAATAATAATAAAATTTACAATTAGAAGAATATATATAAATAAGTTTTATTCATACGTATAAATTAAAGAATAATAATATTTTTTCATTAAAAGTTCCCAAAAGAAATTTTAAATGAGTTCAGTAACAAACAATATATCATCTAAAATTATAACAAAAAATAAAAATCGATCCAAATTTCAAATTCCAAACAATAAAAGATCGATCCAAATGTCTCACTTCCTATATATAGTAAAAAGATAAAACATAAAAAGAAAAAAAAAAAACAATAATTACGCAAGTATAGTTACATAAATTTGATGTCTTTAAGAGAAATACATAAAATAAAATAAATAAATTTATATTAAAAATAATGAGAAAATGTCTTTGTATTGGTAAAAAAAAAGCCCAGAAATTCAAGAGCATATGCAAATTGAAAAATGAAACTATGCAAATATAAATTAAATGATCGAGCACAGTTAGAAAATAATTGGAGAAAATATACATTAAAAAGTAATAAATAAATTAAACAAAATACTTCAATTAATAATAAAAGAGAAAATTAAAGCACGTGATAACATATCACTAAATAATTAAAAAATATATTGTCAAAGAGAAACAACTTTGACAAATGAATAGTTTGAGTGAGTATATATGGTAAATGATAAATTACTCGAAAATCTTAATAAAATACACCATGGAATCAATAAAGAGAAAAAATAATATATAAACATAAAAATCCTAATAATAAAAAGATGAAGCCTAAAAGAACTTAAAAAGAGAAAAAAAAATTAAGAACATATTTTTCATGTACAAAATTAATTTTATATTATATTACAAATAAAGTATATACATCACAAAAAATGTAGTTAACCAACAGACATCCCAAAATACAACCTTCATTCATAAATTAAAAAGCTTGACCTCGATAAAATCCAAAAGAAAAATTAGTGTATTTTACTACATTATGAATTTTCAACATATCTCATTAATCATTGCTTATTTGATGTTCCTATTGACGGTTTTTTATTTTTATGCAAAATTTTTGGACTTAATTTGGTCATTGAACTTTTTCAAAATGGAAGGAATTAACATTTCTGTCAAAATTAAACCAACCAATTTAATTGTTTAAAAAGATATATAAATACAAAAAAGATATATAAATACAAATGAATAAAAATGATTATAAGAAACACAAATATCATATATTCCATGAAATAATAAAATAAAATTTGACCGTAAAAAAAGAAACAACAATAATTTTTTTTTTATCTTTTATGATCTCATTAGACAAAAATTGATGATAAAAAAATTAAAAAGCAATGAAAAAAATTGAACATGAGAAATTTCATAAAGTCATAAAAATGATAATATGTTCATGAACCCATAAAAAAAAAATAACTATAAATATAATATAATTTAAAAAGATAGATAGTTACAAATTAAATAAAAATAATTGTAATTAACTCAGCAATAAACTCATGAAACACTAATTGATAATAAAAAAAGTAAAAAATCGAACATGAAATTTCATTAACTCATATAAAATATAATATATTCATGAACTCATAAAAAAAATAATATAATATAAAATTATTTGAAAAGATAGATAAATATAAATTAAATAAAATAATTATAATTAACATAAAAATCATATATATAGCATGAAATCTGAAATAAAAACTTTAAAGGCAATGAAAAAAAAAAATCTAACATAAGAAATTTCATAAACTCATAAAAAATGATAATATGTTCATGAATTCATGAAATAAAATAACTAATAGTATAAAATTATTTGAAAAGGTAGATAAATAAAATTAAATAATTATAATTAACATAAAAATCCTATATATATTTCATAAAAATCATATATATATATATAAATTTATTTTATTAAGAAAAAAGTAAAAGCAATAAAAAAAATTGAATATAAGAAATTTCATAAACTCAGACTCAAAACGATCCTGAAGAAATTTGGTAGGTGGAAATCAAAAGAATGAGAAAGATTAACTACCGTGCAAATTCTGTGCAGACAATAGGCCTTTACTTCATATTGTGAATATGGGAAGATAGTTCAAAACAGCACCAGAAAGCCACACCCTGCTGTCTTCTGTGGCCTTTTTCCCACGGAGCAGCCTCCATCTTATTCCAAGCTCCGGATTCTTCTGCAGAACTTGTCCCTCACATTTCATCTTCAAAACGTCCGAAAGAGCTTCCAGGAGCCTCTGTTCGCCATCCCCAACCAACTTCTGAAGGGCTGAGTTAATATTGTTGCACGGTCTGCAACAGAATCAGTCACCTTCTGGCAACTCCTGCAATTTGTAAAGTTCGTTATTTTACAAGAGAGGCCTTACGTGCATGTATCAATTCTCGAAAGTGAGTGGTCATAAGCACTCATGTAAAGTGATTCAAACCTTCAGATCATCGATGTTTTGCTCCTTTAGACAACCAACATGGTATTCTTTCTCGCTCTACAAAAAACAGACACATGATTTATCATGCTTGTGAGATGAGATCAAACGGCAGACCATCCTAACATGGTTCTTTAACTATTTCAACACATAACATAGTACTACCTGATCACATATAATAATCGTGCGGGCAGTGAATTTTGACTTGCAGAAATCAATGGCGCCTAAGAAAACAAATCTCAACAGAGTTACCAAAAGCAGAGCCAGAAAGGAAAAAGTAAAGTAGATAGAGAACCTGCAAATGGCACATTCACGGATTTCAGGTTCCAATTTCCCAACAACACGAATGCACAGTTGCGTTATTGCTTCTAGAGGGTCGACACCAGGGACTCTTCCAGCAGCAAGTGCATTTGCATCTGGCTCAGCAAACTTTTTCTTTTCGAACATGTTTTGGCAATATTTGCAGAACCATATCCCTCGGGGAATATCTGAGAGACCTAAGCATTCTGTACTGTTTATGTATTGTTTCTTTTAGTAGGAAATCATTAACAGTATATGTTGCACAGGCATATATTGCAAATAACTGCCAGCTTTGTATGATTTTAGAAACATGCACGAAGCACCAGAATAAAGAGTTCCATAACATGCTACAACACTACTATATTCTTACCGGTGTGAAAGCCTCGTGGACAGTTTTCACAGCATAGCAAATCTCTCCCCAATCCTCACATATTGAGCAGGGATCAGCGGTGTTCCTCTGTAGATGTTTTACGGCTTTTGGATAGCTCGAGGGATAGCTGATGCAGAGACACTGCATTGGAAGTGTATATACTCATATACCAGCAAGCCAAGCAGACCTAAGTTCAAGTACAAATATTCTGGTGCAGTTCTTGTGCAATGTAATTAATTATGGTAACCCCATAAAAATCATCAAAACAACAGACTCAAAGAAATACTTACGGCTTTCTATGGGAAGCAAAACCCGCATGAGCCTCAAACTGCGAGGGACTCACCTATTCATCAACATCACAAACAATAAGTAATTTCCAGGTACATGCAAAATAATTTCACAAAACAAAGAAAACCAAATACCACTTTTCTATAGCACGAGCAAAAGATACCGCCATCTTTCTTGTAACCCTCAAGCTTTTTCTGCTCCATAGGAAGAAAGAAATAAAGCATTAACAATCATTCAACAAAAACTTGATAGATTGTTTGAAGGGTAGAACTACTTTTACAGCGTCCATAAGTAATTCTGAGAAAGTATTTAAACTCCAAAGATAAGGAGAGAGTGTTCATAATAAATTGCATTCACCTCCCGTGAATAACATACGACAAAGCAGTACCCTCCGGAAGCACGTCTTCTGCTAAGACTGATTTATACATTCTCAAATCCCTGCACAACAAAGCGAAGAAGACATTTTATGTTTGAGAAGGATATTTTACGTTTAATCATCTTTATGATACAAACAATAGGAATCAACTCTATGATACAAACAACAGGGAAAGAATGCTTACTTTCGTGTTAGCATCCCTTGATGTTTCGTCTGTGGTTGACTATCTGAAGAAATTTGAGCACTTTCTGAAACCACGGGCGGACAACTAGAGGAAGCAGGAGCAGATGGATAATGTTCACCATAAACAGACAACTTCAAATAAACAGAATCAATTTCTTTATCTTCCTAGTGTTCTAAGCTGTATATGTATTTGCCCCTCAAATATATAATAAGAAGAATGAACTTGTGTTACATGATATGGATGCAAAAAATTAAGGGAGAGATGTTTTTAATTTATTTCCAATTGTATGATTTGTTTACAGGCCGAAAAGACAACTATTATCTGTAATGTCGAGGCCTGAATGTTATTTTCTCTCCATTATTAGTTATTTTTTCTCAATTGCTTAGATTCTGGGATCAATAACCAGCTTAATAGAGAAGAAAAATAACATAGACATAAGTCCCGAGACGTTAATATACATGGTTTCCTTGAATTTCTTTTTTTAATGCTTAGATTATGGTGCAGAGATGTGCAATTCCAGTGTCTATGTGAGGAGCAAGCAATATACTAAACATAGACAGAAAATGTGCTGTTGTGGTGCACATGTAAGAAATAAGCTATTAAACGAATACATATAGAGACGTGCAGTTCTAGCACGTATGTAAGCAAAACACAAATCAGTCAGAAAATCAATACATATCAACAACTAACCAAACAAAAAAAAATTCAAATATTTTACCTTGGAGCCATGAATGTAACGAACAGGTAAACCCTCAAGCAACCCCGTTAGCAGAAGATCCTTTAACTTTGTCGGTATCCTGCTTAACTCAACCTTCTTAGACATCTTCATCCTTAAATCAGTTGTTTCTCCAATTGGTCTTTCATATTCATGAATAGAATCTCCATCAGTTCCTCTAAATTGAGGCACGGTTGATTCGATGCCCAAAGGCATGTCTTCCCTAAGTTCAGCCCCCACTTTTCTCTGCTTCCCTCCTCTCCACAACAACTAAATCAGCCTCCAAACCTCCCAAATCATCTCCGACATTAGACCCTTTTACCGTCCTACTAACTTTGTCAGCTTCGCACATAACCCTTGCTGGAACCAGCAGTACTCTGTGACCTAGTCATTCTCCTTCCACCTGCTGAAAACCCACCTATTTCTGATTGCGCCTTCATCATCATTGCAAACTCTCTCTTCATCCCAGTCCGAATGGAGGAGACAACTATTTCACCTGAATCCATGTCCTTTCATTTTGCAACAGCAAACAACCGAAAGTAATATCAATGACATCAAATTCCAAATTGTTAACAAAATTAAGATTTCATCAGGGATAAAACCATAAATATTACATCATAGGAGCAACCAAAGATCTCTTGATTATGAAGATCCAGAGTCACATGAAATCAGAATGAACATACAGAAAACAACAACGCGGTCGTGCACATGTATCTCAAGATCGTCGAAAGAGAAACAAAAACCATAAGTGAAATGTCATACTGCCTTACAAAAACAAGTATATATATGAATCCTATAGGACACATATTGGTAGAAGCCATATCTGTGCATGATATGTGCAGGATGAGTTGAAAAGGGAAAAAACTCAAGCTTTTTGCATTTTGATGTATGAATAGTCCACAAACACAATCCACCCTCACATCTGTTAAATACGAGTACAACATTTGAACGTGCATGTGCATGTGTGACTTGAGAGCACAAAAAATCATTACAGATAAACAACGTATAGGATTTTATAGCATAAGTGGCAATATACGCACACATAATGCACATATCACAAGTGCAGTCACCTGTATTTGCACACTATCAATGAAACACTTAATAGCCATCTTATTACTTGACAATTCAAGAAAGACTTTTTTGAAATGATCAATTATATATCGAACTTTTTAATTGAGTTAAATTCGTTTTTTGATCCCTTATGATATGAAAAAATATAAAAAGAAACCTCTGTGAAAATTTAAAAAAAAAAAATAATGACTCATACAACCTCTGGTTAACCTGACCTCAAGGGGTTTTTGGTCTTTTTTCATATCACAGAAGTTAAACGTTAGAATATTTGCTTACTTGGGTATTGACTTTATCCACAAGTATAGCTGAAAACTCAGAAGAACTAACTTTAACATAAATTTATATGTACCCAAAATAAAATCAATGAATATTCAATAAGTCTGAATTTCATAATTTCTTTAGTAATATATTGTTTAATCAGAATTGATTTTTTGGGCTAATTTACTTTTTAGCCCTTATCTTTAAAACTTTGTCGTCCCAATTAGATAGAGAGGTTTTACATACACGTTAACGACTAAATACGAAAAAAATTTTAGTCCAAAAATTTTATTATAATATATTTTGTTGAGAAAATTCAATTTCAAAATTATTTATTCAAAAAATTCAAAGGATAACCATTTCACTCTGAAATTATGAGTTGTATACAATGATTTCAATTTTTTTTATATGTTAAGTATAAATTTACTGTATAAATCATAGACAGTTAAAATTTTAATGAACCGAATGATACCGTAATAATTACGTCATAAATATTATTTTGGTACATTTAAAAGGTAGCAAAAACCTTCCAAAAAAGATATATAAAAGATTTTGCAATTGATATTTATCAATTTGAAAAAAAAATAAAATTTCTATTAAAAAATTAACTTTTAGTCTAGAAACCATTAAGGTTGATAGTCCAAAACAAATTATATGAATTTTATATTAGCTTACAAATATTTATTCTAATTGAATTTTTTGGTAATTGTTTTTAGAAAAACAACTTACATTTAAATGGCAGCGTTATGAGAAAAAAAAAGTTGAGTTTTTGGAACAAGAATTATGTTCTTTACTTAGAAAAAAACCAAACATGCCAATTTTTAGTCCAAAAACATCAACATTTTTATGGGCTTCAAGACTTTCTAAATTTGACTATAAAATGTAGATATTTAAATTAATAAATATACCCTATAATCACTAGATCTAATTTCAAAAAAAAAAATATTTAAATGTGTCGAATTGATTTTTCTCGAATAATTGAAAAAATTATTTTAGGTTAAAGAAAAAATTAGGAAAAATAAATAAATGTTAGAAAATTTCTTACTTAGACACTGAACTGATTGATGTATCAATGCAGTTGCAAAAATGTGAATAAAAATAACACGAGATTGATATAGCAAAGTCGCTTACCCTTTGAAATTGATCTGTGTTTATGATCTGTATCAACTTAAAGTCGCTCTTCTGAATCCTGCAAAGAAGTAGATTGACTGTACAAATGAATTCCAACAAAGAACGAAAAATCATGTAGTGGGTGAAGGTGTAAAAAATTCTGGATCTTTTATATGAAGTTATTCAAAGTTGGTGCAGACGGTGGAATTTGTCGGCCAGAGTTTATAGCTTTTTGCAAGATTGTGCTACAGACGGTGGAATTTATTGCCCAATTTTTGTAGCTTTTTGCAAGACTTTGTTGGTGCAGACGATGAGATTTGCCGTTTGAAATCTATAGCTTTTTACAAGATTTTGTATCTGTCAATGGTGTGTGTTCTCTTATGTGGAGAGGTAAGGTGTAATGCCCTCATTTATATCTCCGATATCCACAATTTGTCGTATGTTAATTATTGATCATCGAAGTTTTTCAAACGTTTCAATTTATTTCGATAATAAGATTTTGCAAAGTAGGTTACGAATTTTATTTTATAAATATATTGTGAGTAATTCATTAAAATTTAAATTTATTTTGGACCAAGTTTCTAAATTATAAAGTATTCTGGTAATTACATTTTGGAAAAATTCACAAAATTTTAATATAATATATATAATGAAATATTTTATAAAGTCATATATACATTTATAATAAACAATGTAGTTGTTTAGTATAATGCATTGCACTTTAAATTTTTACTGACTTGTATGGCATTCCTAACATTTACCTATAAAATGAATCTCAAAGAGAAATATTGTAATTATTAAATAATTGAAAACAATTTACTTATGAAATATTTATTTAAATAATTAGTAATTGCGTAAGTAGGCAAAATTTTGATGATTTACTTAAATAGTTTTGCTAAAATTACAAAAAATCTTATTATATATAATATCTTTTAGTGAAAAAGACCATTTCAGTTTTTTAATTAAAAAATTCCAAATGATAACTACTTTATACTAATAATTTTGTTATGAAATTAATGGATGGAAATTTTGAGATGGTAAATTGTATTATGAAGATTGCAGGACTTTCAATGTTAAATACCAATGTTTTATGTAAATCATAAAAAATTCAAATTTTCATGAATTGAATAATAACATATTAACCTCATAAATATTCTTACCAAATATCCTAAAAATTAAATTACAAGTGATATTTTTTAATTTGCAGACCTAAAATAATTTTCTTTTGCAAAAATAACTCCATAAATAAATTATTTAATCTAATAAGTTAGGGGTAATTTAATCCAAGAATTTTAGGACACAATTTGTCTTCATGGATTTTCATTTGCGGATTGTAGTATTTTTTTGTGGATTATATTGAACTATCTTTATTATTTGTATTTTTGGTAAAATACTTTGTCATATTTGAATTTATACATTATTAGAGTTAAATCAAATATAATTTTATTATTAAATATAAAAAATTAAAAATGTGAAAGAAAATATAATTCCATTGCAAATGTCGTTGCAAACAAAACTGATTGCAGCGAATTTTCTTTATAAAAATGCATTGTAATTTTGCGATAATTTTTGTTTCAAATGAAGATAATTTTGCAACGGATTTTTAAAAATATATTTCGTTGCAAAATTTTTTATGGAATGTTGTTAATATTGCAACGTCTTCCATTGCAAAAGTCATTGTAAATAAAAAATAATTTGCAATGGATTAAACTAAAATATTTCGTTGCAATATTTGCAATGGACTTTTGTTGGAAAAAGCGTGTAATATTGCAACAAATTTTTCATTGCAAATTCTATTGCAAACAAAAAGACTTTTGCAACGAAATGGCTATTAAAATTTTCGTTGGGAATACCCTTGCAAAAGTCGTTGTGAAATATAAAAAGTCAAACTTTAAAACAACGCATTTTGCAACAGAACTTTACAACGGATAAAAAGTCGTTGCAAAATTTTGCAAGGGATGAAAAGTTCGTTGCTATATAGCAGTTGTACCTATAGCAACGAACGATATTCCGTTGCAAAAATCCGTAGCAAATCTATTTTGCCATGAATTTTTCATGAAAAAAATCCGTTGTATGTCTGTTTTTGTGTAGTGATCACACTTTATGTAAGTTAATGCAATTAATTATTTATAGTTATATTAATATATGATTGAATTTAGAGTTATTGTAATTTGCTATTTATTATTCTTAATATATTGATATATTAATTGAATCAATATAATGCTAAAAAAAATATAAAGTCATGCATCTTCGCAGTTTGTCCTCGCAAGAGTTTAGATTTATTTCTATATATATAACAAGATTTTGTAACAAGATTATGAAATATAATTTTTTTTCCATAAGTAGAATATAGATAATACAGAATATATGATTTCTAAATTATCAAGAATTATGACGGTGAATTTAATAAATAGTCATAAAAAATTTGTATAAGTATAATACTACTCTATGAGTGTTCTCTAATGTCATAGGTGAATTGTATTGACTTTTTTTTCTACTATAATGCATTTATTTCTTTAAATGTAATAACACAAAGCAAATATCAGGAAAACATATATATTATTTAAAATGAAAATCAACCAATGTTTCATTCTTTCCTACATGGCATATGATGTGGACAAATTAGTTTTGATCTAATTTGCCACATGCACTTATTTCTATAATTATAAATTATTAGTTTTATTAATTTTCATTAATAGTTTCTCTCATCTTTAATTTCTTACTTTTATTAGTCTATCTAATATCAAATTCTTAATTATTTTCATTATAAGTTACTTTTTATTTCAATTATTTACATTTTACCTTATTTAAATGTTAGTTATATTTTTTTGAACCATGATTTCATATTTAATGTTTGATTTATTGTATGCTAGAAATTTTTCTCACCTCAATAGTTTTTGTTCGATATATTTTTAATTTATTTTCTTTGATTAGATTTACATGATATAATAATATAACAGTTTTAATGAATTGAGTTATGCGCAATAAATAATTCTAAATTAATTTATGCCAATATATATAATAATAACTTCTCTCAAGAAAATATAATTTAGGACTTTGAATGGATAAATGTAATCATTTAATATTATGTAAGCAGTTATAATTTTTTTTAAGTATATAGTGCTTTGATTAATTATTCCAATTATTATATATTATTAACTTAATTAATTAATTAGTGTTATAATTAAATTTTCCATTATATTTCGATAATCATATAACTACTATGAAATATTATATTTTATTAGTTATTAAATAAACATTAACATTATAGTAAAACTTATTTTTCTTGAGCCATTTTTTTTTAACCTAACACACCTGTCTCAACAAATCAATAAATTTTAATATTCATGTTCTTAATTTTGTTAAAAAGTTATAACTAAAAATTTATGTTACAGTTTATATGGACTAAATATAATTAATAATTACAATAACGATATTCATATATAACAAATAGCACAAAAACAAATTTGTTTTAATTTTTAATTATTAATAAGTATAATACAGTTAATATCTCAATATCAAATATTAATTAATTCAAAATAAACTTAAATAAATTTTAATTCAAAATATATGCTCGTACAACGTGCGGGTTAATAACTAAATCCTCAAAATGTATTATTCAAAATCCATTGAGGAGTTTATTGTAATTCATAACAAATTATCAAAATAGCAACAAGCTAAACAAATGCAAACAATATGAAGCTAATAAAGAAAAATTGATAATTTCGTATAATACTCGCTTCCTAGCTATTAGTGATAAAAATCCAATATTAAACAACCTCATAGTTTATATACTGCTACATATTATTGAAATCAATAGGCCTCTTGAAAGAAACAATAACCTCTCCAAATACCTAACAATATAGAAAAACCGAAAATCCAATATACCAAATTCGATCAACTACTTTCAATAAACAATATAATATTAAATTCGATAAGTCTGAAATGCTTATACACAATCGATCTCTAAATTAAAAGAAGTCTGGATAGAAATATGATGTATTACAACAAGCTGTATTGAATGCAGAAGAATAATAATTATCTACACAATCCACCGTATGTCCATAATCGCACACAAACCATAGATTGAAGTCCAGGTGCAAGCCCAAATAAATAATTATAGTCCAGGGAGGGATCTGTTACCGACACGATTCGAGATAATAAATAATAACTAATATAATCGGACACGTCCATAGTAAGATACAAGTATATACTTCGTTTAAATTCTAGATAATGAGAAAACTCCATATATATATTATTAAAACTATAATTTAAAAGCTGGATTGTGCAATCATAAAGCAAATAGCAAAGAGCACATCAACACTACTATTCTCTATTGTGTTGCGAGTTTAGTACAGCTGAGATGCGGCATAGCGACCCCCTACCCTAGTTGATCAACTAAATTTCACAATTTATTTTATAATATATATATTACTATGCAATAATCATTTAATCAGCAATTGTAATTCAGCTTTATGTGAAAATTAGCTATTTTTTTTTATTTATATTCAATACTCCCTTCCAGCAACGCTCACTACTTTCTTATTTATCAGGACTCATAATGTCATATTCTTCAATATTGTATATTTTTTTCCCCTTATATGCATTCAGGTGTACATTCAACGATTAAGAAAGCTGTTATCAACTTGGTTACGATAACACCTGTGATAGAATTAATATGATAAAAAATTGACAATGATTATAATAATTCTATTCTAAAGACAAATTTATATATGTTATGGCTCTTGAGACTATTGACATCGTGGAAACTATTTCTCTTAGATAACACGTTCAACAATTAGTCTCTTGATGAAAGATATATTAAAAAATTCACTGAACTAAATGTAAAAATAAGCGACTAATACGAGTTATCCAATTTTTAAAAAAAAAACCAACGGTATTTAATATTTTTTCATCATTTTACCTTGCTCGAATGATATCAAAACAAAAAAATTCAAGCTGTCTAACACCTAATATCTTCTATATACAATATGTATCCACAAAAACACAATATATAAACCGAAGATGAACACGTTTTCCATTCGTAAATTAAGCATAAAAAACTGGAATATTTTTTCGAAATGTGCAAAACAACACCAACACACAAAAAAAGTAAAATTAAATTTAGTAATTTCCAATCCATTCATATTCATTAAATTATTATATAATTTAAAATGATATCTTTTTATAATGCAGCAAGATTCCACAAACGTAACTAAAAAAACGAAGCACAATTGCAGTAAAAGAACCCACCCCTTGTCATTTATGAAAAAATATCAATTAACCGAAAAAACCGCCCCCGCTCATGTAAAAATCAACGACAAACCAATTCCACAGATGCCTATTTTTTTAAAACAATTCAAGCAACTCATACAACCGCCTCTCCGTCATATAAATCTTAACTCTAAATGGAGAGCACAACAATTCTTATTAGCTCTTTTTACTTTTTTCGTAGATCCCGTCCATAATATAATTATCACGCATCGAACTTTAATATCGTAAAATGCCCATTTAATCTTCATAATTATCTCAATCAACCCACATACCAGACCTACTACCATACACCAATTTTAAAAAAAAACGAACAGATACCAAAATTATCGTCAATTAAAAAATAATCCCTGTATAATCATATACACATCAAATACATAATACAAATATTGTATAACACATTAAACACAACCAACCATACCAAACCGACAATCACTGCATAGCGCCAAGACCGAACCAACAACCACAACGCAGGCGCACCAAAAACCATACTATCGGCCCCACCACCCACACAGTCACTGCCCAGCATCTGGGTTAAGCAAAAGTCACTGCCCAAATCTGACAACCACACAAACACCCCAACTGAAAGCCAGAAACAAACAACCCATATCACTCTGCCTCCAGATACAATGAAAACCAAAAAAAGTGCGAAGAGGCGAAACGACAACTCAGAAACATAGAGCAGATGTCCCCCCAATTAGTTAGCGGAGAAGTGAAACAGAAGCAAGAACCGAAAAAGGCCAATAAAACAAAGTGGTGAGGCGCAGAGAGCTCACGCCACGGTGGCCAAGCAGAAGAATGCACCCACAACCCGGGTGGCCAGGGCGAAGATCGATACCAAGAGCAAAGTAGTGTCAAAGGCCACGAGGAGCGCTTGCACCGAAGACGATGTGCTATGCATAATTTATCCCTTCATTCTTTTATCAATAAATTTCAAAAAACCAAGTTTAATTTTAAAAATAATTCTAAAAATATATAAATTTAAAAATCTAATTAATGTGTATTTACTATTTTAATATAAATATATTAAAACTAACAAACTATATTACATGTAAACCATAAACATATACATAAAATATAATTAAAACTTATTCAACTCACAAAAATATTCAGAATTAATAATATTAATTATTAAAAAAATATAAGTGTACCAAATTCTCAATATAAAATATAATAAGTCTCACTAAGCCCCAAATTAATACTCACTCTCCAAACCCATATTCACAAACAAACATCAATACTAAGCTAATCAATATTTAAAAAAATCATTGTATATTACATATTAAAAACATATATAAATATTAGCCCCAATAATCCTCAAACCTCTTTGAATATTAAATCTCAACTATACTAAAAATGAAATATATTAAGTCTCTATAATATATAGGTTGTAATCCCAGTGCACTAGCTGAACTCTTACATACAAATAATTTCAAAAAAATAGATAAAAATAATAAATAAATATAATAGAAATAATATGTAAAAATATTTTTAATCCACTAAAGATGTGAACAAATGTACAACCGACATGTAATAAAAAAAAACTCACAAAGAGGAAGAGCGCCGCCCATAATGGCATAAGATAGGGGTAATTTTGACCATTCAACATGCCAAAACAAAAGGCTAAAAATAGGTCAAAAAGGTACCCAACTCTCTTCTGGCACGTGTGTAAGCAACTCTCCATTTTTTTTAATGGAGATGTTTATTTTTTTATTTGCAGGGTTATAATTATAGATGATCTTTTTTATTAATTCACATAGATAAGTTTTTAGCAATTTTTGGATAACACAATGGGGCAAATGGGGAAGAAAGAGGGAGAGTGGCGAGGAAGAGAAAGGAGAGTGTCCAAGGTTAAATTAGGGAAAAAATTAATATTAACTTATAGAATTACCAATACTAATTAAAATGGAAAAAATTGATACCATTTGTTGTGATTATTAAGACTGGATCCGATATTATTATCGGACTCTAATCATGAGTGGAGACGAGGAGAGAGAAAGGAGAGTGTCCAAGGGTAAATTAGGGAAAAAATTAATATTAACTTATAGAATTACCAATACTAATTAAATAGGAAAAATTAACCATTTTTGTGATATTAAGACTGGATCCGATATTATTATCGGACTCTAATCATATCAATATATTCGTTGACTGTTTGTTCTTTATTCTAACTCAAATTATATATTTGTCAAAGTAGTTTCTCTTTAACAATTTCTTTTTTATTATTATCCGGTGATATGTTATCATGTGCTTTAATTTTTTTTTCATACTTAATTTGAGTTTTTTCTAATTTCTTATTATTTTCTAAAGTGTATTTTCTCAATTTATGTTTAAATTGATAGTGCTCGATCATAGTTTTATTTGCATAGTTTCATTTTTTCCAATTAACACATGTCCTCCTGATTTTCTGACTTTTTTTAATTTTTTTCAAAATGCAAAGACATTTACTGATCATGGTTTATCAGGGATAATTACACTTTTGGTCTCCAAACATTACCGTTTATTTGATTTTGGTCTTCCAATATAGGTTTGTTACAGTTTTGATCCTCAAACATTCATGTTTTTTATACTTTCCGTCTTTGCCGTCATCTTTCCACCAAACTTGATGGAGGAGCCTCACTTGTGACTCACGTGAGACGGAAAATGGAGAGAAATTAGCGGGATAATTTATACTTTTGATCCTCCAACATAGGCCAGTTACAGTTTTGATCCTCAAACATCCATTTTTTTCCACATTTTGTAATTGGAAATTTTTTATCATAATATAATATTTTTGCTAATTACTCATATTTCATAATGTTTATTGCATTCTATTATTTAATACTCATTCAATTAATTAAACTCATATATATAATTAAATTTAATAAATAATTATAAATTTTAAATTATTATTTAAAATTACATAATTAAAAAAATTAGGAACAATTTTAGTAATTTCAAACAAAATATTAAAAACTAAAAAAAAAAAAAGCGTCCGAAAAATCATTGCTAAAATAATTCTAAAAAAGTATTCTTAACCAGGAATAACCATTCCTAAATATATTCCAATTGAAACTAATGTATATACCACAATGTATTCCAAGAATTACTCATAAACAGTTACAAGAGAACGTTCCATATAAATAATAAATCGTGCCTAATAGTATTCCAAAATGCGCACAATACCAATTTCAATGACCGTTCTTAAATATATCACCATCTTAAATAACAATAGTTTCAAAATTTAGCCTACCATATCTCAAAAACTGTTCCAAAATTATTACGAATTTATTTATACAACTGTTTCAAAACTTATCTAGTGTGTTTCAATCAATCAAATCAACTTTTCATATTAAAACACTATTAGGAAAGGTCAAGAACAATATGGTACAATACCCATTCCAAATTAGGAACGCTCTTGCACAAATCGTTCCTAATTTTTAGGAATGCCGTCTATAACGACAAGAGATAAATTGTTCCAAAATCCATTTCAAATTGATTTCTTCAATTTCCAACCGTTCCAAAAGACAAAAAAAAAACCATTCCTAAATCCAAAGCAAATCCCATATTTTTTTGTAGTGGAAAGATGACGATAGGGATGGAAAGTGTAAAAAAAAATAGATATTTGAGGATCAAAACTGTAACGGACATATGTTGAAAAATCAAAAAAATAAGTGGTAATATTTGGGGACCAAAAGTGTAATTATCCCGCTAATTTTCCTCCATTTTCCGCCGTCAAGTTTGACGGAAAATATGACGGCAGAAACAAAAGTATGAAAAAATGAATATTTAAGGACCAAAACTTTAATGGGCCTATGTTGGAGGATCAAGTCAAATAAGTGGTAATGTTTGGGACAAAAAATGTAACTATCCCTATATTTCTATGTTAATAAATCTTGTACATTGCATAAATAATATGAAGGGTACATGAACTTAAATATTTAAAGCATTAAACTTGATCATCATTGACCTATTAACTTTTATTTCTACTAAAACCAATCCAAATTGTGAATATTTTCTAGTTAGTGATTTGGAACAGACAATTTTCATGGCATGCAATTGATTATAGCATGCTTTTAGATATTTTTGGTATAGAAAGACCTTATTGATTCTATCCTTTATATATGTTCCTAGTTGTAATTAAAATAATTTTTTTTTTACTTATTTGATGAATGAATTTGTTCTTCACTTTACTTGTTCTGAACTTTTTCAAAGCATAACTTTTAATTTTTTATGTCTAAATAATTTTAAAATATATCAATGAAGGAATTAAAAAAATAAGTTCCAGTTGAGGAGCCCTCAGTTATCTTTTATTCTATGTTTGAAAAATGATGGGCAAAATTCTGTTTTGGTTTCATTAAGAAGGGCCAGTTTCGTTTTTAATACCACAATTCTTAGAGCTGGACTTTTGTACCATTAAATCCGAAAATAAGCTTTTTTGGTCCCGACTTAACGGCAGACGGCACATGAACCTGAATGGCGTTTTGTAGTTGCTACGATATATCTCGAGTGTAAATAATATTAATTTAAAAAATTAATTTATTATTCAATAAAAAAATTTATCTAATACTTTCACTCAAAAAAAAATTTACTTTTTGTAGTTTGTGCTCAAATATTAATATATATTTAGATCAAATAATAATTTAATTTAAAAAATAGTAAAAAAGATCTTAAAAAATATTTAAAATACAAACAATTATAACTTAGAGCTATATTATTTATATATTAAAATAAAATTTACTAATATTTTTATTTTTCAAAAAATAAAATTAAAATTCTTATCGTTTGTGTTAAATTTGGTCAAAATATATATTTTTTTCTTTTAATGGTAAAAAAAAAATACATTTTTTTTTGTTTTGATACCATTAAACATGGCCTTTGAAGTCAAAGTCACATGTAACAGTCGTTAAGGTCCATGTGCCGTTTGCCCTTAAGTTGGGATAAAAAAAAATTATTTTCGAATTTAATGAACCAAAAACTGAACTCTCAAGAATTATGGTACAAAAAACAAAACTAACCATTTTTAATGGAATCAAAAACAAAAAATATTGCCCGAAAAAAATATATGAACAAGAATCATATACGTGATGAAAGACTAACTTGCAGTCAAAATTGTTTCATACAACTTTAATATTTCGCCAGAGTAATCTTACTAATCTATATCTATATCTATATTATATATTCTTTCCTTTTTTAATTATTAAAATTAACCTTATCATATTAATTTTTCTAAGGGTGATTTTGTAATCTATGTGCTTGTTAATTCATATTAATTACTTTTCAAGTTACTATATTTACTCTTATTAATTATTATTTATATCCAAATTTAATTTATTTATTACAGTGAAAAAAATTCCTCCGAATGATGGAAATTGAAAAAGACTACAAGTATAGTTTTTCAACTTTCCCAATTAAAAAAAAAAAAAAAAAGCGCACCAAAATCTTATTTCAAAAGTGAAACAGTTTTGAAATATGGAGTTATTCAAATGATGAATATTTTTGACAAATAAAAGTGCCAATCGCCTAAAGATTTCTTTTTTTTTTTTATTTCACTAAATTAACCTTATTATATTAATTTTTTTTGGGGTGATTTTGTGAACTAGGTGCTTATTAATTCATATTAATTACTTTTCATATTATTATATTTACTCTTATCAATTATTATTTTTACATTACAATACTCCTATTAATTATTGTTTACATACTAATTATATCTAGATTTAATTCATTTATAGAGTGAAAAAAGTTCCTCAGAATAATAGAATTGGAAAATACTACAAGTATATTTTTTCAACTTGCCCAATTAAAGAAAGGAGCACCAGAATCTTATTTCAAAAGTGAAACAATTTAGAAACATGGAGTAATTTAAAGAGTGATTCTTTGCTATAAATATAAGGATGAAAAGTAAATAATACCATATAGCGAATTAATTGAAAATAATTAAAATTACCAGTCTTTTTGTATAAATAATGATGATTTTCTCATCATGAATTAATATAGGGTTAAAAGACAAATATGATAAAGATAATTAATTATAAAATTTTGAAGTCTTAGCTATAAACGAGTAAAAGTTAAAAAGTAAAATATCAACTTTTTACATTAAATAGAAGTTCATAAGTTTAGTAAAAAAAAAAAAAAAACTATATATCAAGTAAGAATTTTATACAAGATTAGGTAGCATAATGACTATGTTATTATAGCTTAGATTTTTTCTGATCATGGAGTTGGTGAAACTTTATGTATCCCGTAATAACTAATAGGTGTATATGCAAATTCATAAATATCCTGATATACTGTTTTTTAGTTCTATTACCTATTTAATTATTCATAAAAAAAATTATTTAATTGAATAATTATATAATTATAGTCAAAATACTTTTTCACTATATAGTTCAAGAGCACTAAAAGATAATTCTTATGTCATTTGTCCTAATAAATTTTATTAGATGCCACTACAAGAAAATGCATTTTCCATGATTATTTATCATGGTCAAAACTGAAAAAATCTCAGTGAATCAATAATCATAGACGTAACTATACAATGAGGACAAGTCGTTTGGTGAGCATCTTTTTTATTTCTTAATTAACAATCGACAAGAATATGGTGTAAATTTTTCAAAAAGATCTTTAGAGATACTTTTTGGAGATAATAATGTAAATGTACTCATAATACAACAATGATAGAGATGAAAAAATTATAATAAAACAACGAATTGCATCAATGCATCTCTATGAGATTTTAAACATAAATTTGGCAGATATATATATATATATATATATATATATATATATATATATATATATTACACATTCTATAAAACATCAATAGAAATAATATTTCTCAGCACATTAGTAAAAGTACTCTAAAGAAAATATTGAAGTTTTATGAAATGATTTTAACAAGAAGTAATCCTTTTTTGATTAGGTTACATATTCCAGTTCGTGTATTGTATTCAAAACATCACATATGACTTTTATTTTTCTATACGTATATGATCATTCAAAAAATATTAAATCAAAGATATTTGAGACTCTTCGATCGGAATGATTTTTTTAATCCCTTCAATGGTGTATTTTTAAATTATTTAGACATAATAAAAAATATTACTTAACAATTAAAATTTACACTTTTAACAAATGTTCAAAATAAAAATAAAGTGAAAAAAAGTCCATGCATCAATAAGTAGAAAGAATTTTCTTAATTACAACTATGAACGTAAAGAATAGAATTTATTAGGTTATCTATTTTAGAGATATCTAAAGCCTATTACGATCAATTACCACAAAAATTATCACTTCCAAACCACTAACTAGGAAACAATGACGTAGAAAGATAAAAGTTAAAAAAAATGATATCATGTTCACAATTATATATTTAGATTGGTATTATAATAGCGGACAAAGTTAATTTGCTAGTAATGATATAGATCAATTATTTAAATATTTAATTCATGTACCCTTTATATTATTTATACAGTATATAAGATGTATTAGGATCGAAAAAGTAAGACATCATCAAATAAAATATTCTTAAAGAACCAGAAGATATGGACTTATTAAAAGTTTGATAATTATCTCAACAGTATTGCATATATTCTCGTAGTTTCACAAAATTTTAATTAATATGTTGTTAAAACTTCCTACATTAAAAAATCATCTTTTATTTCATTGGAGTACTTGATTTCTTAAAATTGGATTGTTATGATATAGGGTAATGGTAGCAAAGATGATTATTCTAATTATGTAATTGGTTGTAAGTAACAAGGGAACATAGCCAGGAGCAGAGTTTGGGGTCGTCCGATACAGGGCCTCACATCGAAAGAGGTGAGAAATGAATTGGGGCATTCCTCCGGTATTGAGCTGGTGCCTTCCACCTATCCGAACTCCGTGGGCGCGGTGGAGGGTGCGTGCGGGGAGGATATCATGATGGCAGGCTTCAAGGAGGCTTTGGTATTAGTACCGTTGTGGTGTATAGCCAAGGGGGTGGTGCCTGAAAGGGCTCCTACGCTTGTAAAGGGTTCTTGGAAGAGGCAACGTGGGCTCTCCGTGATTGAACCTACAGCAGATAGGCTCCAGGCTAGCAAAAGGAGATTGCAATTGGTTGATGAGGATTCCGATGTCTTTTCGGCGGAGGCTACGTAGCATTAATGAAACTCTTAGCTTGGAACTGTCAGTCGTTGAGGTCCTCTTGAATAGTTCACACGCTTCGAGAACTAGTTAAGAAACACAACCCTGACTTAGTCTTTATTTTCTATACTAAGTCTAACACTAGGAGAATTGAGTTACTCAAGCAATAGCTTAATACTTTGGAATAGGGTTTAACATGAGGTGCAAGAGTGTGGAGGCCTGTGTTTACTCTGGAGGAAGGATTTAAAGGTTTGGATCCAATCTCTTTCTACCACTCATATCGATGCTACGATGGGCAAAGGGACGGAGGACTGGTGGCGATTTATAGGGTTATACAGCAATCCCGAGTTGTTGTGTCAAGGGAGTCTTGGGAGCTACTCAGACATCTTCGCAAAGGTTCGGTCAGGCCATGGTAGTGCATGGGGACTTCAATAAAATTCTATATCAGCATGAGAAGCAAGGAGGGAACAAGAGAATACAGGGGGAGTAGAGGCCTTTCTTCAATATCTGTTGGACTGTGATCTGCAAGACTTGGGTTTCTCGGGAGAACTATTCACATGGTGCAACCATCGTGAGTTCCCGGCCAAGGTGAGGGAGAGACGAGATCGGGCTTGTGGAGATCGACAGTGGATTGATCGATTCCCAGAGGCCACGGTCTCAAACCTCCCTATAGCCTGTTCAGACTATGTTGCACTGATTCTCAAATGTGATGTCGAGACAGAGGAGGGGATTTTACGCTCGAAGCCCAAATATCATTTTGAAGAGGTTTGGCTTTTGTCTGAGGAGTTTTCGGAGGTGGTAAGTAAAAGCGGTCAACAATGGGCATGTCTGATCCAGGGGGGATTTGAGTAGTAAGATTAAGGTCAGTGGGGTTACTCTAGATACCTAGAATTGTTTGTCTTTCGGCAATATCACAAGGCGGAGATGGTTAAGAAAGGGCGGTCAACAGAGGAGTTGTTTGGAGGGAGGAGGTCCTTTGGAGATAGAGGGGGGAAACTTTATGGCTTAAAGAAGGGGACTGCAACACTGGGGACACAGGCGTTGGAGCGGTACCGTCGTAAGATGGTGAGATCCCTTAAAGATGATGAAGGGTAGGTGTTGGGGTCAGACAAGGAGATCCAGTCACTGATCCTCAGCTACTTCGCAGATATTTTCGTTCTTCTAACCCTGGGTCACAAGCGATAGATGAATGTCCGGCTCAACTTAGCCCAAGGATCTCCACAAAATAAAGTTGAACTATCTAGGTCGTTTTCTCTGGATGAGATCCAGTAGGCACTCAATCATATGCATCACCTTAAACCGCCGAGCCACTATGGCATGTCCCCTATTTTCTTTCAACAGTTCTGGGATATAGTAGGTACTGATACAACTTCATGGGTTATTCTTTTCCTTAATGAGGGCATTTTTTTTACCCATTCTTAATCATACCTTATTGTATTGTTTCCTAAATGTGGTAACCCGGAAAGGGTTTCTGTTTTTTGTCCGATCAGTCTTTGCAATGTTGTGTATAAAATAGCTTGCAAAGTCATTGTCAACCGCCTTAAACCATTCCTTGGGGTTATTATTGTGGAATCTCAATTGACATTTGTCCCTAGCAGACTGATTACTGATAATGTCTTGGTTGCTCATGAATTAAATCATTACCTTGCATAAGTATTGAGGATCCTCAGCGTACATATCGCTTAAGCTCGATATCAATAAGGCTTATGATCGAGTTGAGTGGACTTTCCTTGAATGAGTGCTTACTAGATTGGGCTTTTATGTGTAATTTGTGTCTCTTATTGTGCTTTGTATTTCTTCTGTGTCATTCTCGTTCTTATTCAATGGTACTCTATTTGGTGCTTTGAAGCCAAAAAGGGAGCTCCGTTAAGGGGATCCTCTTTCCCAATATTTGTTCTTGTCATGCGCAGAGGCTTTTAGCAATCCGATCCAACTGCAGGAGCGGCACGACAACATTCAAAGGGTCTCAATCTGTCGAATGGACCCACGGTATCCCATCTATTGTACACCGATGACACCTTTATCTTTTCTCAAGCGACAAGGGGGCAATGCTGTGTATCCGGGACATTCTCCAATTGCAAGAGGAAGCGTCTGGACTGAGAATGAATTTAGCAAATCAACCATTGTTTTCAGTAAGAAGACCCCATTTCCTATGAGAATGGAGCTGGTTACGAGACTTGGTGTGCCTATGGTGGATAAACATGATAAATATCTCGATTTTCCCGCGGGGTTTGGAGCTTCAAAATGGGCAGTGGTCGATGGCATCAAGGACCATATCTAGAGGAAAATACAAAGTTGGTCGTCTAAAAAGTTATCTCAAGCTGGCCGAGTGGTGATGATCAAATTGGTGCTCCAAGCCATTCCCACATATGACATGAGCTGCTCCAAACTCCTTGAGACAATCATTGATGACATGGACTGTCTGCTGACTGCTTTCCTCTGGCATCAGGAGGGGGATAGAAAGATTCATTAGGTAACTTGGCGCAAGGTGTCTAGGGGTAAACAGGAAGGGGGTCTCGAAGTACGAAGCTTGATGGAGTTCAACTTAGCCCTACTATGCAAACAAGTGTGGCGGATTGTGGTGGCCAAGGATAGCCCCTTGCACCAATTGTTCAAATCTAGGTATTTTTCAACGAGTCGTTCTTGGAGGCAACTAGTTGGGGTAACTCCTAGTATGCGTGGATGTCTCTCTTGGTCGCTCAACAGCTTCTTCATGCAGGGCTTCGGTGGAGTATTGGGGATGGAAAGTCTATTAGTATTACACCAATGCCATGGACTCCGAGGCCTTCTACATTCCAACTAGGCCTTCTACATTCCAACTAATATTCCCGCCTCGGACCCTCCCAACATCAGCTATGATCGACATGCTGCTAAACCCAGAGGGACTGTGGGATGAGTTTCGTGTGTTGACCGAGTTTGCGCTTATAAATGCGGAGTGGATCCTTATCACGCCAATCAAAGTGAAGGAAACTGACCACGAGGTTTGGCATTATGACAAGATAGGGCGGTTTCCTATTAACGGCGCCTATTGGCTCGCGACTCATAGGGCAAATCCAATGGTATCTAGCAAGGATGACTAGGCCCTTTCTCGAAATGACTGGAGTTTCATATGGAAAGTGAAGGTACGACCCAAAATTCTTCTCTTCGCCTCTATTAATATTTTTTTCATAATTTCTTTTTATTGGTGTTGATGTTCTATAGTATTTATACTTTAAATAAAGGGAGAGCATCTTTTTTGTCTCTCACTTAATTAATTTCTATTTTTTAAAGATTTATTTACATAGGAAAGTAAATTATATATTTTTATTTTTTTGTAATATTTAATATATATTACATGTATATATCAAAGTAAAACATGCAAGCAACCCCCTGTGGTATTGCAAATGAGCAAATTACCATCCTATGAAAAAAATTAGCAATTTACCTCCTTAGGCATGGAGGTAAATTATTTATTTTAAAAAACACAGTGATAAATTGCTATTTTTTTTATAGAGGGTAAATTGCTATTCACCCAAATATCAAATCTATGTTTAAAAAATCTCCTATTTTATAAGTTTCCTAATCCTACTTTATCCTAATACTTGTTAAGATATTAAAAATATATTCCACATTAATAAACTAAGAAAATTTGAATCATTTTATTATATACGTAAAGAGATTACTAAAACTCCATTGAAATAAGTTTGTATACTAAAAATAATATTTTCATTCTATTTCTTTTTAAGGAATTGGTAATAATAATATGATTAATTTCAGTCATTAATAATTAACATATGTCAATCAATATCAAATATGTATAGTTAACCAATAACTATTATAGTAGACTAATACCAACACATTGATAAAAAACAAAACATATATTGACATTTAATCATGGAGTATAGCTTCGCCAACATTTCCAATTAATCCATATTCTTGCAAACTTTTCATTCTGAAAATTCAACCTTAGTTAAACTTCCGTGTCCTTTCTTTGACAAAATATTTGGAACTACTTATATCGCGAAATTGAATTCATATATTAAATTCAAATTAATTTTTAATTATACTCATCATTTTTTTAATAAGAGAACTTGTATACATCTAAATTTTCTGTTTTGTTTAACTCGATCTTTTTTTTTTTTAATTGTGAAATGTTTGTATAATAATTTCTGTTTTAAACTTTTCAAAGAAAAATGCATTTTACAATTTATTTATTAGGAAGTGAAATTAATTTGAACATCCAAAAAAGTAAAATAAAAATAGAACAATCAATTATTATTAATAATTATTTTAAATTTAATTCTTCTGTAGCACGTAAGAATGCCATTGGGATTGGGGGGCGCCTTTTTTTTTTTTAGGTAAGAGCGATGAATTTTTTATTAATTGAAATAAATCGAGTACAAGTACAATCATTCATGTCGACTTCAATATCTAACAGAGACTATTACATAATCATATTCTACTCAACACTTACTATTATAGTAGACAACAACTCCTACTATGCAAGAGATAAATTTTTGCTATACAACAGACAATATCCCACGCACCTGGCGTGGTTCGAACCCATGACCTCTAAAATCATGGGGCCTCAATTTCGCCAATTGAGCAAGGCGTCATTGACAGATTGGGGGGCGCCTTTAAGCGAAAACATATGTAAACTCTTTCACATAAATTTCAACAAGGCTTCACATATTCATTTTAATATTTAATTCTTTAAGTAAAAAATATAACTCAGAAAAGTTTAAGTTTTTACCTAAAAAGCGCGGTAAGGTCTGTAGGCTATTTTAATGAGTGCATAAGATATCTGCTACTACGAAAACTCTAGAGGATCTCTAAATTATTCTCCTGCAAACAAAGGGTTAGGGCTGTGCCGGAAAGGGTTCGACAAATTTTTCTTCGACGCTCAAGGCAGTTAGATTTTTAAGAGTTAGGGTAAAAAAGTTATACCCAATACGCGAGAGCCAATATTATACATACGGGTTGTACGATTTTTCATCACCATTGATCTAAAACATGATCTATAACATGCAATGGGTTGTATATACAAAAAATGAACGGTGAATTTTTGTCATCCCAGCTGACAAAGTGGTGCTTTTCTTAGTCCAGGATGCTCATCAAATACGGAGGTCTCACGAATACCTTGGGTACACAATGAAATAAACATAGAGATATAAATCCTTTAGTAAGGTCCACGAATATAGTTTTGAAGATCTCCTGTCGAGTCCTTTATGATAATCCTGTGAATATCAAGGTTTCTAATATATAGTTAGAGATGTCGCCTCTAGTGCATATTATTACGTGAAAATATTTTCACTTTAGAGTTACACATTACACATATGTATATAAAGGCCATCTTATCCCACTTGACATTTGAATTTTTCTTTTTGTTTTTTTTTTTAAGTTAGTCTTGCACAAACGACATCATTTCTATTTCTTCTCCCTCAGTACAACGACGCACAGCGACAGTGAAATCACTGTTGAAACAACAGTGGATTTTGGTCGTTCAAACTCAGATCCACCCTTTTTTTTTTTTTTTTTTTTTTTTCTCATTTCAACATCAACAATCATCAACCATCAAGAAGAGAATAAAACCAGCGGATTCTCCTCACCAACTCATGACGTTCGCCGATGACGTATTCCCGTGATTTCTCCAGACTCTGTGGGTAATTTTTCTTCCCTATTCTCTAATATTGATTTTGGGTAAAGTTTGGATTTGATTTATCAACAACTACGCTTGAATCAATCATTTCGTTGCCCATACTTTTCACTATTTTTTCGTACTGAAGATGATGTGATTTTGTTTCTTTGAAGATGTCATTTCCAAATTTTTTTGTTGATTTATGTTTATTTCGTTTTCTCCTCACCTCTTGTTTAGATTTAGGGTTTTTAATTTATTTGCTTCTACTGTACAGATACCATTCCTACCCCATTTTTCACACTGTTACTCGTACAGTGTTATGGTGTTCAAGGACAGATATACAATTTTTGTTCGAAGACATATATACGGTGTTCATTATCAGACAAGTCTCATTTTCTTGCCTCTTCAAAGAACCCATCAGGTATTGTTATATTAAAATTTTGCACATATCTTTGATTTGTAATCTCTTATAACATTGAAGAATTCTGCAAAAAAATTGATGTCACAGAACTGCTTTTGAAATTTTGCTGTAATTTCATATTTTGCTTTGAAAAATTCTGCAAAAAAACTCCTATGTATGATGAAATTTGCATTAGCTTTATTCACCATGAATTACCACAAAAAATACCATAAAAACTTTACATTTTTTACGCATCTTCGATATTGCTCCGTTATTCACCACTTGCATATGATGTAGGTATGTTTAGAACAAGGCCTTTAATTAGGTTGCAAATGCAGTTCATGCATTTATCTGTTAAAGTCTTTTAAAGAGATTTTTTCCGTACTACCTGTAATTAACTGTTTCACATGTTTAGTTCCTTAGTTTTTGCTCCCTGGGATGATGTAAATTATCTTCTCTCATGTCCTTTTGTTCATTGGTTGATCTTGAACATCTAGGAAGTATAAATTTGAGCAATATACATGTTCTTTAGCTATTGAAACTTTTAGTTAATAAACATAGACATGATCTTTGCCGTTGCTTCTTTGTCTGCGCTTTGATTTGCACTGGAGCTCATCAAGTTTTGAAAAACTAGCATTCTTACTTATTAATATGATAATATATAAGATCCTCTAAAATCAGTGAATCAATCAAAATTTTTAGTTTTGAGTAAAGATTTTACATTTTGATGATGATTGAGTGAAGAAGGGTTGTATTGCTTAAGGTGTTAGTTTACAAGTGAGGCCATGGTGGGGTTTTGAGTTAGGCAAACCTAATCTTTCATCATAATGCAATTTACACCTTAGGTAGCATCACAATATTTGATAGTTCTCTGTTATGTATGTTTGAGAATCTGATATTTGGTCTAGAAATTGAGTTTTTTGATTGGCTAGGCTGGTCTTGAACACAATATGTCATGAACATATGGTTCCCTATTCATGAAATGAATATGTTGACTTCATGAATATTAGGTTTCTTGTTCTTGGAGATTATGTCCCGACTTCAAGAACATAAACTTTCATATTTATTTATTCTTCATGACTGTTGTACTTACTAGATTTCTGTATATATGTCTGATACTAAATCTGTAGTATACTAAATGAAATGGCTTAGTGTATGGCCCACATAAATTGTCTCATCAAATCTATTCTCAATTCTTTCATGTTTAATTTAGTTCCCACTAGAATACTTCATGGCTACATCCTTGCACAAAATGAGTATATGATTAGCAAATAATAGAGTGAGAGTACTTTTAAGCATTTAACTAAGGGAGAGAGTTACATCTATCTTAAAATAATGGTCCACGGGTCTATTGTGTGTTAGAGTCCATGTAGAACATTAGTCCACCTACCAACACATTCTTCATTATCAAGGAGTTGTCAAGGCCTTAGCTATTAATCCCATCCACTCCTAATTTCCCTTGGTATAATCTATTTTATCTTGTAGAATAGAATTTTGAATTAACTACTATTAAGAGATACCTTTTTATAAGTTCTCAGACCTGTCTCCTCTTGTATATTCATATTCCTACGAAGTCAAGGCTGTAGTTAAATATAATTCTGCATTTGTGGTTTATCATTTATGACACATTCCTTTCCCTCAATAATGCTCAAAACTATCATCTTTTTTCCAGTCTGCCACTGAGAAGATTTTACAGCATACTTCTTTTCTTCAAACTGACTAATTCTTTTATATTAAAATTCTTCAGACTCTTCTATTCTTTCCATTCTCTATGATAAACTTTGCAGAGCTTTAAATCATCGCTCTTGTTAGATGATAGAAAAACAAAAACTAGATTAATGTAGATTTTCTTTAGGACACATGGATAAATTGAGTGCTCAAAATTGCTAACAAAATCTAATTGTTGAAAATGAAACTGTGCTCCAAATCTGGAAATCTTTGGATTAAACCCCAGAAATTCTAGAAATAAGTTTATGACTGACTTTGTCTGGTAGAGACACTTTCTTGTTGAAGTGAAAGATGACCTTTGGGAATTGATAAATGAAATAAGATATGTAAGAAACCACAAATAAGCAGTATGCGTTGTTTTCACCAACTCTTGCGAACTTTGTTTTTCCCGCTTTTTGGCATGTTTTGAGTTAGTTACTATGCTTTTGTTGTTTTTTGGCTGTATTCAGTCGCAATAAAGTTGATAAGTGGAATTGCATGAATTCCAATTTTACTTAAGAATTCCAATGTGTATAATAATAATTCCAATTTTTATAAAGTTAGTTTCTACAATACTTCAATGGAGAATCCAACATTGATAAATGTAAATTAATTTTACAATGAAATAATAGCATTACTTGCATGCTCTTAGTTACACATTTGTATAGCTTGCAAGGGCAGACAAGGAAGGATTTTGACATCACTCCTGAGATAAGGGCCTTGAATCTCATTCGAACCAAAAAATAGGAAATATTCTTATCGAAGGTAAAGAAAGTTGTAGTGACAATTAAGAACGTCTGAGAACAATGTGGAAATGACTATTTTGTTAGCTTAGATTTTAGTGTTAAACCTGAATATATTTGATCAATATAGGTGATAATAGTACGAGATAAGTGGAGCTAATCACCAACTGTGTTTCTATATACTGATTAAGTTAAAGAAATCAAAAGTGATAGATTCCCTTTTGGTTATTGCTAAAAGATAATACAAAGAGTGTACAGGGTATTTCAAAATTTTAAATATCCAATTTAACTAGGAATCATATTATTCTTTTAAATATAAAATTGTTGTTATTTATGACATTACATGTGATGAATGTTTACGTCTGCATAAACCATGGATAATGGAAACTCAAGGATTCAAATTTGGGATTAAAATTAATATCTTCTTGATATTGTAATGCAGGTACTTTGTGCATGGATTAATCAACTTCTGAAATCTGACATCTTTCCACTGTTACACTGAGAGGTGACGCATAACTTAATTTTATAAGTCTGAAATGTTGAGTTATATATATTTACTTCGTACTTAGGTTGTCATCATATTCAGTTGATTTTTACATCCATTTTATTAATTTATTCCTTCTTAAATGTGCAGTGTCTGCTAAAGCTTAGAATTGCTGAAACTATAGTAATTATCTTCTTGTTATCAAGGAATGTCGTTGTGTTCTTCCTTTTCTTTTTTCTTAGTTCATGTCTACGTAAGAATTCTTTAATTAGTTTTAGTTATTGGAATTTCACTAAAACTTGTTCTTTGTGTATACATGCTTATTTTGAAGATATAAATTATGCATTTAAATGACATTTTAGTGTTCAAGGATCTCTATATGTATGTGTTTTTGTTAATTATGCTCTTTTACAATAAACAAGAATTTTGCTAAATTCTTTGTGTGTGCTTAAATAATTGATTTATTGTTGTTATATTTCTAATTTTGATATCTCTCTTGGCGATTATCGTGTGGTTAAGTAAGATGTTATTGTTGGTAGGGATTTTTGCTTTAACGGTATTATTCTATTTGTATATTCTTTTATATTCCATTTTAGCTTTCTCCGGTATGCATGAATGTGAACATGACATTATTTCTTTATAATTTTTTTTTGCCATGAGCATGTATCTCAATATATATATTTATATATATCGGTCTAGATAAGCACTATTTCTTTTTTATTTGGGTCTATCAATACGCACTTTTGTTTTTGTTGGCTTAGACAAGTTGTCTATTTTTATTGATTTAATTATTATAATGTGTATCCAGTTCAAAAAGGAGAAATTATCTTCATAATATAATTCCTTTTTTACTTACAAATCTCATTCAACAATGTTTACTTCTTGACATAAACCTTGTGATTCTTGCTCTCTGTAGACTATTATTCTTCTCAAACAATGTTATTTATATTGAATTATATGTGTTAATATTTGTTATACTTTTTATTTTTGGTCTTTCATCTTTTTGGTTTTAGTGGTTTTTTCACATTAATGATTATTGTTGTTCTTTTTTTATTTTTTTTTATTTTGATGTGTGACGCAACCCTTTTGTTCACAAAATATTAGCTGCTGCATAATATAAAATATATGGAACAGTCGAATTCGAATATATTACCCTACAAAGAATAAAAAGAATCCAATCTAATAAAAGAAGGCGTGAAGCTTACAATAACAAGTCTGCTGAAGAAAAAAATGAGTTGAATACCCGTCGTAGAGCAATGAATGCGCATAAATCTTCAATCAAAAAACTTTCTGCTCTAGCTGCATCATTTCCTCTTTCGACGAGTCAAGACTATAGTCATCCTGATAGAGATGGTAGCTCTTGTAACTTGTCTTTTGCAAATAATACTCATCGATTTCAAACTACCACACAAGTTGATGGCCAAATGGAAAAGGAGCCACTTCCCTTTCCATTATCTGATGATTGCCATATGGCATTTGGCATGCCTCTAGATTTACATGCTCCTGAACATCGGATCAACCATGATAAATATGGTAAATAGTTAACACTTTGTACCTAAATTATATATTTTTTTAATTGAGTATTTCATTTTTTTCCTTACTTTTTTCTACAGTTTTCCTCTTATATATCTTACTTCTGCTCTCTCATATTTAAAGAAAAACAACTGGGCCTTGCTTTTGGTAGTGAAGATATCAACAATTCAACTCCAAAATTGCTTGGGTTTGGTCGCCTAGCAAAAATTGGAGAAAGTCCGTGGTGTCTGATTGATGAACCAACTTGTATGCATTGTGGTGCAATCAGATTCCACCGAGAACCACCTGGTTTCTGTTGCTCCAATGGTCAAGTGTCACTTTCAACACTCGATGTTCCTAAAGAATTACGTGTTTTGTTCTTTGGTAGTTCTCATATGGCTTTGCATTTTAAAGTCAATTCTCGTACATACAACAATGTTAGAGGTTAATCCTTACTATTTGTTCTTCCGTAGCCAACGAGAAATTTCTGAATTACATGACTGTAGAATTGTTCTAAGAGCTGACCCTGGGTTAGACCAACGCATATATAATATTCCTGTTGTTGATCAAGTGGCTGCAATATGGAAAAACTCTCATGAGTGTGACATGTCTCAGTCTCGAGATATTAGAGTTTATCCAAAATCAGGTAGAAGTCAAAAGATAGAGTATTATTATGGATGTTATGATCCATTACAATACCCTTTATTATTTCCCCGAGGTGAACCTGGTTGGCATTTGGGCCTTAAGCGAAATAATCATTATGAGATAACTGGTTATCAAAAAAGGATGAGATCTTGTGAAGGTGAACACCTGGTCCATCCTTCACGTGTCTCTTCAGGTGTTCAATTGTTGCAAGCCGAGGTAGAAGGCATGTAACTAACACCATCTCTTTTTTTAATATTTTATTTAATTTATTTTCACTTTTAAATTTTTTCACTTTTTATATTTTTATTGCTTGCAGTTGCTGAAAAATACTCCCACAAAAAGGAGGCTATATCTGCTCGAGAATATTATTGCTATAGACTTCAAATGCGTGCTGGTGATAAATCAATATTATTACACTCTAATAGGCTATTGCAACAATATGTGAATGATATGTATATTAAGGTTGAGACACAAAGGCTTGATTATTTTCGGCATGAACAAAGATAAATGAATGCTAGAATTGAGTCTCTTCAGGCTATAGTAGATAGTCTTGGAATACATGGTGAAAATGACCCTAATAAAATTGGACAAAAATCATACTTCCGACATCATTTATTGGAGCTCCTAGGGATATGCGTGAGAGATATATGGATACAATGACATTGGTTCAAAAGTACAGAAAGCCATATTTTCTTGACAATGAGATGTAATCCAAATTGGACTGAAATCACCAACAAAAAACTTGACCATGAATTACTACAAAACAAACCTGATCTATTAGCTAGAGTTTTTAGGCAAAGCTTGAAGAACTAAAAGATGAATTGATAAATAAAAAAATTTCGGAGATGTTGCAGCTTACACATATGTTATTGAATTTAAAAAAAGAGGCCTTCATCATGCACATTGGCTACTAATAATGAAAGATAGGTATAAAATTAAATCTCCGGATGCATACGATCGATTTATATGTGCTGAATTACCTGATAAAGCAAGATATCCTTATCTTTATTCTTTGGTTGTCAAGCATATGATGCATGGTCCTTGTGGTAAACTAAATAAGAATAACATCTGCATGAAAGATGGTGTGTGTAAAAATCATTATCCAAAAGAATTTTGGTGATATAACATCTCATGGAAAAAATTTGTATCCTAATTATAGGAGAAGGAATGATGGAAGGACTGCTTTAGTTAAAATCAAATTACTTGATAATTTTTGGGTTGTGCCATATTCCATATTTATTAGCAAAGTTTGATTGCCACATTAATGTTGAGATTTGTTCTGATATAAAATTAGTTAAGTACCTCTATAAGTATATATATAAGGGACATGATCGAGTAGCATACAACGTTGTGGGAACAAATTCATCTATAGTTCATGATGAAAATAATCAATTTCAATCAGGAAGATGGATAGCTGCTCCAGAATCAATTTGGAGGCTTTTTGGTTTTGCCATGAGCGAAATACACCCTTCAGTTATTACTTTACAATTACATATTCCCAACTATCAATATGTATCATTCAAGTGAACACAAAGATTAGAGCAGGTTGTTTCTAATCCAATGGCATCAAAAACAATGTTAACTGAATTCTTTTATATGAATGCCCATGATGAAAAAGCAAATCGCTTGAATCTTTTATATAGAGAATTTCCTCAATACTTTGTTTGGGACACAAAAGATAAGATTTGGGGAACAAGAAAACATGGCACTGTAGTTGGACGAGTAGCTAATGTCAGTCCCGTAGAGGGCGAGTGTTACTATTTAAAAGTTCTTTTGCAAAATGTTAGAGGACCAAAATCTTTTGATTCTTTGAAAACTATACAGGGTAAATATCACGATACATTTCGAGATGTGGCTGCAAGTTTAGAGTTATTAGATTCAGATAGCTCTTTAGAAGAATGCCTTGAAAAGCATCTCAATATCAACTGCCCTATAGTTTAAGAACGCTTCTCCACGATCTTAATATATTGTTCTCCAGCAGATCCAACAAAATTATGGAAAAAATTTAAAACTCACATGTCTGAAGATTTTCATCAGCAAGGTAATTTATCTGAGCATGAAATAGAGATAAAGACATTAGAAGGAATTAATGAATTTTTGGAAACTTTAGGCAGATCTTTGAATGAATTCCATTTTTCTTCTATGCCCATGATTTTTTTCAATTCAGATAAATTTACAAAAGAGTACAATCATGAGAGAAATATAGAAGTTTCAGAAGCTGATCTTCTTTCAATGGATAGATTAAACGATGATCAAATGCGTGCATTTAAAATTATCACTGAAAAGATTTACTCAAGTTCAAGTGGTACCTATTGTATTGATGGGCCGGGAGGAAGTGGAAAAACCTTCTTATATCATGCTCTTCTTGCTGACGTGAGATCAAAAGGTTATATTGGACTTGCTGTAGCAACTTCTGGAGTAGCAGCTACGCTGTTACCTGGAGGTCGAACAACACATTCACGATTTAAGATACCTATAGATATTGAGGGAAAGATAAAATGTAAGATAAGTAAACAAACTACAATTGCAAAGTTATTGTTAAGTGCGAGATTGATAATTTGGGATGAGATTTCAATGGCTAGGCGACAAATTATTGAAGCATTAGATGATATTTTACAAGATTTAACTGATTGTGACAATCCTTTTGGTGGAAAAGTTGTCGTCTTTGGTGGTGATTATAGGCAAATTGCACCAGTTGTAGTTGGGGGCGAGAAAGAAGATACCATAGATGCAAGTTTTGCAAGTTCTTTGTTGTCTCGCAATGTTCATAGATTTTTTTTAAGAGAAAATATGCGTGCTAAAGATGATCCAATGTTCACTGAATTTTTTACGAGAGTGGGTAATGGGACTGAAACTCATGTTCTTGATGATAGAATTGAAATTCCAAATAACATGATTTTACCTTTTGTTGAGTCTCACAAGTCACTAAATGATTTGATTGAATTAGTTTTTCCATGTTTGGATCTCTTCTTGACTAATCCGTCGCTTGTAATAAATAGGTCAATTTTAGCACCTAAAAATGATTACGTTGATAAGATAAATGAAATTTTGATTGATAAGTTTTCAGGTGAAATGAAACCTTTTGTTAGTCTTGATAAAACCCGTGACCCTTCACAACAAGGTCAATATGAGGATTTCTTGAATTCTATCACAATAAGTGGACTACCACCACATATATTAACATTGAAAGTAGGACGTCCTATTATGCTACTTAGAAATATCAACCCAATTGAAGGTCTTTGCAATGGGACACGGTTAATTTGTCGAGGTTTAGGAGAAAAGGTGATTCATGCTGAAATTGCAACAGGTCATTTCAAAGAAAAACAAACATTTATCCCCAGAATACCTTTGGAATCACCTGACAAGCGTCAATGTCCAATTCCATTTACAAGGACACAGTTCCCTGTCAAGCTATGTTTTGCTATGACTATAAATAAAGCTCAAGGGCAAACCTTCGATTTTGTTCGTGTGTATTTAAGGGAGCCTATGTTTAGTCATGGCCAATTATATGTTGCTCTTTCTAGAGCCAAGACTGGTAACTCGATTAAGGTTTTATTATAACCTCCAACTGTTGAAGATAAAGTTGTCACGTTTACTAGAAATGTTGTTTATAAAAAATTCTGCATCTTGCAAATCAATAGTAGAATTCTTCTTTACACTTATTATTGTTTAGTAAACAAATTTATTTGAAAGTAGAAATCTATATGTACATATTGAAATGTCATGATGTATAAGGTGTTCTTGTCGCCTCTACAACATCTAAATGCATAAGAAATAGCTTCCCTCATTTCCTTATTCTTGATAAGCTTTTAAAATTTTAAATATCTTTTACTTATTTATTTGTATAGCAATAGTTTAATAAATTTCTTACATTATCAACCAAACGACACTATTTTCTGAACCATCACATTTCTTAATTTTTCCTTGGTGGCCTACTTCTGAATGATGTGCATGTCATTCTTCTATTGTTTCTTTATACGTAGTATTAATACTGCATCCATATAATTACTGTTACGTGCTTCTTTACATGTAGTTTAGCAATATTATTAATTGCTTGGTTTGTCAATTTCTTTATATTTTGTTCGAATATGTGATGCATAAATTTTTTACTTTTCTTCTCAAGAATAGACTAAATGAAGTAGTTTCTTTTTCTTTTTTTGGTTCAAATCTTTAATAGATAAACATCCAATCATTTTCGCATTCTAATTTTTTACTTGTGAATTTTGTGTCATAACTTTAACAGAATTTTAATTAAACCTTTAATAGATAAACATCCAGTCATTTTCGCATTCTAATTTTTTACTTGTGAATTTTGTGTGATAATTTTGACTACCTTACATATTACTTGTGAATTTTTTTACTTGTTTTCATCATAAGTACCAGTATGTTCTCTGTATAGTGGTTGTTTAAAATGCATCGCCCCATGGTTCCTGTTGCTGAGGTTTCACCAATTACCAAGAATTGGACAACAAAAGTTCTTGTTATTCAAAAGCTAAGCCATCGGCAATCACAGTCCAGTCCAAAAAAGTATCAAAGGTTTCTCTTTATTGATAAAGATGTATGTCTACACAACATCTGTACAACCATTCATTAATTCTTTTTGAATTATTTGTTCTTGTATAACAATTATATGTCTTATTCAAAATCTTATAGGAAACTAAGGTGCAGGCTGTTATATAGAGTCCAGACATGAGCTTGATGGAAGATGTGCTTCAACTTCAAGAAACATATTATATATCAAATGCAAAGGTCACATTTGTTGAACCTAAGTACAGAATGGTACCGAATATGTATCAATGGATCATAAGCAGAACTACTGTCATTCGTCGTGTAATAGATGATTCTCTCCCTAGAGAACTTGGAGCTCCAGAGTTCAAAAAGTTTGTTGATATTCCACTATTCCTTGGCAGCAATTCTCTCATCGGTATATTTATCAAAAATTATTTTCTATGGGTAATAAAGTTTTAGTTTTATTTATATAAGTTTATTTATTTTGAAATAGATGTTCTACCTATTGTTGTTGATAAGCTTGAGCAAAGGAGTATAAACACAAAATATGTGATGTCAACTATTCAGGAGTTCGTTATTGTGAATGATGAGTAAGTAAGGTATCTTTTGGTTATTGTCAGTTTCATATTTATTTATCACTAATCTTTTATATTTCTACAAAAATCACTGTATAGGAGAAAACCAATGATACTAACAATATGGAATGAAATCGTCTCTAACGAAGGAGTGGCAATTCTTGTTGCTGCTGACAAAATGCCTATCATTGCTGCAACTAGACTGCATGTGACTGACTATCATGGTAAGTCACTCGTTTCTAGATTCAACATGATTCCTTTTCTTATGCATTACTATAATATTATGTACTAGAAAAATTTAAATTCCTTCATTTTGTCAGGTATATCACTTTCTGCAAGAGGTTTTGCAAATATCATTGTGAATCCATCATACTCTGAAACTCAATCTCTTAGGACTTGGTATATACGAATCTTCATTCCTACATACAACGAATTTATTTTTACACAGTCTTTTTTCTTCTTTTATACTATCTCTCTTAATTATTATCTTCAAAATACAACTAGGCGAGCAAAAAATCATGTATTTCTGACTAAACTTGTTCGTGAGAAGAAGTACCTCAAGCGATCATCCCCTTATCAAAATATCCCACGAGATAGCTTCTCTTTTGTTGCAAATGTCATAACTAACAATGTTGTAAGTTTCTTTTATTTTCATTGCGTAAAATTTCTAATCTTTTGTTCTATAGTTTAAGTTCTTGATTTGGAACATTCTTAGATTCTTGGAGCCAATTGAAAGACCTTAAAAAACTATTGAAACTTTATAACTTCCATATTTGCATGTGTAGGAAGATAAATTTTGGGTCAAAGTGACAGCAACAATCATGGACGTTGATAAAAAATATTGGTCTATGGCTTGTGAGAATTGCTTGAAAGGCACGATTGACGAGTATGGTTGGGAAATTACTTGCAACTTTTGCCGCACAGAAACTATTGCCAAGCCAAGGTTATGATTTTTCAGTCATTTAATTTATTTCTTTTTCACTCTTTTCATTCATTTCTTTACGAAAAGTGATGGTACAAGTATGTTATGTGTATCTTTCTAATTAGTTCTTTTCAACATTTAGAACCAAGTTTGCTATCACACTCTCCCGACGGCACAACACAATTGGATGTTGTGATATTTGGTGACTTGGCCGAGAACGTACTTGGTATAACTGCACTTGAACTGATGAAAAATGAGGAAGAGGTTGGTTATTTGTTAGTTTACTCTATATATAAAAGTACATACTGATGCTATTCTTTTACTTGAATATGTATGGTTCATTTTCTCCAAAACAGAACAAAAAGTTGGACTGTGATGCCATAAATAAGCATTTGAATGGAAGACGATTCATTGTTCGGATAAAAAAAGAAAACTGTGGACACTCATTATGGCATTGGATATCACTACAATGTCTCTTCACTGATTGAAGAAGATGTCGACCAGCTCCCAAAAGTTTGTGTTGAAGAATATTCATCTTCACACTCTTATGTTACTGTTATGTACCTTATTTTGTATCTCATTAACTTTCAAAGCAAATGATTTGATACTTTTTGTACTTATGTATTGATTTGTCAAATATCAGATTTATCAACTGCTGGTGCTGATAATGATCTTAATGCTGCTGCTACATCTAGTCAATGCACATCTTCTCCAATCAAGCAATGATTAACAGGATGTTGCAAGTTCCTCAATTTCACCGCCAAAGTGATTAGTGATGGTGTTTGTAGAAGAAACCCCTCTATTAATATGTAAGAAACAACTATCAAACAACTCATTAGGTTCTTTATTAGGTTTCGTGTACGGTAACCTCTTTTGTTGGTACTTCTTAGTGATCTATTTTGTTCATGCACATGCGACTTAGTGGTTTTGAAGTTCTAAATCTTTCCCCAGTGTTGCATGATGTTCGTACGATGTCTTAGAACTTGTTATGTTATATAAAGTTATCGCATCTTTTGTTATTAATCAGCTTTGTATGAATTACTTTATTCTGGTCATGAGTTTTGTGTTTTGTTCTTTAGATGCCATAGATCCATTAGTGAAGGTTGATTTTATGGATCAAGATTTGCGTTGCTCAACTTCAAAGGGATTCCTTATTAGGAATATTGGTTTCTGTTTCAAGTTCAATCAAATATTTTGTTTCATCATGATTCTAAAATTTGTGTTGTGGTGAATTTTTTATTTTTTTATAAATATAAGCTTCTATTGTGAAATATGCATATGAATTTCATAATTGATTAAAACTAGATCAAATCGTAGCATATGTTCAAGTAGTCTTAAAAATAAAACTCCAAGTGAAAAAATACACATTTCTTGACAGAACTTTTAGTTATGGGATTGGTAAAAGACAAATATTTTTTTGATTCTTGTTCATATTCTTTTATTTTATTTTTCTGGCAATATAAAATATTTTATTCTCATTAACTGATATTTTATGGGAACAATTTTTTTGAGTCTTTATATTATATCATTCATTATTATAATTATTAATTAAGAGATAATAAAAAAATTATTATTAAATTCTGACGGGCACAAGGCGCGGTCCTCCTTTCAAGTATATACATAAGAGCACTATTATCCAAATTGAAAATTGTTGAGTTATGTTATTTTTTTTTTTACCCATACATGTAAGAGCGCTATTGTCCAGATTGAAAATTGTCGAGTTATATTATTTTTTTTTTTTGCAGAAACGGTGCCGTCTTTTCACTTTTTTGTTCAAATGCCGTCATTTAATGCAGTAAAAACACTGTTTCTTAACAGTTGTTTTTCGTCGTTCAATAGCATGTTTTTCTTTCTTGTATTCACTCTACCAGATTCAAACCTCTCGTATTTCCACTTAAAAAAAAAAAAAAAATCATTGTTTGCTCTTCAAGATCTTTTCCTGGTTTCTTGGATGATCCATGAACCATATTGTAGTTTTTAGGTCATTTTTCCACTCAATGCAGTTTAAAAAGATAAAGAAGCACTTCTGTCCACTCAAAAAATCTGCTTTTCAATTTTATGTGGACTGCTATGAGTTTTAATGGTGAAAAAGCAATTTGCTGTTTGTTCTTTTTGCCAATGTAGTGGAGCTTAAAGCATGAAAATTATTTTTACCATGACTTGAAGAATTCATTCAACAATATGTATTAAATATTTTGGCTTATATGTTGATTGTCTTTCATGATCCCCATAATATTGAGTAGTTGAATATTTTTTGTTTTATTGATTGTCTTGTAGGCGGCGACTCTTGTTTCTCGCCAATCCTTAATATATCTCCGTTCTGCTAGGCCTGTTAATGGGTAGGGTCTCATCCTACTCAGGCCCAGACCCAGACCCAGAAAAGATCCAAGCAAATTATTTTAGACCTAGACCCTATGTAATTCATTTTATCTCACTCAAGACCTATGTGTTTCTAGACCCATTGTTTGGGTCCGATCAAACCCAAACCCAATTTTCTTTTCCTTTTTTTTCAATTCTTTCTCTACAAATCATACTAGTTAAATTATTTTTTTATTTTTATTTTTAATCATAATTTATAGGGCTGTTCAATTTGATTAACTAAATAGAACTAATTTTTTGATTAATCAAAAATTTCGGCACACCGAAAATTAAATTGAATTAATCTATAAATTTGGAGAGGATCTTACCCTACCCATTGACACCCTACGTTTTGCATTGTGTGACAAACCACAAAATTAATCCTACTTCCCGGCCCAGATAAAAAAGAAGATTCAAGTTAGCTCATTGATAGCTTAGTTTCACACGCCACCCTATCTTTATTTATTTCTGTTTTATCTTTTAATGGCATTGTCCGTATAGTGTCGTCATTTTTGGGTGGATTTGTCTGTGAGGAAGAGTTTGCATGTTTTGTTAACTTCAAAATGGTGTTCTATATATCTATACTATATAAAAAAGAACACTCATTTTTCACTCATAAATGGCGGTTACTTACACTATGATATCAATTTTTTAAATAACCAAAAATGTCTTTATGTATTTTCAACTACCCTTATATATATATATATATATATAATATATATATATACTCATATTCTTCTTCTCATCCATATGATTTATACTATCTATCTATATTAATATAAAAATTCGACCCACACATTTGTTTTTATGTCAATAATATCTCTAAATTAGTTTATTTTATTTATTTATTTTGAATGTGATGTATTAGTTTATAATATTATTCTTTTTATATATATTTTTATAAGTGTCAACAATTATTTATTATATGCACGCAGAGATGACGTGCCACAAGTAGTTACAAATTAGAAGGTGACATGTGATTGAAATTTAAAAGTCTTAATTTGTTGGTGGAACTAGAACAATTGTCATTAGGCCGTATATTTTCAAGTTTAATTTTTTCTTTCTATGTATATACATTTCACAACTCTTTGACCAAATTACAATTTAGCCCCCCAATTATTTTATTTTATTTAAATTTTTTAATAATTTCCATTACATCCCCTAATTTTTCTTAATTTATATAATTTACTCCAAGTATTATAATGAACTCCAATTTACTCTATTCAAGTTTTAATATAATTAAAATTGAATATAGAATTCATATGCTAATTAACTAAATTTTGCAAATATTTACCAATTAATCACACAATCGTGTATTAAAAATTTGTGGATGTTACATTATGTATCTTATTTCAAGGTCTTTAATTTCTCTGAGTAAATCAATTATATGATTGTCATTAAGGACATTTATTTTCCCTAATTCTTGGAATTTGTTTATTAATTCATAAAATTCTTAATTGGAATTTTCTTCATTTTCCTTCTTTCCTATATGACCAAGAGGGTTCTTCTTATTCTTCTTATTTAAAAGAGGTTGATGAATATTCAAAAAGGATTTCTATATTCTATGTGATCTAAATCTTTAGACTGTGGTTCAGATAGGGAAGATTCTAGTTTTTTCTTCAATAAATATTGTATTTATATATATATTTTCTTTTTCATTATCTTCGAGGTTAATTATTAATTCTTTTTCTCAATTTCTTTACTCTTTATTTTGGCATCTATTTTGGTGGTGGTCTGTTTCCCCACATATGTAACATCTTCGTACTTTTTATTTCAATTTTTTTCTAGCTAAGTTTTTCTCAGAATTATTTTCTTTTGTTAACTTATTCTTCTTTTTATATGCTTTTTCTCTGGCTTCTGGAGTTTTATATGTTGGGATTTTATGTTTTTATTTCTATCTCAAATTGTCCACAAAATTGTCCTAACTAACCTTTTTCAATTAAATTTGATTTTTAATTTATTGGATTAATTTAATTTCATTACTTAAACTTAATCCTTCTTGAATACAAGTCCTAATTAACTTCCATAAGTGTATTGATTATAATTAATTTGCGTTTCTCCTTTTCTATGAATATTTCAAACTCTTTATGCAAATAAAGAAGGAAGGCCATCTACAAATTTAGATTTCCAATTAATTAACTCTGGGAGTTCCATTACTTTACTGAGAAAAATATCTTTACAACATATAAATGAGGTGGGAGTTTCACATTTTAAATTTTGTAAAAGTGTCCTAATGTTATTCGCTATTATTGGACCATCTTCCTGTAATATATTCTAAAATATTTATAGCAAGCAAATATACTACTCTTTCTTCTATATTATTTTTTTAATTTTTATTATATTTAGAATTTCATCTTAATTTGTTTGCTTGATTAAGGTAATTGTCCCACCAGCCTTTTAATTGGCCAATTAAACCTGCTATTAATTATCATCTTTGGAATGACTTTATCAGAATTATTATTTCCTTTACATACAGTGCTTCACATCATCATTCTATATACAGTATTATAAATTTGTCTTTCTGTAAACCATCAATATTCTATTTATAGATTTATTTTCCATTTGAATTAAAAAAAAAAGATTTATTTTCCATTTTAATTATTTTGATCAATTATTTCTTGTTCCTAGTAGAGATCATCTTGCGGTGTAGGTTTGTGCATGGTTTTCCAGCATTTTTTTTCCAGTTTGTTTATTTTCAAAAAACTTTACTCTATAGTTATCAGAATTTTTTTCATTGTTCAGAGTATTCAATTTTAGATCTTTAAATTTTTTATCAAGTAATTTCTCTATTTCCTTTATTGGTTTTAAATTAAAACCTATTAACTCTAGAGGTGGTTGTACTAAAGGTTTAACGACTATTTCTTTACTTATTCCTTCATATGGTGTTTGTACTTTTTATTTAGAAATTATTTCTTATTGTCAATTAAATTTTTTGTCAATATTATTATTTAATTCCATAATTTATTTCCCTATAATATTTAGGTAGAGATTCGTATAATTTTACATTTTTTAATAACTCATTTATCTGGGCCATCATGAAACATTAAAGTGTCATCTTTAATTAATTTTGAAAATACTTTCAAACTCACCTCTATTTCATTTGAATCCATTTGAGAGGATGGTTGAAGGGGAAAATATCATTAATCAGTTTTTCATTATCTAGAAATTCCTTTTTTTTTTTTTTTCTACAACATTTAAATATTATCTAGAATATTTGGTTATAAACAAAGGAATAAAGGCAATTTTTTTATTCTATATAGCTATTTTTTTATAAAATTGATCGTAAACTATTTTTTGTTCTTCATGTGAGAAATTTAACAAAAACAAAATTTTATATGGCTCCCCGTTTTTCAAAAAGTTTTTTTTTTTATTTATTTTCTAACCATAGATCCACAGCTAAAATTTTTTATTAGATTTGAATAATCTATTAGTGGGATCTCTATTTCAAATTAATTAAATTTGAAATATTCATTTATAAACAAAATCTGGTTCAGAAGTTAATTCTTATTTTTTCAACTCTATATTTGAATCTTCTTGGCTGCTATCTTCTCTAATTTAAGAAATTAATGCTCTATGTGGAATGTAAACCATAATAGATTTTTTTAAAGAATTAGTTTTTATAAACCTTGTTTGATTACATATAAAATTTATTTGAACATTTTCTTATGGATTTTGAATAATGTTAGCATAATTACTTAGGATTTCTACTTCCGTTTCTATTATCCAATTCTCAAGAAATTTTATTTCATTCCATTTTATTTGTCTTCTGGTACTAATTTTAGATTTATGAAGATTAGTTTCAAATAATATAATTTGTTCTAAAGATTTATTATCCTATATCCTAGGGTTTAGGGTATGAAGAAGTTTATAATATATCCTATAACATACACAAATTAACTCAAATCTGGGTGCATAATTATACGCACGTGTCTTGACATTTAAAGTTAATGCATCAAGTATATTCACATCAGATAATGATACTTGTAAATTAGGATAAACAATAAAATATAATGGTACATGGACAAAACCAGATTGTACATTATCTCAACTAAAGATTTTTTTTTTTCAGTCTAAATTTCTGACATCTCTGAGAGCAGCTAAAAAATTTTAGGTTAAATCTTCTAAGGTTAAGGGCTTAAAGGCAATCTACACAAGTTCTACAGGTAGGAATTTAGATTTTTTCTGATAATGTTTTATATCTTTAGTGTCTAAATGTCTTATTACTTTTTTTTTTTCATTATATATCAAGAGCTATAGATTCTTCGATAGTTTTTATTATTTGAAAAAACAAATCATCCAGAATTATAAATTAATTTAGGACTAATTTTAGAAATTTGTCCATTTATTTAGCTGATCTATTTTTTTGGACTTTCATATTCTTCCTTCAATGCATTTTTAACAGAATTAATACTAGTACAATTTTGCATGTTATGCAAATGATTACTCAACGTTGATAACATAGTGAAATATGTAATTATAATATAGTTTATTACAAATTAAGACAAATTATGATGAAATATATAGTTATTAAATTGTAGTGCTTACAATTTTCAGTTGTTTCGTAAGATTCGCAGGTTGGCCGGCCCCTAAAGCAGATAGAGTTCTTCTCTAAATGCTACAAGAAGAAGGTTGATGGCAATTGTAGTAGGCCAAGGGCGGAGCTGGTTGCTGTAAAAACATTGACATAAAAATAAGGGTAAATTACATCTACCTCCCCTGAGGTTTGGCATAATTACAAATACCCCCTCGTTGTTTGAAAAATTACAAATACCCCCCTAATGTTTGATAAAATTATGTAATCCTTGGATGGAGGCATAGAAATGTCAACTTTGCCCTTACAATATTTTTTTATTTTTTTTAAAAAAATTAAAATCTTATAAAAATATTGAATGGGATGGATGAAAAAAATTTAAAAATTATAAAAAAAATTATCGCCTTAGTTGATAAAAAAATATTTTTTTAAAAAAAATAAATAAAATTATAAATTTTAATTCATAAGGGTATTTTGGTCAGTTCACTATAAAAAATGCATAGATTGGGGTAATTGTTAGACGGTCCTTAAAATTAGGGGGGTATTTGTAATTTCTCAAACAACGAGGGGGTATTTGTAATTATGCCAAACCTCAGGGGAGGTAGATGTAATTTACCCTAAAAATAATTTAATTAATTATTTTTATTTTTGCTAATTATTTTTTTTTTTTTATTTCAGGATGAACCTGGTTATGATAAGGAGCTGGACGAGGAGGCCGCTTTAGATTAGGATATTTTAGTTAATTTCTATTTTTGGACAATCTTTTTAATTACTATATATTATGTTATTAATTCTGCTTTTGATTTAATTGCAGTCCAATTTATTTAATAATTTAATTTACAAAAAATAAAAATAAAATAAATTATTTTTTAAAATAAAATTAAAAAACATAAGAATAAAATACCGCTAAAAAGTTAAAAACTCGATTCAAAATCAGTCCCAAAATGTGACAAAAATGATGTCAGGAAACCCATCTCAAATAATTTTATGTCTAAATTTTCGACGGGGACCGACGCAAAATTCATCTTAAATTTTTTTTTTTTTTGGGTGTTTTTGATAGATACCTGTCTCAAATTTTTTCAGATGATTTTGGGATAGGTATCGGTCTCAAAGCCGTTATAATTTTTTTTGTTTGGTAAACAAATTTCGTCCAAAAGTCGTCGCAAATCTAATTCAACTATTTTACAATACTTGCGACAACCAAATATATGTGTCTAATTCATTACAGATTCGGGATGAATATTTTTCACCTGTTCCAATTTTTTTGCAACATCATTGACAACGACGAATATTTATCCGTTGCAAAACCAGTTCCAAAAGCCAACACCTCATCGCAATATCTTGCATTTTCATCCCAAAAATTTGTTTTTCTTTATTTTGTTTTTATCTGGTGCAAATGATTTGGAGCGGTATACTTAAATTAATAGTTGAGTGGAGAATTGGTAAATCTTAAACAGCTTCTCCGAGGCCATGCAGTGTGCTATGAATCACAGACTAATAAAGTTTCATTTCTAACGCATGTTTTGAGTTGATAAATATTAAAACTTTTCATAAACCTTTTGGAATTTCTGCAGATAAATTGTAAAATTAAAGCAACATACATAATGTATAGTCAATATTAAAATATAGCTTAAAAATAATTTGTCATTTAATTTTAATTTTGTATCATTTGTCAACTAAAATAATTTATTTTATGCAGTATAATTATATAGTTAGAGTTATTATGCGATTTAGTTGCTATTGAAACTAAATAATAATATAGTATTTATTCTTTTAATTGTGTGTTATAAATTATCTTTAGGGTAAATTACATCTACCTCCTCTGAGGTTTGGGTAAATTACAAGTACCCTTGTTGGAAATTACAAATACCCCCCTGATTTGGAAAATTACTTCATTACCCTTGATTAATTATTATATTTATTTACTAAAAACGTTTGAATTTTTTTTAAAAAAATTAGAAATAGGTAAAGTCATATTTGCCCCTTTGTGTTTGGTGAAGACGTGAAGTACTTTTTTCTCTCATCTCCCGCGTCTTTTCCTCTTCCATTTGCAAACCTTATTATGAAAAACTCTCTCAAGCTTAAGCCCAAAACCACGGTGCAATCTCATTTTTCAAGCCTCTTTTATTATGTTTCTTGATTGTCCGAAGTGGAAACAGTGTTTAACTACCAAAGAACTGAAGTCCAACGTGTTTCCCCGGAAAAAAAAAGTATGCATGAACACCTACCTTGGGCTGATCGTCAAAGAAAGTTGATATGTTTGGTATTTCTAGATTAACAAAGTAGTTTTTCATGTTTGTGGAAACAAAGTTTAAGTTTTTTTTGTTGTTTAAAACTTTAACTCCACATGCAATTTAGTGTTATTTGATATTATTAGATATACATCCATATTTTGTAGAGTTTGTAGTCTCCCAAAAATCTAGTTGGGAAGACTCCTCTTGGATGAGACCTCTTCTGTTATAGTGTTTGCAGTCTCCCAAATTTATGTGGGATCAGGACTCTTCTTGTACACACCTATAAATAGGTGCTCCTAAGAATACAAGAGACAATTCATACTATGTGTGTTTTCTCATAAACTCTCTCCCATATACTCTCTCTATTCTCTCTTGGAGTATCACCAAGCTCTCCAAGGGTTTAAGGCGTGTAAACTCGGGTGGATAGCTCTAGTAGTAATCCACGAGGGCGAGAAGTGAAGAACGTGCTTGTAGATCCAAGGGATTATTAGGAGAAGCTCGTAGACAAGTCGTAGAGATTCGGGTTCCTCGAGTCATTCCGCTGCAGGTTACGAAACTAAATTACTGAGGTATTTACCGGAACCTTAACGTGCAACGTGTATGATTAATGTGAAACATGTTTTAGTGCTTTAAATTCCAACAGTAGTATAAGAGCCGTTAAGGCTTGTACTCTTCATATATAAGCATGTACATATTTAATTTTTATGCCATGAATAATTGAAGATGCATGAGATTAAATATGAATGATATATACCCTTTTGGTATAAAATTTTTTGTTTAATAAATTTGTTTCTTTCGAAAAAGGAACTTATTTGTTTATTTCAAGCAAGAATTCGATTTGCATGAGATGAGTAAAATCAAACCCTAGTTTTAAAAATTTGCTTTCTTTGAACTGAATCAGACTTGATTCTGTAATTTTTATCGAAATATTTTTGTGCTATGTTGTAGAGCATGAAAAGAGGTTTGAAACGGTATTTGATTCACTGAAAACGAATGTAAAATGTATTTTATATGATTTTTCAAAGTTTTCACTGGAGTATGTACCAGTCGCCGGAAAACGGCGCGGAAAAGCGACCGGCGCTGGAAATTTTTAGGGTTGACTGGTTGACCACGATGACAATGCATTGACTGTGCTGACTATGCATTGACCATGCTGACTGTGCGTTTGACCGCACTGACCAATGGTTGACTGTGTTGACCAATGTTTGACCGCGTTGACAGCTTTGAATGAGCTGACTGCACATTTTTTTTTTTTTTGGCATTTTTTGAAGGCCTAAAACTGTATTAAATTTTTCAATTTTCAGAAAATGGTTTGATTTTTTTTTGGATCAATTTTCCTAAGTTTCTATATTATTTAGAAAGATTATATATTGCTTAGGAAATAACATGCTTTATTTTTTTGCATTACTTGGTAATTGCAAATCATGCCAATATGTGTTTATTCTAATTGGCTCATGAGTTGAAATTTGGGTGCCATGAATAATGTGCGTTATTCAATTTTTTTTTGTTCGAAATAATTTATGGACACGGTGATAATGCGGCATCCCCTTGCTTTCTAGATTGATGAAGTAGGTCCGAAAAAATTGTAATATTTTATGGGACATGTATTTTAAGGCCCTTTTTTTGAGGCTATGTAATTTTTTGGGAATATGTTTCGCTAATTATTACCATAAGCCATAAAATTATTTCGACATGAAGCACCAAAATTCAACTCATTTCATATGGATTATGGCATGTTTTATTATTGTTGGACATAATGTAATTTTATTCTTGGATTGTTAATTCTTATTATGACCTTTAATTTTTCTGGGAGATGATTACTAGCAAACACACGAAATTTTCGATCCCACTTAATTAAAGAAAATAATAATACTTACTTGGATCTGGAATAAAATTATAGAACGGTACCTAACACACTTGGCATGTAATACAGTAATGGAGATCGAACTAACTTTTAATGGGCTAAAATGCATAAAACCCCCCTGTGTTTTAAAAAGTCAGCAAAAAACACCCTTCTGTTAGGAAAATAGGCTAAAACCCTCCTATTTGTTTTAGTCAGCTCACGTGCCCTTTTTTTGAACTAGCACTAACGGAGTTACATTTTCCCCCCGTTTGACCGTTATGCCCCTGGAATTACCTGCTGACTTTGACTAACAGTCAAAGAGTAAATCGAAGAGAGAGAAAAGAAAGTTACAGAGAGAACGAGAGAAGGAGAGAACTTACGGAGAGTAGAAAAATTAGGGTTTTTGGTCTGAGATTGAGAGTGCAAAATCGAAGGATTTTGATCAAAAATCTTGATTTTCTTTACATGAAATAGAACGGAAAACACCAATTTTAGGGTCAGTAGGTTAGATTTGGGGTTTGTGTTCGAGAGGAAGGTGGAACTGCATCAAGGCCATTCGTGTTGTTGAAGAAGAACCGGTAAGTTTTTTTTATCTTTATGTTTTTTGAGAAAAATATTATGCTTCTTGTAGGGTTTTCCACTGTCTACTCTATTTTTTTTTTTTTTTTTTTTTTGGTATTTTTTTCGAAAATGCGTAGGGTTTTTAACTGTTTACTAATTTCTTTTTGTGTGTATTTTGTTGTTTACTGCATGTTAATGTTTTTTGTGTATTCTGGTCCCCCCTGTTTTTGTTTATTAATAGTTTTGGTCCCCCATCGTTTTTGTGTATTACTGTTCTTGGTCCCCCAAGTTTTTATGTACTATAGTTTGAGATTGTTTGTTTTTGTATTTTATTTATCTACTGTAAATTTATAGATATGCTTTATTGTGAAATTTATGTGGTTAATCAAATAAATATACAATTTTTGTAGTAATTCATTGTAAAATTTATGTGTTATGACTAAATTAGTTTCTTAATTAATTTGCAGAGAATGGTTTTGGGAGACTATGCAGACTTTTTTGTGTGGTTAGGTGGGGTTATAGAATGGGTACCAACCATTAGGTATGTTGGGGGTATAAGGTCTTTTTCCCAGGAGTTGATAAAGAAAGGTTATTCTATGACAACCTAATAACAATGTACACTAAAGCTGGGGGCAAAGGTAGTAACTTAGTAATATATTATTCACTTCCTCAACAAACATTACAAATGTCTATAAAGATTTTAGAAGGGATGAGGGTATTATAGAGTTATTAAGAGACTATAAAGGCTATAATGTTATATCTATTTATATTGAAGAAAAATCAGGCCCCTTACTGTCTATAGATGCTAGTGGTAATATTCTTAATTTTGATGAACATGTGCCACTATGCAGTATAGTGTTGGGGATGCAGGGGATGAGGAAGGGATTGGGGCTCAAAATGAGGGTGTAGGGGTTGAGGAAGGGATTCAGGAAGGGGCTGAGGGTGAGAGAAGAGTGTAGGTTTGAAGAAGGGTTGAGAATGAGGCTGCAGGGGGTGAGGTACAGGGAGAATTTCAGACTGGGTTTGAGGGTGATGTAGGAACTGGGGTTGAGAATGAAGTGCAAAATGATGAGTCAGAATCAAATTCTAATTCATCATTAGTTTCTGATTGCCCTTCATGGATGTTAGAAGACTTAGAGGGTCCATGGGATGATGATATCTTCACCAATAGACCTGAAAACTATACAAGAACAATGTTGAAAACTCTAAGGTCTTTAATGAGAGAAAGAAGAAAAAAAAGAAAGCAAGAGCAACAAAATAAGAAAGGTGAAGGGAGTAATAGGGCAAATGAACAATGGTTTAGTGATTGTGAGGATGAAGAGTTAAAATCTGTGAGGGGGTCTGATGATGAGGGGGATGGGTACAGTGCATATGGATACTCTGGGTAGAGCAGTGGGTATGAAGTTTGAGACAAGAGCTAAATTTAGGGATGTGATGAGGGATTGGGCTGTGAGGAGGGGATGGGATTTGAAGCTAGTGAAGAATGAAAAACAGTTGATACTTGCAACTTGCAAAAATGAGTGTAATTGGAAGTTGAGGGCATCTTCAGTCATGAAATCCACAACATTTCAGATAAAGTCTATTAAGGGAAAACATACCTGTGCACATAAAGTTGAAAATAAGCAAGCCAATTACAAATACATTGGTAAAAGACTTGAAAGCTTTGTAAGAGACAATCCAAATGAGTCTCTTCAGTTTGAAAAAAAAGTCAGAAGAGAACTGCAGATTGAAGTTTCAGACTACAAAGTGTATAGAGCCAAAAAATATGCACTTGAATTGATAAGAGGTGATGTGAAAGAGCAATATGCAAGACTTTATGACTACTGTCATACAGTAGTGAAACATAATCCTGCGAGTTCCTTAATAATGAAGCTGAACAAAGAAGTTAACCCACCTGTTTTACAAAGAATGTATTTCTGCCTAAAAGGGATGAGGGATGGTTTCATTGAGGGGTGTAGACCATTAATTGGGTTGGATGGGTGCTTTCTGAAGGGGTTATTCAAAGGGCAATTGCTAGCTGCTATTGGGAGGGATCCAAATGACAACATTTATCCAATTGCTGTTGCATATGTAGAGGTTGAGAAATATGATAGTTGGGAGTGGTTTTTGAACCTTCTGCTTAGGGATATAGGGTCACACAATGAGAGGGGATGGGCCTTCATTTCAGATAGGCAGAAGGGGTTACTAGAGGCTATTGCTGAATTGGCACCTGGGGCTGAACACAGATTCTGTTTGAGGCACATGTACAATAATTTTAAAGGAAAATTTAAAGGGCAAAAACTCAAAAAGATGTTTTGGAAAGCTGCTTCAACTTACAATGTTAACCAACACTTGAAAACAATGGCTGAAATTCAAAACATGTATCCAAAAAGGGTTGGAGAACAAACACCATATGAATGGTTGGCTGAAATACCTCCAGTGCATTGGGCAAGATGTTTCTTTCCAACTAAAACAAGATGTGATGTGTTAGTGAATAATATGAATGAATCCTTCAATCATATTATCATGGAAGCAAGAGAATTACCAATCATTGATATGTTTGAATGGATAAGGAAGAAGTTCATGACAAGAATTCAGGTAAAGAGAGAGGGGATGGAAAAAATATGAGGGGGTTGTGTGTCCAAATATCATGAAGAAGACTGAAATACAAAGGGTAGAGAGTAGAAATTGTTTTCCTTCTTGGGCAGGAGAAGATAAATATGAGGTAATGCATTTTATGCAAAACCACATAGTCTACCTCAAGGAGATGTGGTGCAGTTGTGGCATGTTTCAGCTTGTGGGGTATCCTTGCTGTCATGCCATTGCTGCAATTGATTATCACAGGCTGAAAATGGAGGATTTCATTGATGAATGCTTCAAAAAGGAAGTATATTTGAAGGTGTACAGCCACATGATCCACCCAGTGCCAGGGATGCATGATTTTGAAGATTCAAAAATGGGAAGAGTTGAACCTCCTGATGTAATAATCAAGATGGGAAGGCCAAAAAAATGTAGAAAGAAGGATGCAAATGATGTGAAGGAAACAGCTTCAAGAAGGGGTCTTACCCATACTTGTACCATTTGCATGAAAAAAGGCACAATAAAAGAAGTTACACCAACCCCCTCACCCCAATTCCAAATTCAATCAGGTAAGTTCCTTACTGTCAGGCACTCATTTAATAGCTCCAGTGCATTAGCTAATAGATTATTTAATAGCTAACTGTCAGGCACTCATTTCATAGCTAATTGTTTAATTATTTTCTTGCAGAATCAGGACCAACGTAGACAAGGATCCAGCACCTCACATGGTGCATCAGGATCAAGAAGGTCTAGTACCCCACCCCTTCCTCCTTTTGATGAGAATGAGACAATACAATCAGAGGTAAATACTATTTTAATATCAGTTTTTTTTGACTGCTTTAATTGCTTTTTGACTTTTTCTTTTTTGCTGCAGGTACCTCCAGTTTTTTCCCAACCATCAGGATTCACAGCCCCATGTTCCAGTTCAGCCCCAAGTACCTTCTTATGATCCACCACCTCAAACAGCCCCAAGAAACCCTTTTAAGGTAAGTAATATTAGCATATCAAATCTACTACTTATAAGGTTTTTAGAACTCAAAAATTTACTCAGTAAATACCTCAGCAGAGTAGCAGGACAGCACCAGATGAGACTACAACTAGAGGATTTAATGTGCATAAACCATCATATGAACAGGTATGCAACTTGTTGCAATTATAGCTTTAAACATTACTAATCTATTTATTCACTCCCCTATCTCATTTCTTGTGTTTTAGGCCATTCATTCAAAGAAAACTACTCAACAATCTGTCCAACAACAACATCCACAATCCTCAGGACTTCATCAGGTAATTTTTTCATTCAGGAACTGACCATATAACTTTATTACTATGAATTAAATAATTTCATGTAATTACAGCAGCAACCTAAAGCTCTCAGAAAGCAGAAAAAACCTATTTCTTTATCAAGTAAATTGCTTAAGAGACAACAACAAGATGCTCCAGATCAGTCCTCCCAATTCAAGAGAGAAATGTTGTGCAGAGAGAAATCCATCCATTTCTTCACTGATCAAAGGCTTAGCCAAATCATACAAGCCACAACAAACCAAGAAAAATGATGGAAATGCTTCAGGAACATCAAATCCCACATGAAATGTGTGAGGTGCAATTGTGGTTCAGTTTTTGTCTATTTATCCAGATTGGTTTTTCATTAAACTAATCAGGTTTTGGGATGTTTAGTGATGGATTTTGCAAAACTTATTGTTGCAAATCATGTTGAAATTTGATGTATAGTTGTTGGAATGAAAATTAGGATGAAAATACATTGGATCTTGTTGTTTTGAATATTTTACCCTTTTGGATGGAAAATGTGCAGTGAAGTACAGTTATTCAGTGAATGCACTTTGTCCATTTTTAAGTGAAATGAAGTTCATGATATTTCTTGTTTTTGCTGTTTTGTTTTTGGATTTATGGTGATGCATTTTGCTTGCAATTTGTTTTGTTCATGATTACTGCACTTTGTCTATTTTACTGTTTTTTAATCCTAGGTTCATTGACAAATTCATTAAACATTACATTAATACATTAACAAATTCAGTTGACATTACATTAATAAATTCACTTAAATAATGCAACAATCATGCAAAATAAAATAGCTGAAACTAGTGCCTTTAACATTTTTTGATTGCCATCTAACTGCTTCACTTTGCCAGTGAGGTCTTCGCAGATAGAGATTAGTTCTGAAAATCTCTCTTCAATACCTCTTAAATTTGACTCCACCTCTTCTTCCATTTCTGGCATTTGGAAACTTTGTGAATCTCTAGGGGATACACTAATTGGCTCCAACCAACTGAAAAAATTGCATTGTCCAGTTCTGCAATTACAGAACAATTTTCCTTCACTTTCTTTTGTTGGACCAACCACTCTAATAGCTGCATTTCTTTGACAAAAGCACTTTGGATTTTTATATCTCAAATCCATAATTTCTTCTCTTTTTGAAGTGGATTTCCTAGTATAACTCATTCTACATACAAATATTCAAAAAAAAAAAATTAATATAATTAAATAATAAAAATTAAATTGGGCAATTGAAATGAAAGACAATAAAAAAAAAAAGAGCTTCATACCTGTTTTTTTGGGGAAGAAATGGCAAAAAAAAGACACAAAACAAGTCAAAAAGGCCTTATAAGGTTTATATAGACCCATAAGGGGTATTTTAGTCCAAAACGGTCAAAAATATGGAGCTAAACGGCAGAAAATGATGTCCAAACGCACCAGCCGCGCGTTTTCCCACTTCCCGTTAATTATTAACAGAATGGGGGTTTTTTGCTGACTTTTACAAACAGGAGGGGGGTTTTAGCCTATTTTTAAAACACAAGGGGGTTTCTAGCTTTTTCAAA